>JABMCL010002140.1:167500-176683 GCA_018857735.1 Alviniconcha marisindica | reverse complement strand
TTTATCACTCGAATTTTTAACGAAAGGAGCGTCTGAACCAGTCAAAGCCCTTAAAAAGGGGGACCCCAGTTCTTTTTGTTTGTCGCGACAAAACACGTCTTTTGTCGCGACAAACGTAATTTTGTCGCGACAAACAAACACGTGTTTGTCGCGACAAAAGTAAGCTTGGGGTGACAAAACTTTTGTCGCGACAAAATTACGTGACAAATATTACGCGACAAATTTTTGTAGCGACAAAATGTTTGTCGTGACAAAATTACGTCTGTCGCGACAAAAGACGTGTTTTTTCGCGACAAACAAAACTTGTCGCGACAAAAATGATACTTGTGGCAGCTCCCGCCAATGATATATTATTATTATTTTAATAATTATTATAGTTCCATGGTGAGACCGCACTCCGAGCATTGATCTCCGGCACCTCCTTCCTTGGGGGAAAGGAATGTCGTAAACCGGTGTTTGGGGAGTTTGTGACAAGACTACATGGGCTACAGATCAATTACAGCATGATGCTTTTATTTGGGGTGTGTAATAAATAAACGATGAATTAGGGGTGTTGCTCGTGTTTTTCACACTCTGTTCCTTTTGCGTGTGGGGTGGGAGGGGGCGAGGCGGGCTGTTTCCTGCTGCGTAAAAATGTAAATCAGTTTGACCAGTTTTGATTTTCTAATGCTTACTACATGTAATCTTTGCAGGAAACAAAATGGTACTGAAATTGTCGAAGTCAGCTCTTCCCCAGTTACTGCCATGGCTGAGAAGGTATCTTCCCCAAAGTTTCAAGGTACAGTAACATACCCGATTGTGTGTTAGTAAGCACTGTTACAAAAACTAAAAGTAAAACACACTTTTAGCTTTGTGGATACCATGTGTTACTGACGGTTAGTTTGTTTTCACAATGCAAACAGCAAAAGATTTTTTAAAGTTAAAAATTCAAATAGTCTAGGCAAAATGAGCAGTGCACTTAATGTGTTGTCAGCAGGTTTTTTTTTTTTTTTTTTTTTTTTAAAATTGAATGGGGGAAAAACCCCTCTTTTTTGTCATGACGTCACATTGAAAATTTTGTCGTCTGCGTTATTTTTCCAACACACCTTACCAGATTTCTTTTGAATTTGGGGAACAATCGCCCTTTTGGGGAAAAAGGAGGGGAAAACCTTTCCCAGGTGGGCAATTGAACCTGCTCAAAATGATACATATTTTAAACGCACGCACGCACCACCACCACCACCACCACCCACACACACACACACACACACACACACACACCCACCCAAAACACACACACACACACACCCCCACCCCCACCACCACCAACCCCCCACAACAACCAAAACCCCAACAACAAAAATTTTAAAAAAGCAAACAAGCAGCACCCCCAAACCCCCACCACCCCCCACCACCACCAACAACAAAAACCCAAAAACCCCAAAAACAGCAACACACACACACACACACACACACACACACACACACACACACACACACACACACACACACAAGAAAACCACCACCAATAAAAACAGGACAAAAACCAGCATTAACATTAGTAACACCACAAATGATTTCAGTACTTCCCCACTTGCACTTTTTTTGGTTTAAAAGGTGGCATCAATTCCCCAGTGAGACTATAAAAAGCTAGAGAAATCAGAAGCTATAATGGGGATTGGGAGATTGGGTAGTGTAGGTAATTGTGGTGTCACAGTGGACGGGTTTTTGTGACAGTTGCATGGAGATCTGAAGAGTCACCTGAGGGGCAAGTTTCCCGACCTCGACTTCTATGTGGACAGGTGGCCAGATCCTGAAGCGGTCGCCGCCAGAGTGGATCCCACAGGTGGACAGGTGAGGGTCCGGTGATTGGGCTTCTCTGCCCTTTATGCTGAACATTTGTTTCATTTTCTAGTTCATTTTGCTGCTGGCATCAGTGTTGGAGAGGCGCTATGCGTGCAGTCTATCGTGATCTCTGGGCTGGAGGTCAGGATTGCTAACTGTTGATAACAACTGACCACTTTTGCATAGTCCTATTCTTTGGTCTACACAGACTCGCTACATTTTACAAGTCATTCTCCGACATGAGAAAAATACGTCTATTAATTATAATTGAGCAATACACCAAGGATGATACACTGCAGAAAGAAAAAACGAAGAAAAGAAAATAAAGAAAAAAAGGAGGGGGGGGGGGGGGGGGGGGGAAAAAAAAAATTGATTAGTGCACATTGTATGAAAGAATACTTTTTTTCATATGGTATCATTGCCAAAGTGTTTTCCAGAATAGATGCTGGACAAATTTATGGTTGAATAGCGGCTTCCCAAAACTGCAGTTTTGTGAGCTTAAAGGGCTTGTAAAGGCAGTTTTTGTTTGCAACGGAACGTTGAAAATCGACCCAATTATGAAAGTCTAGTGCATAACATGACCTTTAAATCTAATAAAATGTAAATGCCATAAAAGGTAAGAATGTTTACGAAGGGAAGAAATGCATGCCGATCTGGCCGAATTTCGTCTGCTTGTTTTAATCTCGAAATAGGGCGCGAGATCCGTGACGTAGGTCTTTTTGACGTCAAAAACCAGACCACTGAGGCGAAGGGCGAATGAGGCGCTTTTTCCCACCATCAATCGGTCCACAAGAAAATGCCACGCAAATGTGCGGCCGGGGGATGCGCAGAGCTGCAGACCAAAGGGTCGTTTTTTTCCCCTTTCACCCTTTCCCCCCGAAAGATAGCAGTCGAAGGAAGCTTCACCCTTTGGAGATTCGAACTGGAAATTGTTAAGTCGGTTCCCCCGTGGACACCCACAAGACATGATTTTTTTACAAAAGGGTATCGGTCACCATCTCCCGGCTTTCGCTAGGTTGATCCTTTTTAGATGGAAGGAACGGTCTCTTCGGATGAAACCTGGGGGGGGGGGGGGTCCTTGCCAATTCAAAAAGGAATTTTCCAGACCCCCAAAAGGACTCTAAAATACATTTTGACATTGGCACCCAGTGCAAGTTTAAAAATTTAAAAAGGGGGGAAAAACCCTTTTTCCACAAAAACCCCCCAGAAAAAAAAAGGGGAAATCAACAAAAGAGCAAATGAACACACAAATCCTCAGCAAGAAGAACTCGTAAAAAATTGCAGGAAAAAGAAAAAGGGGGGAAAAAACAAACAAAAAAAAAATGGAAGGAAAATGGAAAAGGGAAAAAAAAGGAAAAATTTTGAACTACCAACAAATACCCCTGCCTTGTCAAAGAAACAAAACAAAAGCGAGGCAAAAAATCAATGAAAACAACCGAGAGAAAAGTAAAAGCCAAAAGGGTAAACAGAAACTCGGCTGGCCTGTGCCCCAAGAAAGAATTGGGGGAAATAGCGGCACTCTCACGGGGCCGCGCCGAAGCCACGGCACCATTCGGTCGACAAAAATTTTTTAAAATGTCTTTAGCATCTGGGGAAAAATTAAAAAAGAAAGAAGGCAAAGACAGTAATCTACGAATGTACAGCAGAAAAAGGCCGTTAAGTAAGAAACAAATCCCTGTGCCCAAAAACAAAAAAACCCAAACAAAAAAAAAAAAGAAAAAAAACAGACCACAAATGCCTATGGAAAAAAAAAAAGAAACCACAAATGTTGATGGGCAAGAAAAACCCCCTAATCAGGAAAAACCACCTTAAAAAAACGGGGGCCCTTGCAAACATAAGGGGGAAAAAACCCACCCAAACCCACAACATTCAAATAGACTACTGTCTGAAACAAATGGTGGACGACTATATTGACTACATTTTTTTGACCATAAAAACACAGAGCAAAAAAAACCTGTCCGACAAACAGAGGGAAAAACCCAAATTTTTCCCTAACAAACCTGAATTTTAAACTACCTCAATTTAACCCCTCACAAAACCCCCGGCTTCCATCAAAAAAAATAAAGGCTGCAGATTGATAAAGCAAATCGCTAATCCGATTACCGATGACAAATCATCGGGATGTAAAAAATGAAGACGAAAAGAGAAATAAAAATGGCTGCCCAAATTTGGGAAAAAGCTAACAAGCGGGTACAAAAGGGGAATAAAAAAGGTTTAAAAAAAAGAAAAGAACCGGTGGAAAAAAAAGGAAAAAGAAGAAAAACAAAACAACACTTTCTAAAAAGAAAGAGGGGGCAAGAAATAACGAGCAACGGGAAAAAGGCTGGATACACGTAATCCTGTACCCCGCAATCCATTCACCCAACAAAAACAGGGCAGGGCAAAAACAATGAACAAACCCCAAAAAAAGAAAGAATGAGCGGTTCGTTAAACATCGAAACTCCCCCCTCACCCCGTACATCGAAAAAGAAGATAAAACTCGAGAAAAAAAAGGGAAAACCAAAGGGAAAAAAACCCGGTGAATGGCGGGGCCGGAAACTCCCCAAACCCCCCAAACCCCTCCCCGGGGGGAGGCCAAAAATCGCTAGCCCATTAAACCCTAGAACGAAAAAAACCCTTTTTTCATCGTTACATTATGATGAAACAAACAAAAACCCTAAAATAAAAACCCCCAAAAAAAGGCAGGTTTCCCTGATGAGGCCCACCCTTGTTTGAAAGCTAGATAAACACAAAAAAAAAGGCCGAAACGCCCCCGCACCTAAAAAGGCTCGAAAAAGGTAAATAAAAAAGGGGAAAATAAAAAAAGGCCCAACTACTGAAAAGGATTTTCACCCCTATATTTTTTTTTGAAATCCTCTTTATATTTTTTAAACGGGAAAATTTTTTTCCAAGTGGGTTTGGGCCCACAAAAAGACCCAATTCCCACGTTTGGTTGTGGTCTGTTTGTGGGGGGGTCACTGCCGACCGTTGACCTTTAGTTTAAAAAATGTCTCTCGGGGAAATCTCCCCTTCAAAATGGCCCCTGGTTTTGAAAGGGTTTCATTTGACCGTATTTTCCGCCCTTTTTTGCCAAAATAAACACATTTAAACCTAGTCGGGGCCCTAAAAAATTTTTAAAACGGGTGGGGAAATAGACTTTTTTTCCTTCTCTTCAAACTTTTGTACGGACCTATATTTTTTTTTGAAATTTTTTGGAGGTTTTTGGGGCCCAAAAACTCCCTTTACGGGCCCTTTAAAAGTTTTCGGGCTGTTCTCGGGAAAACTGCATCAGTAATAGAAATACTTACTCCAATGTTGTAACTTGTTACAAAGTATTGGGCGGTTCGGGCCCCGGGGTTTTCCCCCTTGATTTTTTGCCCGGCATCGCTTAAGCCCCTTGGCTGCTTTTATTTCCCGGTGCGTACTTTCCTTACAATGGAAAGCGGTGACAGTGAATGTGCAAATTTTTACTCTGCCAACTTTAAAAAGGCTTTTTGGAGGTCCGTAGTCAAAATGTGTCTGGCAACAAGCAATAACTTGTTGTTCTCCCTATAGGACCCCAAAATCCCCTTTTTTTGGGTTCAGCCAAAAAACGACGCAAAGACATTTTTTTTCCCCCCCTTCCACCCCTTTCCCGGAAATTTTTTGCAACTGAAACATTTGGCATTTGTCCTGCTTGGGCAATTCGGGTTCACTTCATTGTTACACCCCGCGTGAAGAAACAGCTACTCAAAAATTTGGCCCGGAAGTGACGCTGCTACCTCTCGCGACTTCCTGCGCGAAAGATTAAAAAGGGGGGCATTCACTCGTGCAAACTAGCTTCACTAAACCGCCCAATAGCCAAAAGACAGCAAAAGCACTAATCTAGCTACAACCCTGAAACAGATTGAGGCCCAGGGTCCCCTGCGTAGAACCCAACACTCAAGGGAGTTAGTTACCGCTGGAAAGACGTCACACAAACACAACAACAAAGACTCGAGTCGCCTACGGTAACTCTCACCTGGCATGCGAGTAAATACCATTCCGGTGAGAGTTACCATAGGCAACTCGGGTCTTTGTTGTTGTGCTTGTGTGACATCTTTCCAGCGCTAATTAACTCCCTTGTGTGTTGATTCTTCACTAATCTAGCTATTGGAAAATAAAAATAAAAGTCTAATGCTGGGTGTATTGTTTTATTTTATTTGTTCTTTTTTACAGCTGAAGTGCAGAGACTTTTACAGCAATACGGTGCCAGGTGTGTTTGGGGTGACTGATGAAGCACTGACTGCACTGCTGAAAGACAAGAGCCTTCGCATTGACTGGAGCAAGCCTACAGTGTTTATTGGTCAGTGCTGTGAGACACAGAGAGGTGTCTTGAAACCTTTTATACCATATGGAAAGTCTTCTGACAAAGGACCGTCCTTTAAAATCATTAGAATATGGTCTTAAAAGGGGGGAACCGTCGACTTGCATGGAAAAAAGAAGAAGAAAGAACCCGACGTATCGTTAGTGTACGTAATGATCAGTGTGAGACCTTAAAGTCTGGCCTGTGGCACACCATATAACCAGTTAGTAAAATAAATTTAGAAACGTAGGGCCTATACATATTGCTGTACAAGGATGAACTAGACTTGGTTACTTTTAAAACGTTGAATATATTTTTTTATTCTGGCGATGTGGCCGTGGCACAAGCTTTAATGTTATGATTGTCTCGGATGGTATGAGTGTTGCCAGCATCAAACATCGGGCAACAGAGTTAATGCCAGGATTGAGATTTACAGTTTATACCACTTCCTGTGATCTGAATCTTGTATCAGGATCACAGCAACAGCATATTTGAGGACATGAGATTCTTGTTCTTAGTAGGCCTATTTGCAAATGCAAGTATATACGTTGACTAAATCATAGGCATAATACTGTTTTTGACTGACAGTCTCTATTTGATGCAATACCTGATTTGACAGAACCAGTGCTGGATTTTTATTGGACACTGTTAAGTAAGATCTTTTAATTTTTCATTATGTGCTTTTCACTTCTGATGATGATGTTGGGCTTAATGTCCTTTTTAGGAACAAGAAATTTCTGATGACCATGACCTTATTTTAAGGTTACATGGATGCCTGGAAGTTAAACAAAAAGAGCTGCTGATCATGTTTGCTTGCTAAGTTCTTATTTGATCACAGGCGGAGTATCATGTACAACCCACTTTTCAGTAACTGTGAAGTGAGATAATCTGTGCACTTTTTGTTTTATTGTTTATGTATACTTTTGCATTTGTAGTTCTTGGAAAAAATCTTTGAAAACAATGAGTTGGACAGCAAGTAATATTTAAAATTATTTGTATTTTTTCCACTATAAATGTGTGTTTAAAAATGGTGCACAAACTGCAAAACCCAAATTGCCTAACTTTGAGTATTGTCAGTAAAAACTGGGACAGAGTTTTTGATATTTTAACTTCATTTTGGGGGGATTTTTGACTTGCATGCCACTTTTAGTTTACAGGAAGAGTATATATGTGCGTCATATCATTTGGCTTCACTAGGTGACTGCCATAGTGTGTATATGAATCATGTGTATTCTGAACCTTGTTTTTTCATGTGTATCATGTGTATATAAATCGTGTGTATATGAATAATGTGTATTTTGTTGTTGTACTCTAGCGGTTCGAAACGGCCACTGGTCAGCCATGAAGGCATTGTCACAAGAGATGGGGACATCTGTTCAACTTATCCCATTCTTTTTGATGAAAGCAAAACCACAAGATTTTAGACCAGTGTAAGTACTTATTCAACATGATACTGTCCAGAATCAGTCTTTCCTGGTGGTTTTATAGTTGTCAACTGCTTCTTTTTCAAGCTTTTCGTTTTATGTCCAGTCAGCTCCACGTACGGAGGTATCATCAGAACATAACAGGAAGTGATCACTAATGTGATGTGTTTGGAACAGTCTAAACCCTGTTTTTCCACCAGCAGATAACATTCAAACTGGTCTGTTAGAACTGCCAAAGCTTTCCATAGTGCACTAGGGCTTACATCAAAACAAGAGAAACAAAAATACACAACAATGTTAATAACTTTCCACTTTCTGGAATTGATAAACCAGCAACTCCTACTGTATGTGCTTTGTTAACAAGGACAACATTGAAAGAAACAAGGGCAATGTTGAAGGCACTAACTTAAATAAATTGTGTTTGATGTTTGTGTGTTTATGTTTTTGTTTTTTTTTTTGTGTATGGATTGATCTTGTCGATTTGACTCCAGTAAAGAGAGTCTGTGAGAAGAGTTTTGAAATGTGCATTTGCTTATGACAGAGTCTGATTGTCCTGAGATGACCCTGTGTGGTTGACAGGGTGTTAAAATCTAACTAACTAAATGCACTCTGACTTAATTCTATACACGTTCCAACAATTTTTGCGACATGTCTAATGTTCTGGCCAGTTTAACACCCTAAACTGCTTGCATGAAAAAAATCAAGTTAACGTCACCCAATGCACTCTGAATTTTACAGTATGGTTGCATTGATTCTGAACTTTTCTTTCACAGACCTGTGCCAGAAGGAATGAAGATCCAGCCAATTTCAGAGGACTATGTTCGCATTGTACACTCTACATGGAAGTTCTCTGGAGAGCACACAGAGATGTTCATCCGACATCTTGTAGAACAACATCCTTTCCCTTGTGATGACAACAGATAGTGGTCAGCATGTTGGACACGTGTTGGGACAAAGTTATGGTGGCATGGGAATGCTCTACATTCAGCCAGAGTTCCGCAAAAAAGGCTACGCCAGAGTCATAAGTTCTCATCTGGCGCAGAAATACCGTGAGATGGGAGAAGACGTGTACTTGGTCGTAGAGACTGACAATTCTGTACCCTTTATTTTGGGTCGGGTTTTTTTTCAACATTAAGCCTTTACCAAACTTTCAGATAGCTTGGATGACTTTCACACCAAAAGAGTGTTGAAAATGCAAGTGTGCATCAAAAAACTGTTGCGTGTAAAATTTCAACAAAACAGAAAACCTTTTTGACTTGAATGTGGAAAAAAATGTGTGTCTGTAATTAATGATAGGTTTTGGGCCATGCTTAGGGCTGTGGAGTTATTTAGCAGTAGCACAAATCTAAGTGTGATTCTCAATGACTCTGCATTAAAAGTAATCAATGTCAAACATTTGGAGCGGTGATGGTTATGCTTAAACTTTATACCACTTGTAGTATACATTTACATTTCATTCAACATTTTTCTTTCTTCTAAATCCTCTTCAACCATTTTTTATCCGCCATAACAATGACTCCAAACTTTACTTGCAGTTTGATTAATTGTTATTTGTTCTTGTACTTTTTGAGCAGAGACATCCATGAAAGATTTTTGGTGAACTTACCACAAATGTTTTTGGTCAGTTGCAGA
>JABMCL010002140.1:82500-157500 GCA_018857735.1 Alviniconcha marisindica | reverse complement strand
GTCCACAATCCCTGTCAGTGCCCCTCCTATAAATAAATCAGTAACACTGCCTCCGACTGCGTGCACTGACCTTATCTGACACTGACCCAACGTCGCGATACGTAAGTAAGTAAACGTGGTGCTTAACGTCCACAGAAATCACTGATAAGGCTTATTAGGGACGGGTGAGAAAGGGGGGGGGGGGGGGGGGGGGGGGTATGGAGGTGGGAGGAGAGGGGAGAGGGAGAGCCGGTTGGGCCTAGCGGTAAGGCGTTAGGCTGGTAAGCGGAAGGACCTCGGTTCGATACCGCTTCGGCTCTCCTTTCTCTTCAAAAAACGGGTTGTGGTTTGTCCATCACTTCCTACTGAAACATTAAAATGGCTCTCATCGCTGCCCATCTTAATGCAGAAGTTATTCTGGTGGTGACAGTGTCAGTAGCGTAGGTATGTAATCACCCTCTCCCCACACCTCCATACTCCCTTCCCCCCCCCCCCCCCCTTCTCCCCGTCCCTAATAAGCCGTACGGTTTCTGTGGACGTCACGTTAAGCACCATGCCTTACTTACTTACTCGTGCGCGGACGGTAATGAAGTAGTGTAGTCCACAATCGCTTTCAGTGCCCCTCCTATAAATAAATAACACAGCCTCCGACTGCGTGCGCTGACCTTATCCGACACTGACCGAACGCCGTACGTAGTGTCATTCCCTTAAGTATTCGGTCGACGAAGCTCAGTTCAACACACTGGAACGCTTTGTTATAAATGAACAGCTGAGGAGACAAAGAACGGTGGCGAAAAATAGGTCGGGCAACCCACAAACACAGTTCTGGTCGGAGACACAAGACATGCACTAACCTGAACAAAACGTGTCGTCTAGTTGACACAGGTGTGTCCTAAGATTGACAATCTTCTCAAAGTAAACATCCTACAAGTTCTCTCCCCTTGCCAGGCTTCTACTCGCGGTGTAGCCTGTGCGACTGGCCCACATCATCATCATCATACTAATAATAGTGTACATTGATCATGCGCTCATCAACGCCCTGAGTGCTCACATGATACATATTAACCTAAATATGATATTCTATACACATGTAGAGCACAGTCCTACCAAAACAATTTACATAAAGTACTATACAAAACTGATATGAAAAGAAAGAAAAAAGCACTACAAACACACACACAAACACACACACACACACACACACACACACACACACACCCCACACACACACAATGACTGTAGCAGAAACTGGGTACTGATATTAGTTAGGATGGAAATACTGGGAGAAGAGGAAGGTTTTCAGTTTGGCTTTAAAAGATGACAGGGTTGAGCAGTGTCTAAGATCTTGTGGGAGTGAATTCAAATGTGGGGTCCAAAGCAAGAGAAGGTGTGAAAGCCATGAGTCTTGCATTTGTATTGTTGGATTTCCAGCATGCAGGTGTCAGAGGAAGAGTGTAGTGTACGAGACAGAGTGTAGATATGCAGCAGTTCAGAGAGGTAAGCAGGACCAGAACTACTTATAGCACTGAAACACATACAAGCGACTTTATACTTAATACGTTCTGAAATGGGAAGCTTTTTCCAGGAGAGGTGTTGAGTGGTGGTGACGGGGTGCCAAGAGAACAAGTCTTGCAGCAAAGTTTTGAATTTTCTGGAGAGGTTGGATTACAGAATTAGGTGTACCCATGAGGAGACATTTGCAGTAGTCAAGCCATGAGAGGATATAGGAATTATTATCATCATCATCATCATCATCATCATCATCACAATGCGACTGGGCCCAGTTTGGATAATTATAATCACCATTATCATCATCATCACAATAATAATAATGAAGTTATGGGGCTATAGCCTGTGAACAAACAACAACAACAACAACAACAACAAAAAGTTCACATTGCTGTTCAATATCATAATACAAACTATAGAAGAAGGCAGAGAGAAGAAGAAGAAGAAGAAAAAAAAAGGACTGATAACAGTAATATATAATAATTATGAAAAAGCTATTGTAATAATATAATCTATCAAAGCTTTCTACTTAAACTCACCCCTTCCTAGCTGCCTCTCCATGATAATATCTACCTAGTTGTATGTATTGAAGAACATTGTTTGTTGTCAATAGAGAATAAAAACTGAATGGAAGTTAGTTATGTTGTCGATACAGTATGACAGATAATGGAGTGTGTGTGTGTGTGTGTGTGTGTGTGTGTGTGTGTGTGTGTGTGTGTGTGTGTGTGTGTGTGTGTGTGTGTGTGTGTGTGTGAGAGAGAGAGAGAGAGAGAGAGAGAGAGAGAGAGAGAGAGAGAGAGAGAGAGAGAGAGAGAGAGAGAGAGAGAGAGAGAGAGAGAGAGAGAGAGAGAGAGAGAGAGAGAGAGTGCTGTGTGCACGGTGTGCCAGTGTCTGTGTGTTAGCCTAAGTGTGTGTGTGTGTGTGTGTGTGTGTGTGTGTGTGTGTGTGTGTGTGTGTGTGTGTGTGTGTGTGTGTGTGTGTGTGTGTGTGTGTGTGTGTGTGTGTGTGTGTGTGTGTGTGTGTGTGTGTGTGTGTGCACGTGTGAGTGTCAGTCAGTGTGTATGTGGTCTGTGCCGTGTGCTATGTCAGTGGCTTCAGTCGCTGGTGTATAAGTCACTCAAGTCAGCCTGCTAAATAATAATAATAATAGTAATAATAATGTAACTGGATGGGTCCAGTTGCACAGGCTACGACCACGTGGGATAACTTTCGACAAGTCATTGAGGCTACTCTCCCCTCGTTGACCCTACCAAGCAAACTGAGGTCTAGAGGCGCCATGATGTTGTTCGATTGAAAGGAAACGCCAGTGACCGTTCGATATTTACTCCGACAGTTCGAGAGCACGTTTCTTCAGGCACAGGACAGCGTATGCCAGAAAACGTACGTATAGAGTATTGATGATATCTCGTGATTTCTGATACTTCGATGAGTGAGATTGGACGAAAGAAACGGTTTCTATTAGGATCGCAGATTTTAAAGTCTTTTGCCCTGGTAACGAGAGACGTGATGTAAACTTGTACTGTGTATTTGTATAATTTGAAGTCGAGTAGCACATATTTGTAAAACAACAACCACACACCGAAAAATGATACACTTTGTTGATACTTCCCAGAATTGCGTATTAGTGTGGTTTCGAAGAGGAGGATATACCCCCTCTCCGCCCCCCCTCACCCCTTTACTCTTTTGAAATTGTGTAAATCTTCCCCTAACACTAACCTATCGTGTCTATGCTGTTGTCATTCACTTTAATGTTTTGCTGTGAGAAATGACCACTGATCTGAGAAAGAATCGTGGTTCTCCAGATAGGATCTCTGCATAAATGGGAAGATCGCGGGGAGCGGAAGTCACTCTCCAATCACTAGACAGGGAAGATCCGATATGAGTTATGACGTTATGAGCTTGTGTGTAATTGGATTCTGAACTACAAATGGAAAACCCATAGTTATTTATATATATATATATATATATATATATATATATATATATATATATATATATAATTACACGTAAACTGTCTCTTGGGTAACAACTAACGTAACTAGATTATCCAGTCTGAATCACTAGATTAGTAGATACACAAGAAAGAGTTCAGACTTGTGTACACACTCATAGTTCAGGAGCTGTGTGAGAGTCGAGGTGGCCATCCTGGGCTGACCGTCCTAACGAGCCTTCTGGTTTCCGTGGACATAAAGCTATATAAGTATATTGAACCATGCTTTGGCACTGGTCTCAGCTTGTCCCGAATATGTCAACTGACATCTGAGGAAATTACGCAACACTACCTACTTACCTACCTAGACTTGTGTAGAGCCACAGTCAAGTCAGTGTGAGTGTCACCCTCAGTCAGTCAGTGTGCACTGTGTTACTGTTAGTACTGTTAGTGTTACTGTTATGGTGTTACTGTTAGTGTTACGGTTTGTGTGTGTGTTTTTCCATGTGACTGAAGCAGGACAAGCATGCATTGTTGTAAGATGTAAAGCAGAACTCAGTGTTGAAGTTTGCCAAGATATGACTACCACTGTACCACTACAACTGTACAAGTCACATGCCATCTTCTGCAAAGGGTTGACTTACTGCTGTTTGCTACAGCTTTGTTTTGTGTGATTCTGGGCAGAAACAACTAGTTTTCCAGTATGGTCAAGTGTGCAACAAAAAAAGGTTTGTGAACTCTGAATCAGAATGGTAATCTTACAAGTTATTTGTGACACTGACAGTCCCCATTTCCCTAACTTGATGATTAAATGACAGTGTACCACCATGTGCTTTGAAAATAATGGGTTTGGAAATGAGTCGTGGTACTTGACCAATCATTATCAGTAGGTTATATATATGAGCATGTGCCAAAAGGTGCTGTTTAGAAGGTGGACATTAGGGTGAAAAATAAAAGCAGACAAGTCATTTAGCAAGTAACACCATTTAAAAGATAAGTCTTTTTTATATACATTTCAGGCCCTAAAAAAATAACTTGATGAAGCAAGTCTGAGAAAAAAACATTTAAAGCCCGGACACCTGAATCTGTGGGATGCAAAACAGGACCCCAATGTTTGTTTTGATTTAATCCTTAAATTTTAATATTGAAAATTGGGGGGAAAATAAACATAAATTTTTTTATAACAAGACAGTAAAACTTAAATTGATTCAACACTTTTTATTTCATATTCAAAATCATAACAATGATGTCCTGTTTTAAACATCCGACAGACTGCCACCTTTTTTTTTTTTAATAAAAAAAAATGAAACAAAACACTGAAAAAAAATTAGGAGGTTTTATAAATTTATGAAGCATGGTTTTTTCCCATGACGCAGAAATAAGGTCATCAAAAATTTTTTTTTTAAAATTTTATCTTTCGGTTAACAAGGGATAATAACTTTTCCCATGTCACAATACACAGTTTTATAAAATAACAGTGCTGTTTTCCCCTACACTGCAACAAAATGTTACCAGCTGATTTAGTAGGGGTTTTTAAATGACTCCCAGCACAAACAAGTTGCTTGTTAGTTGTTTTTTTGGGTAAAAGGGCCCCTTTTTCACCCATTTTATCTGTTGGATGTAAAAACCCTCTATGGTGGCCCACAACATTTCCCTTTTCCCTTTTAAAACATATGCACAGTAATAAAATTCACTTGTTTCCACACTGAAAATTGCTGTAAAAAACTAAAAAGGAAAAAACCTTTTTTAAAGTAATGAAAGGGCGGATGTTCGCATATAGGGGGACTCAAGGGAAAAGGTAAACCACTGGCCGTCAGTTTTTGGGGATTTTAAAAAAGTACAGCCAAGTTGTCATTATTTTCTTTCATTGACAAAACAGAAAACCATGTGAATTACAAATGTACTTCACCCAATACCCTATTGTTAACAGCAGGTAAAATTCAATTCCCAAAGACATTGATTTGGCATTCAAGTCTCACTACCTGGAATAAAAAACGGGAACACTTTGTAAGAAAACCAGAAACAGTAATGCAAAATCTGGAAACTGATGAAAAAACATAGAAAATTTCCCATGTTAACCCCAAATTTTCCTTCCCATCCTAATAAATTTAAAAGATTTGTTTTCGGTGAGTTGGCATTCCATTGAGACATATCTTTATTTCTTGCTTTTCCCTAACCCCCTGCTTTGGCCCAGGACAAACCCTGGCTTCATGCCCCTAATTGGTCCCTCCCCCGGGGTCCGGGGAAAAACACTTGCCCTTGCCCTTTTGGAGCATCGACCTCTTTACCCTTGAAAAAAAACCCTGCATGTGTACAAAAAAAAAAAGGCAATAAAACAACTGTTTTTAAAGGATATGTCTCCTTTTTTATAGGTATGAAACCCTTGGAGCCCAAACGCAATAAGATATTGGGGTGTGTCTGAAAGGGATTTTTTTTAAAGGGTTTTGGAATTTATAAAATTATAATCAATATTAAAAAAAAACAAAAAACTTTTTAATATTTTATATAAATTATAATTTATAAAATTTTATATATATATATATATAGTGCTGTTTTTTAAAACATAATAAACAAATACCAGGTTACCCCCCCTTTTTTTTTAAATTTCTGTTTTTTTGGGTCTTTTCATCCCCCTTTTTTCCCACCCCCACCCCCCCCTCTTTGAAAATTATTTTTTTGTGTTGTATAAATTTTTTTGTTTTCCATGTTGCATTTTTATAGTGAATTGTCACAATAATTCTACTTTATATACTGCACTGTATTGTATTTGTACTGCAATGCACTTTATAAAAACTACATCAGTTAAGAAATTTTTCTGGCTTTAAATAGTTTCAGCACACACTTTAGAATGCATCTGTCCTGCTAGAAATAGAATCAAAACAAAAAATAAAAAATATGCTTTATTCTCCCAGGGAAATGGGAAGGCCTGGGAAGTAAAAAAATTTTAAAAAACCCTTTTTTCCCTTTTCCTTTTTCTTCTTTTTTTTCTTTTTCTTTCTTCTTCTTTTTTTTTTGGTTGTTTTTTTTAAATTTTGTATAAATTGGTATAAATAGATAATTTACGGCTATGCCTTTTTTAAACTTTAGTTCACATCACAGAGGCAATAATAAACCTGTAGAGTTAGAAGTGTACGGAGGAGTAAGAATTTGTGTCATGGCACCATGCTTTTCCGATGAAAACAAATAAAAAAAAAATGCTGTCCGACAGCGGCAAATCAACTCCAAAACGTGTGCCGTCAAAACACGGTTTTTTTTGCCATTACAAAGAAAACACTTGAAAGTATTTTTTTCTCTTTCGTCAAAACAACTAAGAAAAAACTATTTTCGTTGTTTCGAAACGTGACTTTGTGAAAAAATTGGTAATTTCCGATCAAAACACTGACCAAAGGCCTGTTTTTTGTCATCCGAAAAACAGCGGGCTATCAAACCCAAAGCATCACTTTGAATTTGAAACACCCCCCGACCGAAACCTTTTAATAAGGGGTCACTTGCTTACAATTACGAATAAAAATTTGCAAAAATAACTTTGATAAATAAAAAGAAAATATTTAATCTGTCGGACGCAACATCACATTTCGATCAAAACTGTAAAAAGGTGCATGACCCAAATCGAAAATTCACTCACCTTTCCTTGTTGGCACCATGTTTGAAGAGAAAGTAGGTGCAAAGCACTGTGGGTAAACATGGCCGCGCTTTGTGCAAAAAGACCGCGGTCACAAAATCGACATTTATCCCCAGAATCGGCAATTCTTCGATTGTAACGGACTGACAAAATAAAAACTTGAAATTTTAAACTTGATTTTTTTTATTACGAACGGAATCCAACGCTTTTTTTATCACTGCTTTTGACTAAAAAACTGATTTTTAGCAAAACTTCTTTGTTTCCCCCACCCCCCAAATCCGCCGCGAATAGTAAACAGACGAAAAGTTTTCGTCCCGCATCGGAACCGGACCCAAAGCATTTCGTCAAAAAAAACTATGTTTTTTTCAATTATTCAGATTTTACAAAATTATGAGCCGTTTTCTCAAGCATTAAAAAGGGTTTGACTATGTCCTGTCAGGCAGAAAAGGGGAAAAATTGGGCCCAAAAAGAAAGATCAAACAAAAAAGACAATGAACGGTGCAAACCCCAAATGTCCACCCTTCCTTTGCCCCATTTTTGGCCCGGACTTGGTGTAAATTTTCCCTATTTTACTAACTCAAAATGATTTGGGAAATCAAGTTTATCTTTATTATCTCTTTGGAAAAGCATCTCTTTCAGATAAAGTTAGGTTTGGGTTTAGAGAAAACTTAAAAACCCGAAGAAGCCTTTACAAACCAAAAAAAGGTGGTCCTTGCCGAGGGACCTTTTGGGGACAGGCTCATTATGACTTAGTGCCGAAAAGGTTTTCCCTAAGAAAAGAGGACAGAGGGACTAGAAAAAAAAGTTGAAAAGTTGAGTGAAATAAAGCATTTTTTTTTAATGAAACCGTGAAGTCTCCACCAATGAAGGGGAAGGGGACTGCTCTTTTCCGAGAAATTTTACTTTTAGTTGATTTGTGACAAGATGTTGAACATTACATATTACAACAACCCCCATCACTGTGTTTCTAATTTAGGGAGTTAACTGCAAAAACCCCAAATGATTTTACAAGGTGATCCACATGAGTATTTCCAAGTAAACTGTTTTTTGTTCTGGTCACACAAAAAGCATGCTACGCATAGTTTGTTGCAATACCCTAACGTTCAACATAAGCCAATCTTGAACATTTTTAAATGAATAAAAAAAACACATTTTGAAACAAAAAAGTTATTCTTTAATAGAACCAAAATGGACAAGGAAGATTTGATGATTTTTTTTTTTCCAAAAAAAGTTTTTGAAAAACAAGGCCCCAAAAGATGTAAGAAATATGTCGTACATTACTATTTTAAAAAAATGTCCCAAAGTGTTTGTTTTTTTTGAAAATGATAAACAGTAACTTTTTATTTCGGGAAAGTATAAAGGCACATAAACCATTTCCATGTGAACAGTTTTTGCTGCATTAATTTTGGTTTTAGGGATAACATAAGTTAAAAAGACAAAATGGTACTTTGTTTTTCATAAAAAAAAAAAAAACTTATTATTTAACAAACGTTAAATGTTTTGTAAGAGAAAATGGAGCAAGTAAGAGTGAGGGCAACTTTTGGTGCCCTTTTGGGGTCACAAAGGGAAAAAACCCCAACCTGTCAAACCAGCGTTTCTTGGGCATGTTGCCCCGGGTGCCTAGGACAAAAAAAAGTTGAAAAATTAACTTAAAAGTGAAAAATTAAAATAATAAATAAAAAAATATAAAAAATTTAATTTTAAAAAAAAAAAGCCGAAGAATAATGCTATTAAGATCGGCCCCCCTTTCATTTTTAGAACTCTGGAAGGCAGACAGGATGGTCCTTTAAATTTTTTCAAAGTTATTATTTCCACAGCTTGTGTTATAATCTAATGTTCAAACCCAACTTGACGAGGCGTAAGTTCGAATTGTCTACCCTATATGATGATTTGTTTGAAGATGTAGTTTGTAAACAAAATGAACGCGTTAAGTGCAAGCAAAAAATGTAAAGAGTTGATCAGAATATACTGTTTATAACCCAAACTGCTGTCGCACATTTTGATTTCAAACGCACTCGTGTTGAAAAAAACTCGGTGAAAAAAAATTTTTGAAAGCATCGGGAAAAAACTTTTGATCACAGAAAAAAAAACTAATCTGTAGCTAACATTCCGATCTTTTAAAAGTTTGGGGATTTCCAATATAAAATTTATTTTATACCCGGAAGATTTACTAAATCTCTGATAACTTTAAATAAAGTTGAGTTACATCTTCAAAAATAGAACCCTACCCCCTTTCGCCTATCGAATTCTTTTTTCCATGCGGCCCTGTGCTAAAAACAAATGACCCGGATGTAAACATTGGGTGACCCCGGGAATTTGTGCAAAAGCGCAAAAATTTTTTTTTTTTTTCCCTTTTTTTTGTTTAATCTAATACGGGTTTTTGAACGTTATTTTTGGAACAATTTTTTGAAGAATGGCAAAATATATTTTTAAAAAATACCCAGCCCTTTGGCAGTTAAAAAAAAACATTGGCGCCTGAAGCAGTGACGTACCACATTTACTGGGTAAAGTTTTGACGAAAAAAGAAAGTCCCCTTCTTTACTAATTGTCTGCAGATGGGTGGTCTGAAACATTTAAACAACATAACTTTTGACTAGGGATATTTTAGAGCCTCTAACTCCCAAAAAAAACTTTATAATCGATTTTTATGCACTGTGTAAAGCGATATATCTCCTCTGGGCAAATTTGGGGATGAATAATGTTTTTTTGTCATGTAGTGAAGGAAAACATCGAAAGCACTCACCATGACGTGCCCCCCTTTTAGGGGTCGAATTTCGTGGCGCTTTCACTTTCAAAAAATAATATTTCCGCTTCTCCAGATTTGGGGGCTCATATTTTTTTCCACTGTGATACTGAAACCCAAAATTAACGCACCCAAAGCAACAACAAACAAAGTGTTTGAAACGGATTTTATTTACGGGCAAAACCCCCCCCCAAATTTTCAAAACCTTTTGCCCCTAATTTATATATATATGCACTTCAGCAGAAGAACTTGTCAGTGGACAGCATTATGTAATATGTTTTGTTGAGATTGTAGCACAACATTGTCTTTGCTCAAGGTTATTGACCCAGGTAGCAATTCAGCTCACTGACTGATATAATTTAACAACAAAATAGTGAAATAGTGCCAAAGTCTTTGTGTAAATACTGTAATGACTAATGCATGGGAATAGGTAGCACAGCGTTGTGTTTGCCCAAGCCGAAGGTTACTGACCCAGGTAGCAATGATATTTACCAAGGAAATAGCGAAACAGTGCCAGAGTCTTTGTGTAAATACTGTAATGACTAATGCATAGGAATAGGACAGAGAACTAGGAGAATGCATGGGTTTTGATTTGAGTGTGTCAGCCTGCCCTTTCGGGGAAGTTTTACTTTTGGTTTGTCGTTTTGGGGTTCAATAGCATGTGGGAGTGGGAGCCCTGGCATACATTACTACAAGCACTAAAAGCATGTGATGTGACCAAGCATGATCAGACTGGAGGTAGCATTGATTTTTGGCTGGTTTGGGTTGAAGTTTGAGATGTCACCATTTTGTTACAGTTTTTGTTTGATCTTTGACTTTGAGGGTTATTAGTATATTACTCTGAAGTATGCCTGACTTGAGTGTAATTACTGTTATGTATGCCTGACTTTGAGTGTTGTTACTGTTGAGTATGCTTCACTTTGAATGTTATTACTGTTAAATATGCTTGACTTTGAGTATTATTACTGTTACTGTTAGTGTCAGTGTTAAGTATGCTTGACTTTGAGTGTTACTACTGTTAAGTATGCTTGACTTTGAGTGCTATTACTGTTAAGTATGCTTGATTTTGAGTGTTCTTACTGTTATGTAAGCTTGACTTTGAGTGTTGTTACTGTTAAATTATAAAATATGCTTGACCTTGAGTTTGAGTGTTATTAGTAATATTACTGCTAAACCTTGGACTTTGAGCATTTTGTATGCGAAACACAGTGAAACACAGTGAAACTACACTAAAGAAGACAACAACAGCAAAAAAACTTGCCATTAATGTTTGTTGCATATTTTTTTCCTTGCCCTCTTTCCAGAATCCAAGATGAGCAAGAGCCTGGACCCAAGACCCTTTGAAAGGGATCCACTAGATGGCATCATTGTTTTTGCATCCGGGGGCAAAAATAACTCTCAGAATGGTGGACAGTCAGGGGAACCAATCACCGTCCTTTGGCCGCCGCCAGCAAATGGCATCATTCCCAGCCCTCCGAGCACGGCTGTGGACGAGTGTCCGCCATTGGTGTCATCTGAGGATGAGGAGGAGACGGAGTGGGCCAGAAATAACGGTGGGTTTGAACGGCTTCTTTTAGGGCCTTGCTCCTGTTGGTGTGGACAAGTAATCGTTTGGACATCACTCATTTTCCTACCATACCTGTCAACCCATACAGTTTCCTGGCATAAAATATGGGGGTTTGAAAAATTATTTTGGGGGGATATGGCCATATGGGAAAATAGGTACAGGAAAACATAATTTTTATGAGATTTTGTTGTTGTTTTAAACTGAGCAAAAAGATTGAAAAACTGTTGAATGAGCAGCCAACACACGCCATCACCAAATGCACACTGATTGGCCTAGTACAATAGGCTAAGAAATCTTGTTGGAAGTGAGATTTGAAGTCATGCATGTGTATTTTGCACAACATTGCTTCTTCCTTCCACTGCTACACATGCTGGTTGGAATTCAAAATGCCTCTGCGACCAGCGAAAAAACAAAAGACCCCGGCCTTCATAAGGGAAATACAGGTTCACAAACTCTGAACTAAGGTTTGCTCCTAAAAAGGGGTTGACAGCTGCTGTGTCCTACTGTCTTCAGTTCTCTGCCTTGTGAAATCAAAACACATTCTGATGTTCACTACTTCAGTCAACCTCTGTGTTTAAAAATAAAACTGCTTTGAAGGTTGGATTTCCCCCCGTTTTTTCTCCTTCCGTTTAATGAATCCTTTCACTCCCACCACTTTTGACCATTTTCAATTTTTTTTGTTTATACTACAGACGTACAGCGCTTGAAATAAAATCACACAGAAGCTCAGAAGTATACTTCCCAAGTACCTGTTCTTCAGCGGCTTTTTGTGCTTGTTCATGTTGTTGTGCCTACCCCCTGTTACTGTGAGCCGGTGTGGCCCAGCGGTAAGGTTTTAAAGGCTGGTAAGCGGAAGGACCTCGGTTCGATACCACTTCGGCTCTCCTTTCTCTTCAAAAAGGTTGTGGTTTTGTGGACACTGTCCTGTGACTTTGTCCATCACTTCCTACTGAAACATTAAAATGGCTCTCATCACTGCCCCTCTTAATACAGAGGTCATTCTGGTGGTGACAGTGTAGCGATAGGTATATATATACTCTCCCTCTTCCCCCCACCTCCATACCCCTTCCCCCCCTTTCTCCCCGTCCCTAATAAGCCGTACTGTTTCTGTGGACGTTAAGCACCATGTTTACTGACCCCCTGTTACTGCAAGGCAATACCAGTTTTATATCGGAGGTTCGCCCTGTACAAAATACTTGTATTTCATTATTTTTATTATTATTCAATTTTGGTTCTGTATGTAATATACTGTGGCTGGCTGGTGGTGACAGAAGCCTTGATGGTGGCTTTTTCTGAGGAGCCATTTTCATTTCTGTAGTGTTGGACCTTTCAGACTTTGCATGGTGATATTGATAACGTGCATTGGGTCGACTTGTTCTTACTTGTTTCACTGACCTTGGCCATATTCCCTAGTGACAGCGTCTGAGGAATGGGTGCCTTTGGATAGACGGGATTCCTGCATGTTTAAATCCTCCTAAAAAAAATAGATCACCCTAAAATTAAAATAGAGACTGTGTTCTGGACAACAAAAAGAATGGTGTGTGTGTGTGTGTAGTTGCACTCCTTGTTTTTATGTTGTTGTTAGAATGTTACTTTTCTCTCTCTCATAAAAAAATATTATTGCGGCACTCTCTACAAATTTACGAGCCCTTGTTCAGCAGTGCACACGTGTATGATTCAGAGAGGCCTAAGCAGGGGTGTCTTCACGCTTGGCCGTTTTTTGCCGGATGGATGATCACAAGGCCTGGCGTTTCTTTTCCCAGATGAGCTGGTGAAGAGGTGGATGACGCTGGCAAAGAAGAAGAACCGGCTTAAGCAGGAGGTGGAGAAGATGGCAAAGAAGAAGAACCTGCTTGAGGAGGAGGTGGAGAAGATCGAAGTGCAAGGCGTGGGCCTCTACCTCCTGGGCATGACGACCTGCGCGCCCGCTGTCTGGGTGTCTGCCTTGATGATGGCTGGGGTTTTTGACTCGGATGAGAGAGAACGGTGAGATGGATGGATCAGGATGGTTTACTGTGCAGGATCCAAACGCATAAAAAGGTTCAAAAGAACACTGTTTATTAGGACAAAACACAACATGCAAATTTTTAAGGGTAATCCCCTTTATCAAGCTACAAAACGACACCTAAACAACAGTAAAATGGTGAAAGATGATGAAAAATGAGATGGCGAGCTAAATCACGTATCTGCTTTTGTTTTGTCCATTGCTGGGAAGAATGAGGAACATTTATGGATTGACGATAACAGTATTGTGGGTGAACAGTATGTAAACATGATTAACCCACTTGGCCCCAGACTGCCCGTCACCGCCCGCTCTTTTGCCTTACGTGAAACCCCAGACCGCCTGGTAGCGGCCGGCTAGCAGACACTCCATACTAGCATCTCGGCTTATGCAAATAGGAATGGGATTCTCGTGAGACTTGTAGCCTTGTTTCCCACTATTGTTTACTACTTCCGGCGATGTCCTTTGTTCGAAGTTCAGCGAAGTTTGAGAGACGCTGTGAATTTTCAGAGTTGCGAGGTGGACATGTGATAGATGCCTGAAAATAAACAAAAGCCCTACTGTTAACAATGGCATCGGAGCTTCATCCTTTGAGATTTGAAATGCAAATTTGGCTCCGTCGCTTACCGAGGGCACCCTAACAAACTCACGGAGCTTCATCTTTGGAGATTCAAATTGGAAATTTTGCAAAGGCCCGCAAAACCTGACATTCAGATGCAGACATTTCTGACTTGGGATTATTATTTTTATGCTTTTATTTTTTAGTGAAAAAAAATCAAAACTTGGTGCCAAAAGGTGCACAAGAAAAGAGGACAGAGGTACTAGAAAATAAAGTTGACAGGATGTGAGTGAGTAATGCATTTTTTGAATGAACACATGTGAAGTCATCCACCATTGAAGGGAGAAGGCAGTGCTGCTCTTCGTTCTGAGAAATTTGACTTTCAGTGTGATTGTGACAAGATGTTGAACATACACTTTAAACAACAAGCCACATCACTGTGCTGCTAATCATGCAGTTAACTGTGAAAACCAACTGATCTTACAAGATGTGATCCACATGAGTATTACCAAGTAACGGGTTGTTGTTCTGTGTCACACAGAACAGAAATGCTACGCATAGTTTTTTGGCAATACATAACGTTAACATACAGCCAGTCTTGAACATTTTATGAATAAAAAGCAACACATTTGAAACATAAACATAAACATAAACAGTTATTTTATAGAACAATATTGACAAGGAAGATTTGATGATTTTTTTCCCTAAAATTTAAGCTTTCTTGACATAAACAACAAATGATGTAAGAAATGTGTCATACATTACTATTTCACAAGATGTACAATGCTGTTTGTTTCTTGTGAAAATGATAAATCAGTAGCTTTTTATTACTGTAGAGTATAAAGACACATAACTATTCCTGTGAACAGTTTTTGCTGCTTTAAATTTTTGTTGTAGTGGATAGCATAATGTTAAATAACGACATGGTACTTGTTTTTCATAACAAAATAAAATATTATTTATTTAACAAACAAGTAAGTGTTTTGAAAAGAAAATGAGCAATAAGAGGAGTGCAACTTTTGCTGCTTTTGGGTGTCACAGGAAAAACCACCAGCCGTCTCTTTGGTCTTATCATGTTGACTCAGGTGCCTAGGACAAAAATAGTTGAACAGTTAACTTAAAGTGAAAGAATTAAATAAATAGAAAAATTGTAATAAATATTACAAAAAAATCACAGCCAAAGAATAATGCTATTAGATCGGCACCTTACATTTTTAGAACTCGGGAAGGCAGCAGGCATGGTCACTATAATTATGTCAAACGTTATTATTTCCACAGCTTGTTGTAATCGTAATGTTCAACATCTAACTTGATGACTTTAACCTGCTAATTGAATTGTCTACCATATATATGATTTGTTTGAAGACGTAGTTTGTAAACAAAACGAACTGCAATTTAAGCGCAAGCAAAATTGTAAAGAGTACGAATCAGAATATACTGTTTATAACTGATCTGCTGTCGCACATTATGATTTAAACACGCACTCATGTTGTAAGAAACTCGGTGATTTTTTTTTTTCGAAAGCATCTGAACAAACTTTAGATTGACAGCAACAAAACTCACTCTGTATGCTAACATTCCGATACTTTTAAAAGATTCGGCATATACCAATATAAATATCATCGTATAACTGGAAGATTTGACTAAATCTCTGATGAACGTTTAAATAAAGTTGAACGTTACGGTCTTCAAAAATATTACCACACACCTTTCGCATATCAGAACGTCTCTTCCATGCGGCCATGTGCTAAAAGCAAATGCCCCGGATGTATAACATGGCTGACCGGAAGTAGTGCAAAAGCGAAAACTTAATTTTTTCCTTTTGCTTGTTTAATTTAATACGTTGTTGAAGTTATTTATTGCAACAAGTTTTATGAAGAATGGCAAAATATATTTTAAAAACTACCCAGACATTTGGCAGTAAAATAAAACATTGGCGCCTGATCAGTGACGTACCACAGTGACTGGAGTAAAGTTTCGACGAAAGCGAAAGTCCGTTCTTCACTAGATTTGTCTGGGATGCTGGTCATGAAACATTTCAACCACATAACGTTCGACCGAGGGATATTTCGGAGCCTCTAACTCCAAAAACAAAATTTAGTGATAATTGATTTTATATGCACTGTGTAAAGCGATATCTCCTCTGTGCAAATCAGTGACTGAGGTAATGTTTTGATTTGTCATGTACGTGAATGAAAGCATCGAAAGCACTCACCTTGAGCGTGTCCATTTTTACGGGTCAAATTTTGTGGCGCTTTTCAGCTGCTCCAGATTTGGAGCTCATATTGTTTACACTGTGATACTGACCAATTATGAATGCACACACAAAGCAACAACAAGACAAAGTGTTTGAAACAGATTTGATTGACGGTCAAAAATCGGACCCCCCATTTGCGCACCTTTTGGCACTAAGTCATATACAAGAACACTGTATTTGCAAACTGGGATAAATACAAAGTGAGCTGAAACTTTTGTTTGGTGTTTATTATTGATTTTTAAAGTTGTATACTGGGATCATTTGACACAGTTACTTCCCTTCGCAAGGGATATCGTAGCGAAAGGGCAGCGGCTGGTGTGGGGCCAAATGGGTTAAGTTCAAAATACATTCAGGTGTATTTAACAAAAGCAAAGTCATGAATCAAAAATACTGCGCGGAAAGAAAAAAAATCGCTAAATATAAAAAGGAGTTGTCAAATTAAACATAGACTGAAAGGCATTCCTTGTCAGGCTGGCAGTTTATTGCATGAAAATGTCACACGCTTATATCTGCATAGTGCAGGTGGAGCAATGGTGAGAGAGAGAAAGAGACGAGAGATTAAATGAGAGAACGTGAGACAGACCTGTTTACCCATACAAGTTGGGTGTATTTTGTATGCTTGGGAGTTACTTTCTCACGATGGGAACTTAGAGCTACTTTCTCATGATGGGAACTTGGGAGTTACTTTCTCATTATGGGAACTTGGGAGTTACTTTCTCATGATGGGAACTTGGGAGTTACTTTCTCATGATGGGAACTTGGGAATTACTTTCTCACTCATGATGGGAACTTCAGAGTTATTTTCTCATGATGGGAACTTGGGAGTTACTTTCTCATGATGGGAACTTGGGAGTTACTTTCTCATGATGGGAACTTGGGAATTACTTTCTCAAGGTTCTCAGGGTCCTTACAGGTGCTCACAAGTACTTACAAACTGAATTTGCCAAGTAAGGCCTTACAAGTCCTACATCATGGTCCTTACAAGTCTAGCTAATACTAGAAATGCACATGGGTAGTTATAAAAGCCTCTCATTTTCCAAGTCAGTGACAGTGACACTGGATGGTTCCACACATTTACTAAATTTCAAAATTGTTTGGACATAGGTTGAGATGATGTCTGAAGCAGACAATGCTTTCCTCCATGTTCATTTAGATCACGTGCAACAAAAATAACAGTTGCAAGATTACACGATAACTTCCAGGTCAGCCATTTGGTTCCAAATTTGAACTGTGCCAGAACCTGAGCTAATCAGGGTATGACAGTAAGGACTGCCCGACTGCCCGGGGCAGGTAACTTACTCGGTCGGGCAGGTGAAGATCTCAGTGGCCTGCCCGACCGGGCAAGTCGTTGTCATTGTTTTTATTGACGTATCATATTTCAATTCAAGCACTAGATTTCGAGTCACTGTGACAGTTTTTGTTTTGCGGTTTCACAATCGCAACATCAGTTTCCTTTTACATCATCAAACCGACCGACTTCAGTGTCGTAGCATGTGATTGGCTTGCCAGTGCAGTTAAGCCAATCCGAAGCTAGCTCTCTTTACTCAGTTAGCTTTGTGTGAGCTTTCTAAAAGGAGCATCAGAGGAAGGGGGGGTGGGGGGGGGATGAAAACAAAAATAAGTTTGAAAAGCTAACAGATCCCGGTCAAAAGAGAGGCAGTTTGTTCCCAAGTGCAGACGAAAGAATTTGCTTGGTGTGTTTGCAATGACGACATGGGTCACAACTATGCCAGTACTAGTGGGAATTTTAAAGCAATTTCTTCGTTTTCTCTTTCTTTTGAGGGAGGGATAGGGGGCAAGGGGAGAAGGGGTGTGTCAGATCCAAAGTGTAATCAATGAGCATTTTAAAAGACCTAATTGTGGCCACTAAAATGTTCAAATTCACAATCATGTTCTGATCGGAAATTTCGTTCAGCAAAGGGACACTACTCCCGACTCGCGATCTTGTTTTATCGTGGAAATAGGGGAAACATTGGACCTTAAAAACAAAACATTTTTTTTTTTCATTCTTAAATAACAGTAATGAAGGCAGGAATAAACTAGTATAAATCTGAATCCTTCATTAACAGAGAAAATAAAGAAATGTATCTGGTGCAGGTTTGGCACAGTTCCTTGTGTTATACAACCACTGATCCAAGCTGCCTGGGTTATGTTGGGTCATGGCAGTTTGGGTCGTTAATATTAACAATATTTAAAATTCTGAAATTAGAACTGTTACAATGTTAGAATGAAATGAACAGTAACTGCCTGTTGGCTTTCACAGAAGTCATGACAGAATGAGGCAGAGTTATGCTCAGTCACATTCTGTACTGCAATGATTCATTGCTGAAACCGTTAGTACTGAGACAGGTACCACTGGCATTATAGATTTTTTTAATTATAAGCTTGAGTACTTTACAGAATTTTATCTCTTTCAAGCATGGACCTGGCGAGTAACAATGTTACAAATTTATGTAACTTTGTGGGGAAGATGGTTTGTGCGTGTGTGTGTGTGTGTGTGTGTGTGTGCGTCTACTTATCACACTTTCTACCCTTCAAAATCCATTTGACAAACATATGACCTATTTCAATTAAAATGGTTGATTTTAAGAATCTGGCATGGGCAACTAATTTTGCCACTCGGGCAAGTAGAAAATTCATCTACTTAGGGCAAGTGGGGAAAAAAGTTATTGTCATACCCTGCTAATGTAAGCAAAGATGCCGAGAAAATGTTCATTCCAAGACCGCTGGCTAAAGGACAGTGCATACCAGGAGTGGGTTCTAAAAGATAAACTGGATAAACACTACAGTTGCAAGATTACAGGTCAGCCATTTGGTTTCAAATTTGAACTCTATAAGAATCTGAGCTAATGTAAGCAAAGATGCCGAGAAAATGTTCATTCCAAGATCGCTGGCTAAAGGACAGTGCATACCAGGAGTGGGTTCTGAAAGATAAACTGGACAAACACAACGCTCAATGCATGGAATGCAAAATTCAGCTCATTTTTTGTGTTCCTTACTGTTGTGATGGTCCTTACAAAATCTAATATTGGTCCTTACAAGTCCTTATAAGGTCCTTATTTGGCTCTAGTCCAAGTCCCTGGGAACCATGTTTCTCATGATTGGAACTTAGAGCTATTTTCTCATGATGGGAACTTCAGAGTACTTTCTCATGATGGGAACTTCAGAGTACTTTCTCATGATGGGAACTTGGGAGTTACTTTCTCATGATGGGAACTTGGGAGTTACTTTCTCATGATGGGAACTTGGGAGTTACTTTCTCATGATGGGAACTTGGGAGTTACTTTCTCATGATGGGAACTTGGGAGTTACTTTCTCACAATGGGAACTTGGGAGTTACTTTCTCATGATGGGAACTTGGGAGTTACTTTCTCATGATGGGAACTTCAGAGTGACTTTCTCATGATGGGAACTTGGGAATTACTATCTCACTAATTGTGTTTGCTTGCAAAGTTGTTTTCATTCATGATTTTGGCTGCAGTATGGTCAACACGGAAGCGCTGGATGACAAGCTGCTGCTCTTGTCAGAGGTAGCAGAGGAGATCTTCAGGAGGAATAAACACATTTTACTCCCGGTATGTGCAAACAGAAACTCCCAAATTTTGGATCCAAAGTACTGATAAGTGTTTTTCTGTTGTTGTTTTCTGACAGCGAAGCATGGTTGTTGTTTTTTTTATTTATTTTTTTATTTTTTTATTTTTATTTTTTTGGGAGGGGGGGAGAAAACTGTAAGTTTAGAAAAATATACTCTGTATAAACTGACTGTTTGGCGCTGTTGGTGCATGTAAACAGCGAGATAGATATGGCAGTAATGATTGAGTGTATCTGGCAGGGTTTTTACAGTCCTTGAGAGTGTTTGAAAATCGATGAGCTTTGAGTTTGAGAGCCCCTTTTCAGGCCCTGAAAGACCTGGAAAATTAGTGAGAAAGTTGTGTTGCCCATACCATATGTAGCCACATAGTGCCCTCGTTTTGCAGGGGGTCTTCTCACCAAGTTTCATCTCTGTAGGTTCAGCAGGTTGGGTGCCAAATAATAGTGTTGACACGCATGCATTCATGAACGCACGCAAACATACACACACACACACACACACACACATTCTACATGTGCATGCACACACACACACACACACACACACACACACCACACACACACACACACACACTACACACCCCACACAACACACACACACACACACACACACACACACACACACACAGACTCTTCTGTATTTGTAAGACAAGGTGGACAGATGCAGTGGTTGACGGACAATTCTGTTACATGCACGCAAGGCAGATAAGATGCACACACAATGCGTGCTCACACCGAAGTTCAGTAGCTCTGAATAGTGTTGACCACGGGGGTGTATGTTGTTTTTATTGACAGATGTCAGTGATAAACTTTCTGATGCCAGATACTGTGATAAGCCCATTGAATGATTAGCTAGCGTCTTGTGCAGTGGCGTTCTTTTTCAATTTGGTTTTGAAGGGCCACCGCAGGACCATGAGGGCTGTACTGGATATGATCGACGACATTGAGAAGAACGGCGTGTCTGCAGAAGTGATAGAGGTGCAGAGGTCACTTCAGATAGCCATGGACTGCTCCTTCTTCAACGAGGAATGGTGAGTGGCCAGCGCCGGTCGCCTACCTGCTGTGCGTGCCTTACGTGTTATAAAATAGGGTGATTCATGTGCATTACGCAAGGGGGGCTCAGGGTTGCCATAGAGATTAAAGACAATGCTTGCATACATGTGCTACAGCTCAGTCACTGGGGCTACCAAAGGAAAAGAATACTTGTTGAGTCCCAGTGTCCCATTTTATTAAAGTTGTCTTTGAGTGTGTTTGGGAGTTGTGGGGATGGGGTGGGGGGGAGCTGTGGGGAATTTATTCAGCATGTCAGTCAGTGAGTTTTCTAGTTTATGTTCACAAGTTTCCCTTGTATGTTAGTCCTGCCGTCTGCGCTGAGCACTCTCTATCAAAACAAAACACAAAGTAATTTGTGTGAATGTGTGTGTGCATGCATACACATGCGTGTGTGTATGTGTGTGCCTATGTCACATACATGGGTGTGTGTGTGTGTGCATGTCTATGCAGTGAGCCCTCTCTATCAAAGCAAAACACAAAGTAATTTGTTGTGTGTGTGTGTGTGTGTGTGTGTGTGTGTGTGTGTGTGTGTGAGTGCATGCATACACGTGTGTGTGTGCCTATGTACATACATGGGCGTGTGTGTGTGTGTGCGTGTCTATGTACATATGTGTGTGTATGTCTGTGTGTGTGTGTGCGCGCATACCTATGTACATACATGGGTGTGTGTGTGTGTGTGTGTGTGTGCATGTCTATGTACATATGTGTGTGTATGTCTGTGTGTGTGTGTGTGTGTGTGTGTGTGGTGTGTGTGTGTGTGTGTGCACGTACCTATGTACATACATGGGTGTGTGTGTCTGTGTACATGTGTGTGTGTGTATGTCTGTGTGTGTGTTTGTGCGTGTACCTATGTACATACATGGGTGTGTGTGTATGTGTGTGTGCATGTCTATTTACATATGTGTGTGTATGTCTGTGTGTGTGTGTGCGCGTATCTATATACATACATGGGTGTGTGTGTATGTGTGTGTGCATGTCTATGTACATATGTGTGTGTATGTCTGTGTGTGTGTGTGTGTGTGTGTGTGTGTGTGGCGCATACCTATGTACATACATGGGTGTGTGTGTGTGTGTGCATGTCTATGTTCAATGTGTGTGTGTGTGTGTGTGTGGTGTGTGTGTTGTGTGTGTGTGTGTGTGGTGCAGTCTTGTACATATGTGGTGTGTGTGTGTGTGTGTGTGCATGCTTATGTACATGTGTATGCGTGTGTGTGTTGTGTGTGCATGTTATGTACATATGGTGTGTGTGTTGTGTGTGCATGTGTAATTGTGTGTGTGTGTGTGTGTGTGTGCATACCTATGTAATACAGGTGGTGTGATGTGTGTGCATGTCTGTGTACATATGTGTGTGTGTGTGTGTGTGTGTGTGTTGTGTGTTGCTACTAGTATACATGGGTGTGTGTGTGTGTGTGTGTGTCATGTCTATGTAATGGGTGTGTGTATGTCTGTGTGTGTGTGTGTGTGTGTGTGTGTGTGTGTGTGTGTGTGTGTGTGTGTGTGTGCGCGTACCTATGTACATACATGGGTGTGTGTATGTGTGTGCATGTCTATGTACATGTGTGTGTGTGTGTGTGTGTGTGTGTGCGCATACCTATGTACATACATGGGTGGGTGTGGATGTGTATGTGCATCTCTATGTACATATGTGTGTGTATGTCTGTGTGTGTGTGTGTGTGTGTGTGCGTGTACCTATGTACATACATGGGTGTGTGTGTGTGTACATGTCTATGTACATGTGTGTGTGTGCATACCTATGTACTTACATCAGACCTGTTTACCCCTATGGTTTCGCCATAATTCCCACGGATTCAGACCTCAAATTCTGCTGTTACACTGGTTGGGTAAAAAATTACGGTCACTGTCCGATTTTCCCTTTCCCACATTTTAAGCTGGGGTAAAACCACAGGCACAGGATCAAAACTGTCAAAGGGCCAAAACCAAGTCATGACAGGAAATTACTTCCCTTGGAATACCGACTGCGCATGCTCATTGTTAAAACTCTGCCGCCATCTTTGAAGTGTGCTTTGGGAAGAGGAGTAAAAGATGTGTTGAAGATTCGGGATTGACTCCCCCCCCAAGAAAATTAAGGCGATCCAACGTTATCGCCCAGAGTACCATGAGAGGTGGTCATGTTTATTGCGTTCGCGAAAAGGCGATTCGTTCGTTCAGCATTGACTTCACTTGCGCGCATGGTGGTGGAAACGATCGCAAGAGGCTCGTGGATTCCATTCGCCACAAAGATTATGAATCTTTTGAAGAAATCCCAGCTGTCTTGTTTAAAGTTTCTGGAAGCAAAGTGAGGTGAAGACCAGCAGGACATCGTTAGAGCTGAAGCCATGATGTGCGACTTGTTAGTCGTCAAGACTTGTAATCATCACGATCCGTGGATCTGTTGGTGTTTTTAGTAATAGTTTAAACAAAATGCTGTTGCACTTGAACTTGAGGCTATTGTGCCTTCATTTGTTACAATCTTGGTCTGAGTAAAAATTAACTGTGAATACAACTGTCTAAAACATTGTGTGGGATGTGAATATAAGAGTGAAAAATGGAGTGTGTGTATTACTGACAGACACCTTGGATTACTGACAACTTCTGCCCAAGGTACTGACAAGTGAAAAGAGGGGTAAACAGGTCTGATACATGGGTGTGTGTGTGTGTGTGTGTGTGTGTGTGTGTGTGTGTGTGTGTGTGTGTGTGTGTGCATGTTTATGTACATGTGTGTGTGCATGTCTGTGTACATGTGTGTGTGTGTGTGTGTGTGTGTGTGTGTGTGTGTGTGTGTGTGTGTGTGCATGTATGTGCAGTGAGCCCTCTCTGTCAAAGCAAAACACAAAGTAATTTGTGTGTGTGTGTGTGCCTGCATACGTTGTGTGTGTGTGCCTATGTACATACATGGGTGTGTGTGTGTGTGTGTGCGCACGTCTATGTACATAATTTGTGTGTGTGCGCATGTGCCTATGTACATGGGTGTGTGTGTGTGTGTGTGCATGTCGATCTACATATGTGTGCTTGTGCATGCAGGCAAGAACTCAAGCAAACAGCAAAAGTGCAGAAGTACATCAAGGAATACACCCGCGGTGACAAGCAGCCTCCGCTCTTCATGCTTCTCTTCTTCTACAAGCTGGGTAAGGAGGGTGACTTGACCACTCTCACCTTCATTTCTGCTATTATGTTGCTTGGCTGCGGTAGCCATCTTGATGTCATTGCTGCTGTTACGCTGAGAGCGCTAGGGGCCCAGTAACTGTTTGAGGCCTTGCTTATTGTTACTGGTCTCATTATCCGCCCATGTCTTTTCACATCTGGCCCTGAAACTTTCACAGCTTGTCTCACATCCCCAAGACTTTCATAGTTGGTCTGGTCTCACATCCCTGAGACTTTCACAGCTGGGCTGGTATCGCGCCCCCCCAAGATTTTTACAACTGGTCTCACATCCCCAGGGCTTTCAAAACTGGTCTCTCATCCCCAAGACTTTCATAGCTGGTCTGGTCTCACATCCCCGAGACTTTCATAGCTGGTCTGGTCTCACATCCCCAAGACTTTCATAGCTGGTCTGGTCTCACATTCCCAAGACTTTCATAGCTGGTCTGGTCTCACATTCCCAAGACTTTCATAGCTGGTCTGGTCTCACATCCCCAAGACTTTCATAGCTGGTCTGGTCTCACATCCCCAAGACTTTCATAACTGGTCTGGTCTCACATCCCAAGATTTTCATAGCTGGTCTGGTCTCACATCCCCAAGACTTTCATAGCTGGTCTGGTCTCACATCCCCAAGACTTTCATAGCTGGTCTGGTCTCACATTCCCAAGACTTTCATAGCTGGTCTGCACATCCCAAGATTTTCATACTGGTCTCACATTCCCAAGACTTTCATAGCTGGTCTGGTCTCACATCCCCAAGACTTTCATAGCTGGTCTGGTCTCACATCCCCAAGACTTTCATAGCTGGTCTGGTCTCACATTCCCAAGACTCAAAACTGGTCTCACATCCCCGAGACTTTCATAGCTGGTCTGGTCTCACATCCCCGAGACTTTCATAGCTGGTCTGGTCTCACATCCCCAAGACTTTCATAGCTGGTCTGGTCTCACATCCCCAAGACTTTCATAACTGGTCTGGTCTCACATCCCCAAGACTTTCATAACTGGTCTGGTCTCACATCCCCAAGACTTTCATAACTGGTCTGGTCTCACATCCTGAAGACTCACAGCTGGTCTGGTCTCACATTCCCCAAGACTTTCATAGCTGGTCTGGTCTCACATTCCCAAGACTTTCATAGCTGGTCTGGTCTCACATTCCCAAGACTTTCATAGCTGGTCTGGTCTCACATTCCCAAGACTTTCATAGCTGGTCTGGTCTCACATTCCCAAGACTTTCATAGCTGGTCTGGTCTCACATTCCCAAGACTTTCATAGCTGGTCTGGTCTCACTTTCCCAAGACTTTCATAGCTGGTCTGGTCTCACATCCAAGACTTCAAGCTGGTCTGGTCTCACATCCCCAAGACTTTCAACTGGTCTGGTCTCACATCCCCAAGACTTTCATAGCTGGTCTGGTCTCACATCCCCAAGACTTTCATAGCTGGTCTGGTCTCACATCCCCAAGACTTTCATAGCTGGTCTGGTCTCACTTTCCCCCAAGACTTTCATAGCTGGTCTGGTCTCACATTCCCAAGACTTTCATAGCTGGTCTGGTCTCACATTCCCAAGACTTTCATAGCTGGTCTGGTCTCACATCCCAAGACTTTCATAGCTGGTCTGGTCTCACATCCCCAAGACTTTCATAGCTGGTCTGGTCTCACATCCTGAAGACTCACAGCTGGTCTGGTCTCACATCCCCAAGACTTTCATAGCTGGTCTCACATCCCCAAGACTTTCATAGCTGGTCTGGTCTCACATTCCCAAGACTTTCATAGCTGGTCTGGTCTCACATCCCCAAGACTTTCATAGCTGGTCTGGTCTCACATCCCCAAGACTTTCATAGCTGGTCTGGTCTCACATCCCCAAGACTTTCATAGCTGGTCTGGTCTCACATTCCCAAGACTTTCATAGCTGGTCTGGTCTCACATCCTGAAGACTCACAGCTGGTCTGGTCTCACATCCCCAAGACTTTCAAGACTGGTCTGGTCTCACATCCTGAAGACTTTCATAGCTGGTCTGGTCTCACATCCTGAAGACTCACAGCTGGTCTGGTCTCACATCCCCAAGACTTTCATAGCTGGTCTCACATCCCCAAGACTTTCATAGCTGGTCTCACATCCCCAAGACTTTCATAGCTGGTCTCACATCCCCAAGACTTTCATAGCTGGTCTCACATCCCCAAGACTTTCATAGCTGGTCTCACATCCCCAAGACTTTCATAGCTGGTCTGACTTGACATTTTTGGGATGTGATACCAGCTATGAAAGCTGCAGTGATGTGAGACCAATTATGAATGTGTTTGGGATGTAAGACCAGTTAGATACCAGCTATGAAAGCTGCAGTGATGTGAGACCAATTATGAATGTGTTTGGGATGTAAGACCAGTTAGATACCAGCTATGAAAGCTGCAGTGATGTGAGACCAATTATGAATGTGTTTGGGATGTAAGACCAGTTAGATACCAGCTATGAAAGCTGCAGTGATGTGAGACCAATTATGAATGTGTTTGGGATGTAAGACCAGTTAGATACCAGCTATGAAAGCTGCAGTGATGTGAGACCAATTATGAATGTGTTTGGGATGTAAGACCAGTTACAAAATGTGTTGGGATGTGAGACCAGATATGAAATCTAGGGGTGTGTGAAACCCTTTTCGAAAGTCTTAGAGATATGAGACCAGCTACGAAAGCCACAAGGATGTGAGACCAGTTACGAAGGCGTTTGGGTTGTGAGACCATCGGTGAAAACCATGGGAGATGTAAAGCCTTTTTGTGAATGTCTTGGGGATGTGAGAGTCTTGGTATAATTTTTGCACAACTTACATGGACAACAAATGTAGACTTGAGGCAGAGGAAGGCAGCAGTGTGGAGTGGCAGGTCTGTTGTTTTGGAAAAAGAAATGTCTTGAGGTTTGATTTGAAGGAGTCCAGAGAGGGTTTGTGTTGGAGAGGAAGGGGAAGGTCATTCCAAGTAGAAGGGCTGAAGACAGAAAAGGCGTGGGAGCCAGCAGCGGAAAGTGTGATGTGAGAAACCTGGAAGCTGAGAGTATCAGAAGAAGAGGGGAGAGTATGGGAGTGTGTGTAAAAAAGTTGAAGATAGTCACAGAGATAAGACAGAGCAGTTCGCAACCCATTCATAGCAGGGAGTGAATTCTTGTACTGAATTCTTTGCGGGATTGGGAACCTGCTGTTGGACCCACGGAGGCATCTGTTTATTTTCAGTGCATCACCATGTGTCATACTTTGGGAGTCACAAGGGAACGAAAGCAGACGACATCATACGTATCATTCACCATGTGAGTACTGTGGGTTTCTCTTCTTCATCTTGTTTGGGATCTGTCTTTTTTTCTTCTTCTTTTTACGCATGGTTTGGTTCCTGCAGAGATTTGGGGTCACCTTTACCTTGATACGACTGCAGCAGCTGCAAGGTCAGCATCCTCCTGTCTTGGCAGTGTGGTTAATGTTCTGGTGTTTATGATAATAATAATAATGAGGTGCTCTTTTATGTGCTATTTCTCCAAATTGGAGCCCATAGCCCATTACAAAGCTACAAAATGCAGTCAAAATAAACTTCAAAATAAACTTCTGCGAGCACGTACGTGTGCACACACAGACACACATACATGCATGCACGCACACACACACACACATGCACACATAGAGTCCAGATAGCCTGAAGAGGTAAGATTTCAAAGATGATTTAAAAGACGTGAGTGTGTTTGATGATCTAACTTGGCAAGGGAGACCATTCCAGACAGACAGTGCAGCGTAAGAAAAAAATATCTGACCAAGTGAGAGCATTCACACAGAAGGAATACAGGGAATCGAAGCATCACAAGAAGAGCAAGGTTGGCTTGTAAACTGTCAGGAGTTCAGTCAGGTAGACAGGAGCAGTAAAACTGAGGCAGTTGCAGCACAGAGAAGCGAGTTTGTACTGTATTTGTGAATCAGTGGGCAGCCAGTGGAGAGAAATGAGATGAGAAGAGAGATGGTCAGTTTTAGGACCTCTCAGGAAGAAGGGGTAGCTGCTGAGTTTCCTGAAGTGGCTGGAGGAACTGCCGGCCTGGACCTGTCTTTCTTTGACATCCAGCTGTCTTAGGCCAGGTTACAAGTCTTTTAGTTGGACACGCCTCGCCACAGGCGCACCTTATTCGAGGGACTGGACACTCAGTCCAGCTTCCTGACTGAGTGGAGGAAGAAGACAGCGTAGCAACTCGGAGCCTGGGTTGAAGCAGGATTTTGTTTTTGATTGGTCGCTTACATCTGTTGGTGAGCAAGCTTGGGTTTGATTGGTCGCTTACATCTGTTGGTGAGCAAGCTTGGGTTTGATTCATCGCTTTCATCATTCTGTTGGTGAGCAAGCTTGGGTTTGATTCATCGCTTTCATCATTCTGTTGGTGAGCAAGCTTGGGTTTGATTCATCGCTTTCATCATTCTGTTGGTGAGCAAGCTTGGGTTTGATTCATCGCTTTCATCATTCTGTTGGTGAGCAAGCTTGATTTTGATTGATCACTTTCATCTGTTGGTGATCACTTTCATCTGTTGGTGAGCAAGTTTGATTTTGATTGCTCGCTTACATCTGTTGGTGAGCAAGCTTGGGTTTGATTCATCGCTTTCATCATTCTGTTGGCGAGCAAGCTTGATTTTGATTGATCACTTTCATCTGTTGGTGATCACTTTCATCTGTTGGTGAGCAAGTTTGATTTTGATTGCTCGCTTTCATCTGTTGGTGATCACTTTCATCTGTTGGTGATCGTTTTCATCTGTTGGTGAGCAAGTTTGATTTTGATTGCTCGCTTTCATCTGTTGGTGAGCAAGCTTCATTTTGATTGATCGCTTTCATCTGTTGGTGAGCAAGCTTCATTTTGATTGATCGCTTTCATCCGTTGGTGAGCAAGCTTGATTTTGATTGATCGCTTTCAACTGTTGGTGATCACTTTCATCTGTTGGTGAGCAAGCTTGATTTTGATTGATCGCTTTTGTCTGTTGGTGATCGCTTTCATCTGTTGGTGTGCAAGCTTGATTTTGATTGATCACTTTCATCTGTTGGTGATTGCTTTCATCTGTTGGTGAGCAAGCTTGATTTTGGTTGATTACTTTCATCGGTTGGTGAGCAAGCTTGATTTTGATTGCTCGCTTTCATCTGTTGGTGATTGCTTTCATCTGTTGGTGAGCAAGCTTGATTTTGATTGCTCGCTTTCATCTGTTGGTGAGCAGGCTCACTGCACTCTACAAACTGTTCCTGCGACTCTGAGGGAGTGACTGTTGCTTTTCCATGGCATGTTTTAAATAGCCACCAAAGTGGTGTGCTTGCCATGCTGTTTGGCTACGTGGCTGGTACCAGGCAAAGGTGGTGCCACCTCAGTGCACATTCTGTGTGCGCTGTGAAACCATGCACGTGCCACTGGAAGCCACATATGTTCATCCAGTCTTCCGGAGTGTGCTGGGCTGTTTTAGTGTTTCCATAATCCACCAAACTCTGACATGGATCTGACGCAGGATCTTGAATGCATGCCTGTTGATCTTTTTGCATGCGGGGAGAGATTCTTGGACAGGTGCCTGCAAAGCCTAGCATGTAATGGTCACTCCCATCCCTGTGGTGACCACACTTGATCGTGCTTGACTTGGCTTTCTAGAGCGAAAATCTGTTGTGTAAACTGGGGAGATCTTCTTGGCGTAGCAGTTAAGGGTGGTCGAAGAAAGGTGCAAGTCAGTGCAGCAGGGTTGGCTTTGAGAAGCAAGACTTCATTTTAACGTTACTTTGTGCGTAGAGATGAGATTACGAAGCGCTGAGGGTCTTCTTCTTTTGCCCGGCAACGTGAAAGCCTTCTGCTGTTGGTGTCCAGCCGTTACCAGTTTCCGAAATTCTGAACAGTTGGAGCAGTTTTGTTTTGAATCTGTCATCATCGTCATCTACATCACCATTGTCATCATCATCATCATCATCAAGAGGGGTGTGACTGAAAAAGTCGTGCATTTTTTTCAAGGTTTATGTCAACATTGTCATCATCAGTCATGAGCATTAATACTGTTATCTGTGTGTGTGTGAGTATGTTTGTGTGTGCCTGCATGAGTGCATTTGGAGTTTGAATAGTGATGCTTTATTGTCATGAATATTAATACTAATAATAATAGTGTTTGTTTTTGTGTGTGTGTGTGTACGTACATGTGTGTGTTTGGGGTTTGAAGTTTGAATAGTGATGTATTCCTGTGACGGTTGGGACTGTGTTCAGATGATATCATTTTTAAGTGTGTCTTTATTGTTGACATTTTTTGTGTCTGCAGAGTAACTCCTTTAACTATTTTTTAAGTGTCTTTATTATTGACATTTTTTTGTGTCTGCAGAGTAACTCCTTTAACTAATTTTTAAGTGTCTTTATTATTGACATTTTTGGTGTCTGCAGAGTAACACCTTTAACTACAGAACTGCCAAGATGGAAGGGAACAGATACTTCAAAGAGAAGGACTACACTGAAGCTATCAAGATGTACTCAGTGTCGATGATCAAAGAGTAAGTGGGCCAGTACTGAAGCTATTAAGGTGTACTCGGTGTCGATGATCAAAGAGTAAGTGGGCCAGTACTGAAGCTGTCAAGATGTACTCGGTGTCGATGATTAAAGAGTAGGCCAGTACTGAAGCTATCAAGATGTACTCAGTGTCGATGATCAAAGAGTAAGTGGGCCAGTACTGAAGCTATCAAGATGTACTCGGTGTCGATGATCAAAGAGGAAGTGGGCCAGTACTGAAATTTCAAGTGCCTTGTGGGGTGGGGGTGGGGGGGTCAAACATGCTGATGCTGTGTTTTTTAACCATCTGTTTCTCCTGCTTATTGAACAGTTATGGCAATCCCATTCTGTACGGAAACCGGGCCCAGTGCTACATCTTCATTCAAGAGTACTGGTGAGACTTTCACTTTCTCTTTTCTCTGTGTGTGCCTTTAAGCCCACTTGTAAATTTTCTTGGCAGAAAAAGCCACACATGCATCTGTAAAGCAAACAGCTTTGGATGCCTGTGATGAATCGACTGTCAATACTGTGCATGTTGATATAAGTTCTTTACATGTTGGTGAGATATCCCTCCCCTTCTCCCACCCATACACCCATGCTCAAAAAAACAAAAAAAAGTTTAAGAAGAAAACAAACTTAAAAGGTCATGGATTTCAAGTTTCACATTTTATTTCCCAGTGGTTGTGCAAACATGCATAGCAGTGAAGGGGTTAAACTCCTGTCTCCTTCCCCCCTCCCCCCCCCCACACACCCCCACATAAGTTGGGTTTGTGCTAATAAACTGACAGCTTTTTCTGTTTGTTCTTTGGTAAGGTGTACTGAAAAAAGGAGCAGTTTTTATTGTTTGCTGTGTACGTCTCTTGCTCTTCTAGTGGTTTCTCTCTTTTGCTTTCCCTGTTTTGGTCTCCATGTCTGCTTGTCATCGACATGCACGCTCACACACACATACACACACATATGCACGCACGCACGCATGCATGCACACACACACACACACACACACACACACACACACACACACACACACACACACACACACATCCCCCCCCCCTCTCTCTCTCACACACACACATGTGCACACACACACACACACACACACATGCATTCAGACAGGTACACATGTGCTATTAGTAGCTATCAAATCTATCAATCTGCCTGCCTGTCTCAATTTAATCTATAGCTCTCTACTTGTGCCTGCTCTCTCTCTCTGACACACACACATACATTCTCACACTTGCAGGAAAATGCTTAATTCTGTTACCGTTGGCAATGGTTAGCATGAGAGAATCATAACATGGTCCTTGCTTTGTCCTCAGGAAGGCCTACTGTGACTGCAGACGAGCCATCTTCCTCAACCCCACGTGGTTCAAAGTAAGCAAGCTGACTGACTGATTTGGATTAATTAATAGAATTGTTGTTATTGATCACTTTTACATGGCGCTATTCTCCACTCTCGAGCAGACTCACCTCATTCTTGTTGCGTGCAAGTCTGAATGAGTAACTAGCTTTTTATAGCACGCTTTGAATATCCACCCAAGTGATGTAGTTGCAGCACTCTTTGGTTCTTACATGGCTGGTGCCATGTGAAACTGCTGCTGTCTCGGTGTGTTTTGTGTGCAGTGTACTACCATGCACCATGTCACGTCGCTTCATGCAAAGGTGCATGTGTGTATAGCTGTAAACTGCCACCTGCACCCTTGGCAGAATGGCTGGGATCTTTTATGTGCTGCTGTGGTAACACGGGGATGGAACTGATACCGAAATAAAGAGTCAGCACAGAAAGCTGACCTAGGAGAAGAAAATTCTCCCACTGCCCCTGCCTGAACTTGAACCTGTGACCTTTTGATCACGAGTCTGTCGCTCTAAACATTTAGTTATCCCCGAAAGTGAATGGTTGACAGTGTGGTTGTTTGACGGGGGTGATTGAATGGTGGCACCACATGCCAGACGTCGCAGAATCAACATTAGTTTTTAGACCCAAGCACACGAACAGTTAAAAATGAACGCTAATTTTAATGAGACAGTGCAGAACCATCCTGAACGTGTTCCAGTTTTTGGGGTGGGCCGTTTTTTCCAAATGACAAAAAGACAGGCAATGGTACAGCAGTTTTTAAAGTAGTTTTTAGATTTTGGGGAGGTGTGACACTTCTTTGAAACTGTGCGCGGATAAAAGTGTCCTTTGTGCTTTACCAGTTTGGATCTGTTTTGGTATTAATCATAATGACGACAACAATAGCACTGAATGTCAGCTGGGAGTTTTGTCACCTTGTTCTCTTGTAGCATAGCCGCAGCCAAAATCTGTGGTCCTTTGTGCATTGCAAGGCTGAATTGTGAATGTCAGTTGAGACTTTGTTCACCTTGTCACACAAAAGATTTTCAGATTTTTGAAAGAAACCAATATTTTTGGAAGACCCACTTTCAAGTCTGTTTATTTAAAAGAAATAAATCTGAACGTATACGAGTTTTAGCATGCACACAATTTTAACGATTATTGGATGCTAACAAAAGGTGGATCACCCTGATGTTACCTTACTGGTTGACTGGGCATAAAACACCAAGCTACTTACTACTTGTCACAACGTAACAAGCATGGCCACAATCTCCTTTGTCCATTGCAGGGTTGAATTGGGAATGTCAGTTGAGAGTTAGTAAGTAAGTAAACGTGGTGCTTAACATCCACTTAAACCGTAAGGCTTATTAGGGATGGGGAGAAGAGGGGGAAGGGGGAACGGAGGTGGGGGAAGAGGGAGATTATATACCTATCGCTACACTGTCACCACCAGAATGACTTCTGCATTAAGGTGGGCAGCGATGAGAGCCATTGTAATGTTTCAGTAGGAAGTGATGGACAAAGTCACAGGAAAGTGTCGACAAACCACAACCTTTTTGAAGAGAACGGAGAGCTGAAGCGGCATCGAACTGAGGTCCTTCCGCTTACCAGCCTAACGCCTTACCACTAGGCCAAACCAGCTCACTAGTTGAGAGTTTGCTCATCTTGTCCTCTTATAGCGTAGCCATGGCCAAGATCTGTGGTCCTTTGTCCATTGCAGGGCTGAATTGGGAATGTCAGTTGAGAGTTTGCTCACCTTGTCCTCATATAGCGTAGCCACAGCCAAGATCTGCAGGGCTGAACTGTGAATGTCAGTTGAGGAGAGCAAAGTGAATGTCAGGTGAGAGTTTGCTCACCTTGTCCTCTTAAAGCGTAGCCACAGCCAAGATCTGCAGGGCTGAACTGTGAATGTCAGTTGAGGAGAGCAAAGTGAATGTCAGGTGAGAGTTTGCTCACCTTGTCCTCTTAGAGCGTAGCCACAGCCAAGATCTGCAGGGCTGAACTGTGAATGTCAGTTGAGGAGAGCAAAGTGAATGTCAGGTGAGAGTTTGCTCACCTTGTCCTCTTAAAGCGTAGCCACAGCCAAGATCTGCAGGGCTGAACTGTGAATGTCAGTTGAGGAGAGCAAAGTGAATGTCAGGTGAGAGTTTGCTCACCTTGTCCTCTTAAAGCGTAGCCACAGCCAAGATCTGCAGGGCTGAACTGTGAATGTCAGTTGAGGAGAGCAGAGTGAATGTCAGGTGAGAGTTTGCTCACCTTGTCACAATGTAACGAGCATGGCCATGTTTTTCGTTGTCCGTTGCAGGGCTACTACCGCGGCGCGGAGGCCTGCTTGCACATGGACAGGCTGGATGAGGCCCTCAAGCTGAACAAGAAGGCCCAGAGCTACTGCAGCCAGTCTGACGAGGGTCTGCACATGGACATCTTGAAACAGAAGCAGAAGATCATAGTCGGTAAGAACCAGGCTGCGCTTTGCTCCCACCATTCCGTTCTGCTCTCAGCTTCTCTGAAGCTCCGAGCTTGTCGCTCCGCGGTCTGTGTGACCTCCAGATCTGCTGCTGTTGGCATCCTTGTCCAGCAGCTGTTTATGCGCTTGCTTGTTTGGAAAGAAACCTGTCGCGCTTTGAGGGAATGGGGTGGCCTTGTGTCGGTGTCACTGAAGCAGCTTAGAGAGCAGTGTTGCCGTCCAGTCCTAAAATGGTTGCTGTGTATAGTTCTGTATTTTTGGCAGGAAATGGGCAGAAGGTATTAATTTGGTCCTGTGATTTTTTTGATTTTTTTTTAAAGTGGGTGTTGTGGGTGTTTTTGTTGTTGTTTTCTTTGGGGGGGGTGGCGTGAATTGTCTGGTCTTGAAAGTTGTGAGCCTTCCCGGTCTTTACACAGACACATGCACACATTCACTCACTCTCTCTTCCATTACCCCCCCCCCCCCCCCCCCCATTCCCCCACCCCCCCAGCCGCTCTTTGTGACACAAAATTAGAGAAGTGGTGAGTAGGGATTTTGGTTAGTGACGATTTCATGGATACCCTCAAGTCTGCTTCCCTTTCAGCGCTGAAGGCCAGGGGGGACAGCGATGTGGACATGGAGGACTACGCCGCAATGGAGAGCCAGGTGGAGGCTGCCCTTGCACGACAGAACCCACAGTAAGCACCAAAGCTTGGCTTGGCCCAAAGGCTCTGCAAGAACACCAAGGCTTGGGCTGTGTCACAACACGCTGACACCAGCAAGAACATCAAGGCTAGGGCTGTGTCACAACACACTGACACCAGCAAGAACACCAAGGCTTGGGCTGTGTAACAACACACTGACACCAGCAAGAACACCAAGGCTTGGGCTGTCACAACATGCTGACACCAGCAAGAACACCAAGGCTTGGGCTGTGTCACAACTCACTGACACCAGCAAGAACACCAAGGCTTGGGCTGTGTCACAACATGCTGACACCAGCAAGAACACCAAGGCTTGGGCTGTGTCACAACTCACTGACACCAGCAAGAACACCAAGGCTAGGGCTGTGTCACAACACGCTGACACCAGCAAGAACACTAAGGCTAGGGCTGTCACAACACGCTGACACCAGCAAGAACACCAAGGCTTGGGCTGTCACAACATGCTGACACCAGCAAGAACACCAAGGGTTGGGCTGTGTCACAACACGCTGACACCAGCAAGAACACCAAGGCTAGGGCTGTGTCACAACATGCTGACACCAGCAAGAACATCAAGGCTAGGGCTGTGTCACAACACGCTGATTGTTGTTGTTGATCGCTTTTATATAGCGCTATTCTCCACTCTCGAGCAGACTCATAGCGCTAACATGTGATGCTACATGAGTGACTAGCTTTTTTATAGCGTGTTTTTGAATATCCACCAAAGTGGTGTACTTAAGCTTTGACATGGCTGGCGTCACATGAAACTGCTGCCGTCTTGGCGTGTCCTGTGTACACCATACAACTATGCAGATGAAGCGTTATCTGACAGCGCAGATGAATTGTGTGTGTAACAGAGCAGTAGCTTGGTCTGGGAATATGGTCTGTAAGTTTGGGAATTTTGAAGTAACAATCACGTAAACATGGTGTCGGTGTGTTGTGACAGTCCGAGCCAGCATGGCACTGGTGGGTTTTATAGGTGGGGTTTTCTTTTCCAGGAAAGAGAAGATGGACTTTCCACCAAGAGGCTCTTCACAGAAATCGGCGGCACAGGGCAACCTGAACAACAACAGCAGAGACAAAGCTGAAGAGCAAAACGGAGTCGGAATCGTCCCGCGGATCGGTAGGTGTAGTCTGCTGTGACGTTTTCTTTGTTTGTGCGTGCTCGACACAGGAGGTACCGCCAGTGTTGTGGTTACTACATTGGTCTGACGTGGGATTATCTCTGATGCGGAAGGTGTGATTTTCTGTCTAAATGCATGTGTCAAACGAAAGTCAGAATATATCTCTCTTTTTTTTCTTTCTGTTTTTAAAGGTAAAAAAACAATTGGGAGGGGAAAACATTGCTGTATATGTTGTAGATTGAGATGTTGCCCGGGAATATCAATTATATTATGCTGTGTTGCTGGGGAGCAGTTATGCTGTGTTGCAGGGGAATATTTATATTCCAGTGTGTTGCCAGGGAACATCGGTTATATTAAGCTGTGTTGCCAGGGAATATCAGTTATATTACGCTATGTTGCCAGGGAATATCAGTTATATTACGCTGTGTTGCCAGGGAACATCACTTATATTGCACTTTTCAGTAGTTCAGCTTTTGTTGTTGTACCACCCCACTGTTTTGACTGTAAGTTGTGTAACACATGCTGACCTTGGAAACATTGGGTTTGCTCTCCTTTAGGGCAAGCCAACCATCACAGAGCAGTGCTGCCCAGCCCTCTGTCACAAGACATTCCCTGTGGTAGAATTCGGACACACCTTCAAGCCTAGTTTTGAAGGCAGGGAGATAAAGGATGTGATGGAGAGCGAAAGGGGGCGACCATATTGATTTTTTGAAACCTGTGACCAGACTCGTCAGTTTTTTTAATTTTGCTTGCATGTCATTCTCTCCAGCTCTGATTTGATTGAAGCAAGGGAGCGGCATTTCACAGCTGAACCGCTTAGGATTCACTGTTGAGTTGCCATGTGAGGGACGATTAAGAGTGTTGACTTACTTGATTTGACTTGACATTGTTCGAGGACATATCTTTGGATTGCATGTGGATCACGTCTTCGAATATCTAAAGGAGATCAGCATTTTTGGAGAGTTATATATTTTTTTATCACTCTTTAGATCTGTTGTCGTTTTACCCACTTTTTACCTTTTTTTATATTTTTTAAGTTGACAGAGTACTCATTTTAACATGGATATACTTCTAGCATTCATTGTGTTGTCATAAAATGCATTTTGCCCTGATATATCCACTGTGGGTTATCAACACCAGAAGAAGACCGAAGGTTGAAAGCGCTCATGTTTTTCATTTTCTTTGTGTGGCGTCGTGTAGGTGAGTACGTTTCTTTGGAGCTGTTCTGTTATATCCACTGTGGTTGACTGATGATTAAAAAAAAACCTCAACCAAGCTCCTTCTTTCTTCTGTGGCAGCATCCGCCTCGGCCCCAAGAGATGACAAGCGTGGAGAAGTTCATCCAGTACGTGAGGGAGGCCCTGGAGGCATACAATGTGCAGAACCCTGTCCGTGCTGCCGCAAAGTATGAAAGTGCCCTGGACCTCTACGCCAAGAGCACGGTGGTGGTGCGTCTCCGTGCTGACTTCGGGGGCGGGAGATGTTGTAGCTAAGGGCCCGTGTGTGTGACGAGCAAATAGAGTTACAGGCGGATAGCATGGCTTTGGCATTTGCCATTATGCGTTTATGTAACGTTTTTTTAAATTTTGTATTCTGTGTGCCCATTCTGTTTTTATCTTTTCCTTTAATCTGGTGTCGATAAATTACACAGAATGGTATGATGCCAGCATGCCCTAGCCTTGTGTGCTCTTTTAACAGGGGTAATATTGAAGCGACTAACTGAAAATTTGTGCCTGATGTTTGTGGATGTGTGTTTTTTATTTTATGTCGCAAAGTTACTGGTTTTGTCGATTGACTTGACAAAGGTTTTATATAGATGAGAAGAGTTTTGTTTTGAAATGTGCATTTGCTTATGACCTGAGTTTAACTGTGCTGAGGTGACCCTGTGAGGTTGAAAGGACGTTAAAATCCATTCACTAACTGTAGCTCAGGGCCAGCGTGCATGTTGAGCGAGTAGAGTTAAAGGTGGATAGCCCCTAATCCTAATTTGGTTTTGGTACTTCGTTGTCCCTTGCTGCAAACTTGGGTCACCTTACCTGGGTAAGGCACCCATTCCCATTCCCATCGGTGCGTGCAGTATTTTCTTGTGTCCAAACTGTGGTATGGTAGCCGGTGTTCGGTGTACCGATGTGCCGTTGCTGTACGCAATGTTTTTCAAAAAAAGTTTGGGCTGAGAGAAGGAGGGAAGATAGACAGTGTGTGCTGTATTACTGGCGCCTTCGTGTGAAGATGCGCATTGTGTCGCTGAAGCATTGCAAGGCTGTTGCGTGTGGCATTCACAGCATCTAGGTGAATCCGCATTATGAGCTCAAAAATAGTGGCAATAAAAATAGATTCTGTCCCTCCACGGGTACGGGCTATTGACAGGAATGTTCTTCAAGTAATGTTTTGGGAAGGATTTTTTTTTTTTAACAGTCGCCAGCTTGTAACCAGATGTAGCACATGACCCTAGACATTACATGGTGCAGGCACGATCTTCATCTAGATATGCAAAATGACTCCCAGATGCTGCATTGTTATGCTTCGAATCAGACAGGTTATTAAGAATGTGCACAGGCATCGTGAACATTGAGAGAAGGAGCCCTGTACCAAGTCCTCATGCTTTAGAGTTTGGAACTCATATTCTATTCAGTTAAATAAAATGCACATGTGTGTGAAATGCGTTACTTGCAGATTGTTCTAATGTCTAAATTTGTGTATATATTCTTAACGCTATGTTTTAAATTCTAATGTCAAAATTTGTGTATATATTCTAAATGCTATGTTTTAAAATGAATCTTGAGTATGCGTGCATTGAAATATGTACAGACAGAGAATGTATCTTTTTAAATTGTTGTTTTAGGCTAACTTAAGTAACATGTTGATGTGTGTTTTATTGCATTTGTTGACTATACAGCGCTAAGAGCTCATATAATTGTTGTTGAGGCGCTATATAATTTTGTTTCAATTATTATTAAAATAAAAATCTGTAATTTGACCAGAAAACCCATGTGTCTGACGAAGAGTTCACAGTGCTGCGATACTCTTTTGGAATAAATGCCGTTTCCCAAGATGGATTGAAGGTGAGATTCACAGTTTGTGGGTTCTGTTAGTCTTCTTGTTTCTTTCAGTTTTATTAAGCTCGTGAGATGTTTTGAGTGATGTTGTGGACATCTGAAAAAGGAACCTTCATAGAAAATGCGTACGGTATTGCTGCAGCTTCCGATTTGAAGGCATTCTCAGCCTGTCACTCTGCGTTTCCCTGTATGGGTTAAAAAGTGAACAGTTGTTTGGTGCACATGTCGCGTTCTGTGTGCTGTCGTTGCTGAGAAAGGTGTGTTCTTTGATAAATGTTCTGCGTTTTGTCTCACCCATCCTGGTCGGGCTCTGCGCATGCAGAAATTGAGTAGAAAGCTGTGAGCGTCAGTTGGTCTGGCTGTGCTGTGTGCAGATGATGATACGTGAAGGCCACCGGACGCTGCAGGCGCTGTACCAGGAGCAGTCCTCCCACAAAACGTTCCCACTGGTGATCTACGGTCTAGGAACGGCCCTGGTTGCCCTCTACAGGTAGGTGTCTGATTACTGGTGATGCATGGTCAGGTCAGTGCTGTGGTTGCAGTTTACAGGTAGGTGTGCGTGGGCACTTTGTGTGTGTGTGTGTCCAGGTTTGCAGAGGCCATGAATCTGGTTGTTCAGATGACCTGCAGCATGCTAACGTGGGTGTCCAGGTTCGCTAATGTGGGTGTGTGTGTGTCCAGGTTTGCTAACGTGTGTGTGTGTGTGTCCAGGTTTGCTAACGTGTGTGTGTGTGTGTTCCAGGTTTGCAGAGGCCATGAATCTGGTTGTTCAGATGACCTGCAGCATGCTAACGTGGGTGTCCAGGTTTGCTAATGTGGGTGTGTGTATGTGCATGTGGGTGTGTGTCCAGGTTTGCTAACGTGTGTGTGTCCAGGTTTGCTAACATGGGTGTGTGTGTGTCCAGGTTTGCTAACATGGGTGTGTGTGTGTGTCCAGGTTTGCTAACATGGGTGTGTGTGTGTGTCCAGGTTTGCTAACATGGGTGTGTGTGTGTGTGTGTCCAGGTTTGCTAACATGGGTGTGTGTGTGTGTCCACGTTCGCTAACATGGGTGTGTGTGGGTGTCCAGGTTTGCTAACATGGGTGTGTGTGGGTGTCCACGTTTGCTAACATGGGTGTGTGTGCAGGTTTGCTAACGTGTGTGTGTGGGTGTCCAGGTTTGCTAACATGGGTGTGTGTGTGTGTCTCTGTCTGTCCAGGTTTGCTATCATGGGTGAGTGTGTGTGTGTCCAGGTTTGCAAAGGCCATGAATCTGGTTGTTCAGGTGACCTGCAGCATGCTAACGTTGGTGTGTGTGTGTGTGTGTGTGTGTCCAGGTTTGCTAACAAGAAGGGGGGGGGGGGTCTGTGTGTCAGGTTTGCTAACGTTTGTGTGTGTGTCCAGGTTTGCTAACATGGGGGGGTTGTCTGTGTGTGTCCAGGTTTGCTAATGTGTGTGTGTGTGTGTGTCAGGTTTGCTAACATGGGGGGGGGGGGGGGGGGGGGGGTTTGTAACATGGTGTGTGTGTGTCCAGGTTTGCTAACATGGGTGTGTGTGTGTGTCCAGGTTTGCTAACATGGGTGTGTGTGTGTGTTGCAGGTTTAAGCTAAACATGGGTGTGTGGTGTCCAGGTTTGCTAACATGGGTGTGTGTGGTGTGCAGGTTTGCTAACATGGGTGTGTGTGTGTGTCCAGGTTTGCTAACATGGGTGTGTGTGTGTCCAGGTTTGCTAACATGGGTGTGTGTGTGTGTGTGTGTGTGTGTGTGTGTGTGTGTGTGTGTGTGTGTGCATGTTTGCTAATATGGGTGTGTGTGTGTGCAGGTTTGCTAACATGGGTGTGTGTGTCAGGTTTGAATGTGTGTGTGCAGGTTTGCTAACATGGGTGTGTGTGTGTGTCAGGTTTGCTAACATGGGTGTGTGTGTGTGCAGGTTTGCTAACATGGGTGTGGTGTGCAGGTTTGCCTGTGTGTGTGTGTGCAGGTTTGCTAACATGGGTGTGTGTGTGTGTCAGGTTTGCTAACATGGGTGTGTGTGTGCAGGTTTGCTAACATGGGTGTGTGTGTGCAGGTTTGCTAACATGGGTGTGTGTGTGTCCAGGTTTGCTAACATGGGTGTGTGTTGTGCAGGTTTGCTAACATGGGTGTGTGTGTGCAGGTTTGCTAACATGGGTGTGTGTGTGTGCCCGGTTTGCTAACATGGGTGTGTGTGTGCAGGTTTGCTAACATGGGTGTGTGTGTGCAGGTTTGCTAACATGGGTGTGTGTGTGTGTCCAGGTTTGCTAACATGGGTGTGTGTGTGCAGGTGTTGCTTAACATGGGTGTGTGTGTCAGGTTTGCTAACATGGGTGTGTGTGTCAGGTTTGCTAACATGGGTGTGTGTGTGCAGGTTTGCTAACATGGGTGTGTGTGTGCAGGTTTGCTAACATGGGTGTGTGTGTGCAGGTTTGCTAACATGGGTGTGTGTTGTCCAGGTTTGCTAACATGGGTGTGTGTTGTCCAGGTTTGCTACATGGGTGTGTGTGTGTCAGGTTTGCTAACATGGGTGTGTGTGTGCAGGTTTGCTAACATGGGTGTGTGTGTGCAGGTTTGCTAACATGGGTGTGTGTGGTGTGCAGGTTTGCTAACATGGGTGTGTGATGTCCAGGTTTGCTAACATGGGTGTGTGTTGTCGAGGTTTGCTAACATGGGTGTGTGTTGTCCAGGTTTGCTAACATGGGTGTGTGTGTGTGTCCAGGTTTGCTAACATGGGTGTGTGTGTGTCCAGGTTTGCTAACATGGGTGTGTGTGTGTGTGTGCAGGTTTCCAGAGGCTTNCATGAAGGTGGTGGACGTCCCCATTACCAAGGCCATGAAGAGAAGCTGGAAGGAGGTTTGCTGGCCACAGTCGAAGCAGACGATTGAGGAAAGCAAGAGGGACGTCTTTCTGGTGAGTGATGTTGAATATGACAACTGTGGCTTAAGGAAAGCGAGTGTGATGTCTTTCCGGTGAGTGATGCTGAATATGATGACTGGTTTAAGGAAGGAGGTTTGCTGGCCACAGTCGAAGCAGACGATTGAGGAAAGCAAGAGGGACGTCTTTCTGGTGAGTGATGTTGAATATGACAACTGTGGTTTAAGGAAAGTGAGAGTGGTGTCTTTCCGGTGAGTGATGCTGAATATGATGACTGGTTTAATGAAGGAGGTTTGCTGGCCACAGTCGAAGCAGACGATTGAGGAAAGCAAGAGGGACATCTTTCTGGTGAGTGATGTTGAATATGACAACTGTGGTTTAAGGAAAGCGAGAGTGGTCTTTCCGGTGAGTGATGCTGAATATGATGACTGTGGTTTAAGGAAAGCGAGACTGACGTCTTTCTGGGGAGTGATGTTGAATATGACTAGTTTAAGGAAAGCGAGAGTGGCATCTTTCTGGTGAGTGATGTTGAATATGACTGTAGTTTAAAGAAAGCGAGAATGGCGTCTTTCTGGTGAGTGATGTTGAATATGACTGTAGTTTAAGGAAAGCGAGAGTTGTGTCTTTCTGGTGAGTGATGCTGAATATGACAACTGTGGTTTAAGGAAAGCGAGACTGATGTCTTTCCAGTGAGGGATGTTGAATATGACGACTGTGGTTTAAGGAAAGGCGAGACTGACATCTTTCCGGTGAGTGATGTTGAATATGACGACTGTGGTTTAAGGAAAGCGAGAGTGACGTCTTTCTGGTGAGGGATGTTGAATATGACGACTGTGATTTACCAATGATGATCAGTTTGCTGAAGGTGGGGGGAATAGAGAGAAAGTCGTAATAATTAAGGCAAAGAAAAAGAGAAAAGACACATGGTGCAGTGTCATTCAGGGACCAGGTGGCTTTTGGGATGTCTGCAGAATGCTGCCAAGGAATCTGCTTCTCCTAACAACTGATGCTCAGATTGTAAAGCTGAAATTTCAGTATTGATGTGTTCAGGGGGTTTTTAAAAAAAAGAGAAAAAAAAAGAGAAAAGCCGAATGATGCACTCCGTCCTCAGGGAATTTTAACGATGGAGTTCGTCCTGTCACGCGGATCACTGGGGCTGAAAGTGATTGTGACATGGAACTCGTGAGATAAACACATTGGTTTGCTCTGTTGGCAGGGCCTGGTAGGGGCCTGGGTATCAGTGATCCCCCATCTCCCCCCCCCCCCCCCCCATAAACGAGGCTGGTCCCATTGCTCAGTTTACAGATGTAGCAGATAGGCTGGTGGGCGAAGCAGCCCTCACTGACTTAGCAGATACGCTGGTGGGCAAAGCAGCCCTCACAGACGTAGCAGATACGCTGGAGGGCAAAGCAGCCCTCACAGACATAGCAAATACGCTGGTGGGCAAAGCAGCCCTCACAGACATAGCAAATATGCTGGTGGGCAAAGCAGCCCTTACAGACATACCAGATAAGCTGGTGGGTAAAGCAGCCCTCACAGACGTAGCAGATACGCTGGTGGGCAAAGCAGCCCTCACAGACATAGCAAATATGCTGGTGGGCAAAGCAGCCCTTACAGACATACCAGATAAGCTTGTGGGCAAAGCAGCCCTCACAGATGTAGCAGATACGCTGGTGGGCAAAGCAGCCCTCACAGATGTAGCAGATACGCTGGTGGGCAAAGCAGCTCTCACAGATGTAGCAGATAAGCTGGTGGGCAAAGCAGCCCTCACAGACATAGCAGATATGCTGGTGGGCAAAGCAGCCCTCACAGACGTAGCAAATATGCTGGTGTGCAAAGCATCTGCAACTGTTGAAGTAAATCTGGTATGATTAAGGAATACTGGTATTGTACAGTTATTGTTTTCCATACCAGCATGCAGCCATGTTGTGCGGGGTTGGGGTGTCCACAACTGTTGTGGTAACACTGGTACAATGAAGGAATACTGGTATGATACAGGTATGGTTTTTCGTACCAGCATGCAGCCATGTTGTGTGGGGTTGGGGTGTCCGCGACTGTTGTGGTAACACTGGTACGATGGAGGAATACTGGTATGATACAGGTACAGTTTTCCATACCAGCACACATCTGTGTTGTGCATGGTTGGGACGTCCATGTGTGGTGGGGTAAGCCTGTTTCAATGAAAGAATACTGGTATTGTACAGGTATGATTTTCCATACCAGCATGCAGCCATGTTATGTGGGGTTGGGGTGTCTGCGACTGTTGTGGTAACACTGGGACAATGAAGGAATACTGCTTTTGTACAGGTACAGTTTCTGGACCAGCACACATCTGTGTTGTGCGGGGTTGCAGCATGTGACTGTTGGAGTAAACCCAGTACGATGAAGGAATACTGGTATTGTACAGGTACAGTTTCTGGACCAGCACACATCTGTGTTGTGCGGGGTTGCAGCATGTGACTGTTGGAGTAAACCCGGTACGATGAAGGAATACTGGTATTGTACAGGTACAGTTTCTGAACCAGCACACATCTGTGTTGTGCGGGGTTGCAGCATGTGACTGTTGGAGTAAACCCGGTATGATGAAGGAATACTGGTATTGTACAGGTACAGTTTCTGGACCAGCACACATCTGTGTTGTGCGGGGTTGCATCGTCTGTGACTGTTGAGGTTTTGTGATGTTGCAGAGGGAGTTGACGCAGCTGAAGGAGCTCTGCCGCTTCCCCCCTCCGCCTGACGCCGTCTGCTTTGAGCACGTGGACCACACTGAAAGCAGGAACATCTACAAGGACAGCCCTACCTTTGAGGTGACTTTAGCTGGGGCGCTGGAAGACCCAGCGTTGCTTCGTTTAAAAAAAAAATTAAATAATTTTTCTTTCTCCCAAAATCTTGCAGCTTGTTTTAGAATGCTGGCGGTCATCCTTGTTTGAGATTTTTAATGTTTTAGAATTTATTGGACAGCGTCCGTTATGGGATTGCTAGCAAGACACGGGGTTCATTTCCATATTGCAGGATTGGTTAGTGTGTCGTCGTGATTGTTACGACAGCCCTGTACTGTATGCAGGTTCAGGGACTGGTGAAGCTGTCCTGTTACAAGAAATGGTGGTTGTTACGACTGCCCTATACTGTCCTGTTACGAGAAATTGTGGTTGTTACGACTGCCCTGTACTGTCTGCAGGTTCAGGGACTGGTGAAGCTGTCCTGTTACGAGAAATGCATCTTCACATTCCACTATGCCACCTGCTGGAAGGAGTACAGAGGCAGGTTTTCTGCGGACAAGATATCTGACAAGGTTGGTGGCTGGTTTGTCATTTGTGTCAGACAGACAGACAGACAGAGAGAGAGAGAGAGTGTGTGTGTGTGCGCGTACATGTACATTTGACACATGGACTCACACACACACAATTTTTGTGTTTTTCTGTACATGGCAGTGTAAATGAGCCCTAGCCCCCCCCCCCCCCCCCCAAACAGCAGAGTCTTTATTTCTTGCCTGGTGATGCAAAGCTGTGTGTAATTGTTACAGGACGTGGTGGACAAGTATGCCCCCCCCCCCCACCCCCACGCCCTCCCCAACAGCAGTTTTTATTTGCTGCCTGGTAATGCATAACTGTGTTACAGGATGTGGTGGAAAAGGCCCCCCCCCCCCCCCCCCACTGCCAAATGAGCAGCAGTTTTTATTTCCTGCCTGGTGATGCTAAACTGTATGTGTGTGTCATAGGACATGGTAGATAAGTCATGCCCCTTCCCACTCACCCCCAACATCAGTTTTTATTTCCTGCCTGGTGGTGCTAAACTGTATGTGTGTGTCATAGGACATGGTAGACAAGTCGTGCTCCTTCCCACTCACCCCCAACATCAGTTTTTATTTCCTGCCTGGTGGTGCTAAGCTGCGTGTGTCTGTTCCAGGACGTGGTGGACAAGCCGTGTCCCACTCCAGACTGCGGCTCCTTCATTTCCTGCATCCTGATACAGAAACCTGACAAGCGGCCTGTAAGTGAAGTCCCTTCCTCCGTCAGCTTCTTTGTCTTCGTCCTCTCTCTTTCTGTGGGTTTTGTCTGGGGTTGGGTTCAGGGAGGTGTGTGTCCTTGGTTTTTGAGCGAGTGTGGGTGTGGGTGCGCATAATTATGTGTGTGGAGGTCTCTGTGTGTGTTTGAGTGTGTGTGGCTGTGGTAAAAAACACACCTGTTCAACGCAACATTTGGACCCTGATTTCACCCCATTGTTATGGACTTTGGTTGAACATTTTGTCCAGCGCATCATTTGGACCTTGATTTCACCCCATTATGGACTTTGGTTGAACATTTTGCTCAGCGCATCATTTGGACCCTGATTTCACCCCATCATGGACTTTGGTTGAACATTTTGCTCAGCGCATCATTTGGACCCTGATTTCACCCCATCATGGACTTTGGTTGAACATTTTGCTCAGCGCATCATTTGGACCCTGATTTCACCCCATCATGGACTTTCTCTGACGCAGTAAAGCCTTCTCTGGGCCTGTCTCTACACCCCCTTTTTCCTCGGCCTCTCCAGGTCGTGCTGAAGTCGGAGTCGCGGCCGACCAAACCGCGGGGCAACCACAAGGTGGGCCGGATGTCGCTGAGCAATCCGGACAAGATCGCCAGGCGGGCGGAGCGCAAGGAACTGAAGCGGCAGAAGAGGGCGGAAGTGCGGCAGGTGGCCGGCCAGCAGAGCTCTCCGCCGCAGTCCAGTCCGGAGAAAGAGGCGGGCAGCTTGCACGGCGTCTGGAAGGCGGCGGACATGCCAGCTAGGAATGGTGCAGGTTCGTTTGGATTGTGTTCCCTTTGTTTGGATTGTGTTCCCTTTGTTTGGATTGTGTCCCCTTTGTTCGGATTGTGTTCTCTTTGTTTAGATTGTGTTCCCTTTGGATTGTGTTCCCTTTGGATGGTGTTCCCTTTGTTCGGATTGTATTCCCTTTGTCTGGATTGGGTTCCCTTTGTTTGGATTGTGTTCCCCTTGTTTGGATTGTGTTCCCTTTGTTTGGATTGGGTTCCCAATGTTCGGATTGTGTTCCCTTTGTTTGAATTGTGTTCCCCTTGTTTGAATTGTGTCCCCTTGTTCAGATTGGGTTCCCTTTGTTTGGATTATGTTCCCTTTTGTTAAGATTGTGTTCCCCTTGTTTGGATTGTGTTCCCTGTTGTTAAGATTGTGTTCCCCTTGTTTGGATTGTGTTCCCTGTTGTTAAGATTGTGTTCCCCTTGTTTGGATTGTGTTCCCTCACTTAGTGAAATTGTGTGAGTCTTTGAGAATGATGTTCACGCCCACCCTTGTGACACAATTTTGATTCTAGATTTTTTAGGGGCGCTTTTGATTTTTGCCCCCCCCCCCACCCCATTCATTGGAGGCTATGCAAGCAAGACTGTTTAAAGTTTCATGATGTTAGCTTCTGTTGAGCTTTGACACATGTGTCCTGGTGACCTTTGGTGACCTTTACAGAGCTGTCAACTACTAGATTTTGGTCGTAGTTAATTATGCCTGAGTGCATTGCACTACGCTCATGATCATGTCTTTACCCTCCTCCCCCCCCCCCCCCCCCAACTCCTCCCCAGGTTGTTTTTTAATGTGCGAGTGCATGCATGAGGGGGCATCAAATGTGTCAGCAACTGGTTGTGTGCATGCCTTTTTCGTGTCTGTGGTGTTGGTTGTGCCACAACCAGTCAGTGTTCGCATTTTAAACCAGCTGACCAATCGTAGCATTTTGTTCAATTCCCACTCGTATGCATCACTTGCTGATGAGACAATTTCCATTTTGCTGATTGATTCATTCGCTGATTGGTAAACTTACACTTTTACAGATTAAGCGACTTTTAGATTGATTAACTTAGTGATTGATTGACTTACTGATTGGTTGACTCACTGATTGATTTACTGATTGAATGTCTCACTGATTGATCAACTCAGTGATTGTTTGACTCACTAGTTGATGATGGTCAACTCACTGATTGTCTGAGTAATTGACTTGATTGGTTTAATGTTACAGAAACAGCGACAGTAATGCCATCAGCAAACGCCATGGTGATACTGCAGAAAGAGGAAGAGAAAGATGACATCAAGTATAATGTGAGTGACATGCTTGAGTGCGGTTGAGTGAGAAAGATGACATCAAGTGTAATGCGAGTAACATGCTTGAGTGCGGTTGAGTGAGAATAGATGACATCAAGTATAATGTGAGTAACATGCTTGAGTGCGGTTGAGTGAGAATAGATGACATCAAGTATAATGTGAGTGACATGCTTGAGTGCGGTTGAGTGAGAAAGATGACATCATATATAATGTGAGTGACATGCTTGAGTGCGGTTGAGTGAGAATAGATGACATCAAGTGTAATGTGAGTAACATGCTTGAGTGCGGTTGAGTGAGAAAGATGACATCAAGTGTAATGCGAGTAACATGCTTGAGTGCGGTTGAGTGAGAATAGATGACATCAAGTATAATGTGAGTAACATGCTTGAGTGCGGTTGAGTGAGAATAGATGACATCAAGTGTAATGTGAGTAACATGCTTGAGTGCGGTTGAGTGAGAATAGATGACATCAAGTATAATGTGAGTAACATGCTTGAGTGCGGTTGAGTGAGAATAGATGATATCAAGTGTAATGTGAGTGACATGCTTGAGTGCGGTTGAGTGAGAATAGATGACATCAAGTGTAATGTGAGTAACATGCTTGAGTGCGGTTGAGTGAGAATAGATGACATCAAGTATAATGTGAGTGACATACTTGAGTGCGGTTGAGTGAGAATAGATGACATCAAGTATAATGTGAGTGACATGCTTGAGTGCGGTTGAGTGAGAATAGATGACATCATATATAATGTGAGTGACATGCTTGAGTGCAGTTCTGAGCTCATGTGACTGTGATGTAATTCATAATGATGTTGTACCCCATATCACAATGCTGAGGGGGGGGCTTTAAAATCACTTTCATGGATGTGTTGTTCTGTGTGCCCTTCCTGTTTGTTTTTTGTAGTTCCAATACCATTCATCCTTCATCCTCATTTCACGCTCCCAGGAAATTCAGGATCGTGACCAAACTAGGTGATGAACATTTGCACACTACATGAGTTTCAAACAGTGAATGAGTTGAGGGGGAAGGGGGGGGGGGGGGGGGGGACAAAAAAACAACAACAGTAAATGGATGGAGAAAGTACTTGTACAGTACTTGAATGAACTTTTCATGGTTTTCATTGATGGATCCAATTCGTTTTTAAATTTTTGCGTATGTGTGTTTCCATGCTAAGTTTCTTTTAGCAACAGTTAATCATTATCATCTTGAATTCTCTCTCTTTTGCTCTCCGTCACCGCTCTTCTATCCTTGCCTTCAAAACTAGTCTTTAAAACTTCCCTTTTTCAAACTGGCATAGCCTCTTTTTCCCCTCCATTTTGATGCCTTCTTGGCCATGCTTGTTTGTGTTTACATGTGTGTGTGTGTATGTGTTCTTTATGGACATTGTGTATGCTTTTGCACATCACCCTAGGAGTGTGTGTGCGCATGATCATGTGTGTGTTTCACTTCGCTTTGTGTGAATATGTTTGTTAATGGTTTTTGTTTGTTTGTTTGTTTATATACCATTGATGTGTATGTGGGGTTTTGCGCATTGTGTGGTCTTCTTTAATCAAGTTGAGCGCACTGAAAGCACTCTATAAATTCCCTGTCATCATTGTTGTTATTGTTACTGTCACCGACATCGTCGTTTTCATTACCTTTCACCCCACAGCCTTTCCACAACAAAACCCGCACAAACAAGAAGAAGAAGGAGAAGGTCAACAGGAACCGGCTGAACCTGGAGGTCAACTTCACGGACGACGCAGAGCGGGAACGAGTCGGGGAACAAGATGCTTTGGACGAGGACCAGCAAGTGGATGTTCCGTGGTCAAAGTGAGATTTTTGTATCGCATCGTCATGCATCACTTGGGGTGGGGGAGACTGTAGTTACTGGTCAGTATATTTCAAACCTGTTTGCTCGTATGGTTTGGGCGTATTTTGTAGGCCTACATTTTCAGCATAGAAGAATAAGCAAATATATTATTTTTAAAGGCTGTAGTTACTGGTCAGTGTATTTCAGACCTGTTTGCTCATACGGTTTGTCGTATTTTGTACGCCTACATTTTCAGCATAGAAGAATAAGCAAATAAAACAATTTTAAAAGGCTGTAGTTACTGGTCAGTATATTTCAGACCTGTTCTGGTGTATTTTGTATGCCTACATTTTCAGCATAGAAGAATAAACAAATATTTTTTTTATAGGCTTGTAGTTACTGGTCAGTATATTTCAGACCTGTTTGCTCGTATGGTTTGGGCATGTTTTGTATGCCTATATTTTCAGCATTCAAAAATGAGCAAAATTAAAAACAAAAACAAAAAAAACATGATCATAAGTATTTCTAGACACGTTTTGTGGTTCATTTGTTTTCCACTCCAGAATGTGCCCAGTTCTGGGTTTGTGGTGGCACATGTGTAAGTCTCGCGACCTCTTGGCTGCTGTAGTTTTGGTTCTGTGTTGCACTTTGTGCAGTCTTGGCACTGAATTCTCGGGGCTTGTATTACCTGTGCAAAGTCTGAGTATTTGCACACGCATGTGCGCGCATGCATGCGCACACACACACACACACACACAGATAACAGTAGAGCACAGTGGACACCCACACACAAATGTGTGTGCGTGCACATACACACAATCACACACACACACACACGGATGGCAGTGGAGTACAGTGGACATACACACACAAATGCATACACACACATACGTGCGTACACACACACACACACACAGATGGCAGTGGAGCTCAGACCAGTAAAACCTGCATGTTTGTTAACATTTCATGATTCGCGTTTCGCCGCAGGCCACCAAGAATGGCCCTTCTACCTGCACCAGCACCGGACCTCTTTGCCGTGCCCCCACACCTGAGAGAGAAGGTGATGTTTGAGCCTTTCTCCAAGATAGTGGCCAACCTGCCCTCCAGAAACCCAATCCACTCACAAAGGGAAGAAGAGATCAGACATACGGTCATTGAGTAAGTCTGGGAAGAAAGGTTCAGTTCAGATGAAGAATTCAGGACTTGATTATTTGTAACAAATGCATGAAGTGAAAATTTATTATGTGTAAAATGAAAATATGTGTAACAAATGCATAAAATGAAAATTTATTATTCACGACAAATGCATAAAATGAACATTTATTATTCATAACAGATGCATAAAATGAAAATGTATTATTCATTACAGATGCATAAAATCTAAATGTATTATTCATTACAGAGGCATAAGATGAAAATTTATTATTCGTAACAGATACATAAAATGAAAATGTATTATTCATTCCAGATGCATAAAATGAAAATTGGTCTTCTGGTTCAGTTCGAGTTCAATGCCAAACAATTGAATGGTTCAAAATAACAGAGGAAAAAGTGTACAAGTCAAGTAAAAATGAGGGAGAAAAAGAGATTTTTTTTCTTTTTTCAGTGATGGATTGATTGAGCAGTTAGTTCATGGATTGATTAGTTGATTCAACTGGATATGATTGATTGATTGATTGATTGATTGATAGACTGATCCTCTGTGAACTGGTGCATGGTTGTATGGTGTCCACAGAATGTGCGCCAAGACGGCAGCAGTTTCACGTGGCACCAGCCGTACAGCAACCAAACAGCGCTGTAAGCACGCCACTGCAATGGATGTTGAAATACAATACAAATTACAGTACAACTTTATTGTCTCTGTGTAGAGAAATTAGCCTTCAGGCTCATCATTTACATAAAACATTCAATACATTTAACAATAAAACATCAACAGCTGAGTGTTTGATTGTGCGGTAAAAGGCTACGGTCACTCCCTCAGCATCACAAGAGCATAGCTAGTGAGCTCACGAGCAGAGAATAATGCTGTATGAAAACAGTCAATTTTGTTAACTGTCTCAGAGCTCAGGAGCTGTGTGAAAGTCGAGGCAGACCTCCTGGGTTCCCCGTCTGTCCCTAATGGTCCGTATGGTCTCTGTGGACGTGAAGCAGCAGTGAACTTTAACTAATTGTCTCTCACAGGTTTCTGGCCGACTTTCTTCGGGAAGCGGGGCCTCAGCACATAGAAGGACCCAGCATGCACCAGACTCTCCAAGACTTTCCAGAGGAGTCCAGTCGCGTTATAGAGCAGTACGGAGGCATAAGGAGCTTTTTGGCAAAACACTCGCACTTTGCTGTGGTGGGGGACTACGCTGGGGTTAGGGAGGACCAGGAAAAGGTGCGGCATATGGCCGACGGTTTATACGACCTGTCGCCTGATTCTTTGTTGACTAACCCCTCCTACCCTTACAGTGCCGACCGACCTCTGATAGGGGGTGATAGTGGTGCTATAGCAAGAACTTTGGTGGGCACGAGGCCCGTATACTCGCTGATGTTAAACGGCCACGCTGGCAGTGGCGATCGTACCTCTCCTAGTTTTGTAGGACCGGGGAAGGTGGTGGTGGAGACGGAAATGACGCTTCCCAGGTGCAATTTTGGGCTCAACCCAACTGCCCCTGAGTTCCAACCAGGGCAGTTACAGATCCAGGGCACACTGGGAGTGAATGGCTTCAACACAGACGATAATGCGGACTGGAGCCTGCATCCTTCCTCCTCCGACAGGGCCAGCGGCGCCCAGCGTAGCGAATGCCTCAATGCTCTGGACACTTTTACGAGCGGCATCGACGACATAGATGATGACGAAACTTTGCAGGAGTGGAACAGGATTGACGAAGGGGACCTTAATCCCTCAGCCAGCGGCAGCTACGCCGACTTTGATGACCTGACGGCAGGGCAGGTGGCCGCCGGGCAGGACGGGTTGAGCAGGAGAAGCTCGCGGTCGGACTTGTCCCAAACCAGCGACCTGTCCACCAGTGCCGCCTTCCGCGCTGCGTCTCCCAGCTCCTCCATGTCTTCACACAAAACGGCATCCACGCGTGATCTGGGGTCACCTTTTAGCTTGCGGGACACTTCCTCGCCGGCGCTTCTGTCACATATGGGACGCGCTGGGGATGTGTCTTGCAAAACAGGGTCGCCAATCAGCAGCTCGGCGTCGGTTTCGTCCACATCTTTTGTTACAACAGATCGGGGAAGTTCAGAACTGGGTCTGGGTCTGGGTTTTATTTCAGACATGGCTGCTTCGACTCCGCCCGCTGATGTGTGTTCTTTCAGTGCTGAGTGTGACAGTGTCGGGCCTCCAGAGACTAATTGGAATTCGTTGAGTGTGCATGGTGTGCCCAGACCTCTGAAACCTCTCGCTCCTGTTACGGGTGCAGGGTTGCGTGCTGGAGGTGTAAGTGTCTCCATGGGAAGCGCAAGAGCACCCACCGAGGGTGCAGGCGCACCCATGGGTAGTGCAAGTGTGGGGACTTCGGCTTTGTCCCAGTCCTCATCATCCACCTTTGTGAAATCCACAGCGTCGCCCTCTGCGCTGCGTTTGTCTTCCTCCGTGTCGACTTTAGCGGGAGGGTTTTCAGTGTCGTCGTATTCCTTTCCCTTGGACTCCTCCCTGACCTGGGGCGTGGCGGCGTCTGTCCCCACGTCTGACGCCTGGGCAGCCAACAGCTTCCCCTCCGCCGTCCGTCCGGATGAGGACGTCAACTCCCTTCCACCATTCCCCACTGCCGCCCTCTTTCCTTCCTCATCCTCCTCTTCCTCCACAGCCCTCCCCCATCTCCCCTCCTCCTCCTCCTCCTCCTCCTCCTCCTCCAACCATGCTGCCCTCCCTTCCTCTGCGGGCCTTCCCCAGCCCATCCCCTTCCCCACCACCCTTCCCAGCTTCTCCCACTCCGCCTGGTCTGATGCCAAGAACTGGAGCGACGTCAACGGCAGCTGCTGGTCGGCCACCCCGCTGGTGTCGGAGGAGGCGGCAAAGGTAAAGGTGACGGACTCTGCGACCCAGGCGAGCGTGGAGGTGCGCTCAGTGGAGGTCAGCACAGAGATGTCGGAGCGTGACGTGCAGTCGCTGCTGATGCAGCAGCACAAGTTGGAGGAGGTGTACCAGCAGCTGCATCACTTGCACCTGGTGAATGAACGACTGCAGGTGAGGAGTGGAGGAGAAGGGAATGGGGGGGTTGGGGGGGTTGTCACTGAATTGTTGTCGCTGACGTTCTCTTGACGTTGTCTTTCATGCCTGTGTGGATAGTGTCCTTGATACCTGTGTGGACTGTCATTGACGTCTTTGTGGATTGTCATTGATGTCTGTGTGGACTCTGGCATTGATGTCTGTGTGGACTGTCATTGATGTCTGTGTGGACTGTGTCCTTGATACCTGTGTGACTGGCATTGATGTCTATATTGACTGTGTCCTTGATACCTGTGTGGACTGGCACTGATGTCTGTATGCACTGTCATTGATGTCTGTGCGGACTGTGTCTTTGATGCCTGTCTGTGTGGACTGTCTTTGATGTTTGTGTGGACTGTGTCATTGATGTCTGTGTGGACTGTCATTGATGTCTGTGTGGACTGTGTCATTGATGTCTGTGGACTGAGTCCTTGATGCCTGTGTGGATTGTGTCCTTGATGCCTGTGTGGATTGTGTCCTTGATGCCTGTGTGGACTGTGTCTTTGATGCCTGTGTGGTCTGTGTCTTTGATGCCTGTGTGGACTGTGTCATTGGTGTCTGTGTGGTCTGTTTCCTTGATGTCTGTATGGACTGTGTCCTTGATGTATGAGTGGACTGTGTCCATGATGCCTGTGTGGATTGTGTCCTTGATGTCTGTGTGGATTGTGACTGATGCCTGGGTGGACTGTGTCTTTGATGCCTGTGTGGACTGTGTCCTTGATGCCTGTGTGGACTGCATCATTGATGTCTGTGTGGACTGTGTCATGGATCATTAATACCTGTGTGGACTGTGAACTTGATGCCTGTGTGGATTGTGTCCTTGATGTCAGTGTGGATTGTTTCTTTGATGTCTGCGTGGACTGTGTAATTGATGTCTGTGTAGATTGTGTCCTTGATGTCTGTGTGGATTGTGTTCTTGGTGCCTGTGTGGACTGTGTCCTTGATGCCTGTATGGACTGCATCACTGATGTCTGTGTGGACTGTGTCATTGATGTCTGTGTGGATTGTGTCCTTGATGCCTGTGTGGACTGTGTCCTTGATGCCTGTGTGGACTGTGTCCTTGATGCCTGTATGGACTGCATCACTGATGTCTGTGTGGATTGTGTCCTTGATGCCTGTGTCCTTGATGCCTGTGTGGACTGTGTCCTTGATGCCTGTGTGGACTGCATCATTGATGTCTGTGTGGATTGTGTCCTTGATGCCTGTGTGGACTGTGTCCTTGATGCCTGTGTCCTTGATGCCTGTGTGGACTGTGTCCTTGATGCCTGTGTGGACTGCATCATTGATGTCTGTGTGGACTGTGTCATGGATCATTAATACCTGTGTGGACTGTGACCTTGATGTCTGTGTGGATTGCGTACTTGATGCCTGTGTGGACTGTGTCCTTGATGTTGGTGTGGATTGTGTCCTTGATGCCAGTGTGGATTGTGTCCTTGATGTCTGTGTGGATTGTGTCCTTGATGCCTGTGTGGATTGTGTGAGTACAGCAAGAGAACAGGAAGAAGGAGGAGGAGAAGCAGGTGGCGCTGGGAGAGGCTGAGGAACTCCGGAAGGACTTGAGCAAGACCATCCACCAGATGGACAACCTGGACATGGAATTCCAAAGGTCAGTCAGCGGTGCTGTATGCTCTTTGAGTTGGGTTGTGATGTAGTCATTTGTTCGCTTTATTTTTAGTTTGCCAGGTGAAATTTATCATGGGTATTGTATGTCTTTTGCTGCTGTGTTCTTTCTTTGTGTGTGTGTGTGTGTGTGTGCGCACGTGCATGTGTGTTTGTGTTTTGGTGTGTGTGTGATATCAAATGATCTCTTAGTATTAAGTCTGTTCATTAATTAGTGAATTCATTCAATTCATTCATAGATGTTTCATTGTGAGCAAACTGATTGAAGCATAGGTCTTTAATTGTGTGCAAACTCTAGTTGGAGCATAGTTCTTTGATTGTGAGCAAACTCTGATTGGAGCATAGGTGTTAGACTGTTAGCAAACTCCTATTGGAGCATAGATGCTAGATTGTTAGCAAACTCTGATTGGAGCACAGGTGTTAGATTGTGAGGAAACTGTGATTGGAGCACAGGTGTTAGATTGTTAGCAAACTCTGATTGGAGCACAGGTGTTAGATTGTGAGGAAACTGTGATTGGAGCACAGATGTTAGACTGTTAGCAAACTCTGATTGGAGCACAGGTGTTAGATTGTGAGCAAACTGTGATTGGAGCACAGGTGTTAGACTGTTAGCAAACTCTGATTGCAGCACAGGTGTTGGACTGTTAGCAAACTCTGATTGCAGCACAGGTGTTGGACTGTTAGCAAACTGTGATTGGAGCACAGGTGTTAGATTGTGAGGAAACTGTGATTGGAGCACAGGTGTTAGACTGTTAGCAAACTGTGATTGCAGCACAGGTGTTAGGCTGTTAGCAAACTCTGATTGCAGCACAGGTGTTAGACTGTTAGCAAACTCTGATTGCAGCACAGGTGTTAGACTGTTAGCAAACTCTGATTGGAGCATAAGTGTTGAATTGCAAGAGCCTAGGTGTCTGTAAACAATGCTGTGTCTTGCAGGTCCAAGGAAGAGCGGGCAGAGAGAGAGCGGCAGTTTCATGATGACTTCCGCGGCCTGCAGGAACGGAAGTAGGTTCACTTCCTCCTCCTCCTGCCCCCCCCCCCCCCCCTTCCCCCTTGCCAACCTCGCTTCACTTGTTGACGCTGCAGGTTTGTTCAGCAGTCGATGGAAGCAGCTGTGCTGGGTGCTAGGGTGGCTGCTTCCATCCATCTTTGCCATCTTCTCTTCCCTAGCTGACGCGAGCATCAGGCATGTTGAATTTAGCAGTTGGCGTGACCTGCTAGGCTGGGTTCCATCCATCTTTGCCATCTTCTCTTCCAAGGCGTGTTGAATTTAGCATTAATGTGACCTGCTGCGCAGGGGAGGCTATTCACCCATCGCTGGTACTGGTAGTGACAGTGTAGCGATAGGTACATAGTCTCCCTCTTCCCCCCCCCCCATCCATACCCTCTTTTCCCCATCCCTGATAAGTCTGATGGTTTCTGTGGATGTTAAGCACCAGGTTCACTAGGAGATTGACTGCAGTGACAGGGTTTGCATGGTCTTTGAAGGTCTTTGAAAGTTTGGGGGAAACGGGATGTTTTTCAAGGCCTTGAAAGTCTGTGAAAACTGAGTGGGGTCTGTGAAAGTTTGTGAATTTTGTGGTCTTCAGAGCGCTAGGGGGAAAAACTATCAGCTTATCAGTCAGAAACTGCATTTCCCAAGGCTGAACAGTCCTTAAAAAAAATATATATTGCCATGCGAAATCACAATCAGTTTTGACTGATAAGAGTGTGTTGGCCATCGGTGACAGTAAAGGTTGCGCCCCTTTACCTTCGTGTTGCTTTTCCTCACCATATTGCCAAGGTCTGTGAAAAGTATGTGAATTTTGAAAGGATTTTTCTGTACGAACCCTGAGTGAACGACTGTTGCAGTAACCTGAGCGCCATGGAAACGGCTGGTCTGCTGCAGAAACTCTCGGCTCTGGAGGAGAAGGCGATGCTGGAACAAAACAGAGCAGTACAGGCTGAGGTGGGTGCTTGCCTTCGACTTCGACTTCGTTGACGCTTGATCACATGACACTTGATCAAAACAACATTTTATTGATGGGGAGATTTAATGTGTCGTGGCCGGATCAGCTGTTCGTCGATCATGTGGCTTTAGATCTTGTGTTGGACACACACGGAGTGCAGGTGCCCCATTTGTAAGACAAAGAGATTTAAGAACTCTTTTATGCCAGTCGCGTGCTTTTAAACATGAAGTTTTTACATGTGTGTGTGTGTGTGTGTGTGCCATGGTGTGTGTGGTGTGTGTCACGGTGTGTGTGTGTGTGTGGTGTGTGTGTGCCACGGGTGTGTGTGTGTGTGTGTGTGTGTGTGTGCCACGGTGTGTGTGTGTGTGTGTGTGACTGTCCACGGGTGTGTGTGTGTGTGTGTGTGTGACTGTCACGGTGTGTGTGTGTGTGTGTGTGTGTGACTGTCGTGGTGTGTGTGACTGTCACGGTGTGTGTGTGTGTGTGTGCTGTCGGTGTGTGTGTGTGTGTGGTGGACTGTGGTGTGTGTTGACTGTCACGGTGTGTGTGTGTGTGTGTGACTGTCACGGTGTGTGTGTGTGTGTGTGACTGTCACGGTGTGTGTGTGTGTGTGTGTGTGTGTGTGTGTGTGACTGTCACGGTGTGTGTGTGTGTGTGTGTGTGTGACTGTCACGGTGTGTGTGACTGTCACGGTGTGTGTGTGTGTGATATTGTTTTAATTGCTGTGTGTGAACTGTGATACTTTAATTAATTGTTTTACAAGCATATGATATTAACTTCATTACTTTTTTATGATGAAGTCACAATTGTTCTAAAGTAAGACTCTTTGTTGGTGGTGTTGTGCTTGTTGTATTGTTCTCTTAACTTTATGTGTGTGTTTTTGTGTGGTTTTTTTACGAGCCCGCCATGACCACAACAAAATTGCCCCTTGTGGGATGATTAAAGTTTTTGAATTGAATTGAATTGGTGTAGAAAGTATATTTCATTAATAATGGTCGTAATGGAAGTTGGTAAAACGCCTACCCTGCGGCTCAAAGTGCTGAACAAATGCAATGACAGAGCACGTAATATACATCGAGATGGAGAATGTTATCTGCAATTTAACAAAAGCTAACACATAATGTAAACGTCAACAAGGGTTCAAGCATGATGTGCAAGATGCTCCCACCCACCCACTTGCACGCACGCACAAACGCACACACACACACACACACACACACACGCACTGTACAGACTGGTAGTGGTGAAGGACAGTGTTACTTAAATATTCAGAAATCTGAAACTAGAATGACTGCTAGCATTCTAAAACAAAAATGTGTTTGGATCTTGAAATATTCGGAGAAGAGAAACTGTCATTCCTTGATAGAAAGTGGGGTCTGTTTCAGATTTATGTATTTGTCAACCGACTAGTCTGTGGGCGGTGACCCCATTCGACAGAACTGATGGTGCTGATGACTGATTGATTGAGAGATGTTTGGGTTGCAGGTGCGTGTCATTCAGGAAATGATGCAGAACTTCAAAATGAAGCTGGAGTCGAAGATCAGCGAAGCGGAACTTGGCAGACAGCATTGCATGAGGCTTGCACGCCGGTATGTATTGCCTTTATTTGCTTGTTTTTGTTTAGTTTTTTAGGAGATTGAGTGGATGCTTTCCTGGTCATGCTGCTTAACTCTTTCACTGCCCTGCTTGCTGTGCCATCGCTAAGAAAACTAGCAATGAAAATGCCAGAATTTCAAATCATTAAGGCTTTTTTGCCCCCCTTTGCATGAAGATGTGAAAAGATTTCTGTCAAAATGCACAGTGTAACTGAGTGCATCTGCACATTGTGTTGTTGTACTCTGTGTGTCACTCTGTCGGTGTTCATTCGTGTGTGGACGTCGATCGGTCTTTTACGTATGTGTTACGTGTTGTTATTTGGACGTCACTAAAAGACATGGAGACAGCACGAGAAAAAATGAGAGGCAGTACCAACGGCCTCTCGCATGTACCATCCAAAGAAAAGAAGAAATAAAATCAGGAACCTCTGGCTGTGGTTCGTTTGTTGTTGCTTACTTCCAACCTGCTCCTTCCATCGACCATTTCCAACAGTACTGAAAGTAGATTTCTTACAACAAAGAATACCAACATGTGATGGTAGTCCACCGCCTTGTGTGACACACCTCCATGCACGCGTGCCCACTGTTGCGTTGCAGTGGTAGGCCTTTCTGTCGTGCAACCGTAATGGCCGGCTGGGCATAAAACAAGTCGCTTACGTTTCTGATCGATGGTCGCCTATATACTTACTTACTTGCCTTTCCGTCACATGTGGTACTGTATCGTTCCTCAGGTGGCAGGAGTCAAACCCTGGCCAGCCCCTGCCGGAGCAGTACAAGGAGTACGTGGCCTACTACCAGCAGCTGCATGACACCTGGACCAAAAAGATGGAGGACATCTTGGTAAACTTCTGCTGGGGGGGGAGGGGGGGGGGGGGGGGGGGGGGGGGGAGATGGCTTCGGGCGAGGAGGGGGGGGGGCGGGGGGGGGGGTATACTTGAACATGCTTTAAGAACTGATCTTTTCATACAGTTTGCATTACAAATGGGTTTTTGTTTTTAAATGCCACAAGCTATTCATGAGTCACTGCAATAAACGTGTTAAAATTCCTGATTAATGAAATTTACCCCACACCCCCCCACACCCACACCCCCCACCACCCTTCAGCCCATCAGCAATTTTAGTGAAGCGCGCACATTTTTAACTTGACACATGTTGTGGTTGAAGCGGTGTTTCAACTTTTTGCTTGTGATTACAGTGACTTGTGTTGGTGTGAAAGCACATTGAATGTGCGTGTTTTGACCTAAAGTGACCCTGTGTGGTTGATCAGGCGTTGAGCTAACCATTGACGTCAGTGGCCTGTGTGGTTGACCAGGCGTTGAGCTAATCATTGACGTTGATGGCTTGTGTGGTTGACCAGGTGTTGAGCTAACCATTGACATCGATGGCTTGTGTGGTTGACCAGGTGTTGAGCTAACCATTGACGTCAATGACTTGCGTGGTTGACCAGGTGTTGAGCTAACCATTGACGTTGATGGCTTGCGTGGTTGACCAGGTGTTGAGCTAACCATTGATGTCAATGACCGGTGTGTTTGACCAGGTGTTGAGCTAACCATTGACGTCAGTGGCCTGTGTGGTTGACCAGGCATTGAGCTAACCATTGACGTCAGTGATCTGTGTGGTTGACTAGGCGTTGAGCTAATCATTGACGTCGATGGCTTGTGTGGTTGACCAGGTGTTGAGCTAACCATTGACGTCGATGGCCTGTGTGGTTGACCAGGTGTTGAGCTAACCATTGATGTCGATGGCCTGTGTGGTTGACCAGTTGTTGAGCTAACCATTGACGTCGATGGCCTGTTGCAGGCTCAGCTCTCGGAGCAGAAGGAGCAGATCCTGGGCGGGTGGCTGCTGGCGGACCTTGCAGCCATCACCAACCTGCTGCCCCAGCTGCCTCAGCCTCCCAAGGGATTTGTAAGGACCATGTTGGCTTCTTGTGGACGTCTTCTGTCATCTCCTCGCTTGCCTCATCTTACGCCAGCTCACCGCTTGTGCCATCTCCCCTCTTGTGCCATCGTCTGTCATTTTCCTGCTTGTGTCATCTTTGGTCCTTCTCCCATCTGTGCCTCTTCCGCCATCTCCCCTCTTGTGCCATCTTCCGCCATCTCCCCTCTTGTGCCATCGTCTGTCATTTTCCTGCTTTTGTCATCTTTGGTCCTTCTCCCATCTTGTGCCTCTTCCGCCATCTCCCCTCTTGTGCCATCTTCCACCATCTCCCCTCTTGTGTCATCTTTAGCCATCTCCCCTCTTGTGTCATCTTTGGCCATCTCCCCTCTTGTGCCATCTTTGGCCATCTCCCTTCTTATGCCATCTTATGCCATCTCCCCTCTTGTGCCATCTTCTGCCATCTCCCCTCTTGTGTCATCTTTGGCCATCTCCCTGCTTGTACCATCTTCCCCATCTCCCCTCTTGTGTCATCTTCCGCCATCTCCCCTCTTGTGCCATCTTCTGCCATCTCCCCTCTTGTGTCATCTTTGGCCATCTCCCTGCTTGTACCATCTTCCGCCATCTCCCCTCTTGTGTCATCTTCTGCCATCTCCCTACTTGTGTCATCTTCTGCCATCTCTCCTCTTGTGTCATCTTCCGCCATCTCCCCTCTTGTGCCATCTTCTGCCATCTCTCCTCTTGTGCCATCTTCTGCCATCTCCCCTCTTGTGCCATCTTCTGCCATCTCCCCTCTTGTGTCATCTTCCGCCATCTCCCCTCTTGTGACATTGTCCCGCTGGTGTCATTTTTCTCTATCTCCCCTCTTGTGTCATCTTCGCCATCTCTCGTGTCATCTTCCACCATCTCTCTTGTGTCATTTTCCGCCATCTCTCTTGTGTCATCTTCCACCATCTCTTGTGTCATCTTTTGCCATCTCTCTTGTGTCATCTTCCGCCATCTCCTCTCGTGTGTTATCTTCCATCATCTCCTCTCTTGTGACATCTTCTGTCATCTCCCTTTTTGTGTCACCTTCTGTAAGGGTGATTATGGCTTTTCCACCTTGTCTGTGTTGCCCTCTCTTTTCTTCCTAGCTTTCTGCATGTGTGTGTGTGTTTGAATGTGTGAGAGTGTGTGTGTGTGTGTGTGTGTGTGTGTGTGTTTGAATGTGTCAGTGAGTGTGTGTGTGTGTGTACATGTGTGTGTGTGTGTTTGAATGTGTGTATTTTATATGTCTGTAGGCTTGTGCATGTGTGTGGGCTGAAGTTTTTAATTCACAAGTGTACGTGTCTGCATGTACGTTTTAAAACTTATCTGCATGCCTGCAGTAGCTGAGCACATTTTCTTGATGCGGAATGTGAAAATCCACTAGCCTGAAGGATTTGTTTACTCGCCCAAGATTCCCTTCCCCTCCCACCAGCTGTATGTGTTGGTTTTAGTTCTCTCCATATTGCGCTCAGCCTCATTTTCACAGTTTTAGCCGAGTGGAAGTGGAGACGATGTTTTCATTTGAGACAGCAGTGCTCCGTTTTTATTTCTCCGTATTGCGCTCAGCCTCATTTTCAAAGTTTTTGCCCAGTTGAAGTGGAGACGACGTTGTCATTTGAGACAGCATTGCTCCGTTTTCTTTAGTGGGTCAAAAAGGTTTGTAAATTGAGAGAAATCGTTATTGCAGAAGAGGAAATGATGACTTGCCTGGCGGGCTAGTGGTTTTGGATTTAGACTTGCCTGGAGGCTTTTTCTTCTCTCCTTGGCCGACTGGGACAGGTGCATATCTTCAGCCCCTGTGTTTGTATTTCTCCGTTGAGGGGTTGGGGGGGGGGTGGAGGCAAGTGAAGAAAGCTGAACTCTTGTTATGGTCGACCTTTTTTTCGGTCGGTAAGATAAGTAAACATGGTGCTTAACGTCCACAGAAACCATCAGGTTTATTAGGGTTGGGGAGAGGGGTGGGGGGGAAGGGAGTATGGAGGTGGGGGAAGAGGGAGTTTACATACCTGTTGCTACACTGTCACCACCCAAATGACTCCTGCATTAAGATGGGCAGCAATGAGAGCCATTTTAATGCTTCATTAATTGTGAGGGACAAAGTCACAAGACAGTGTCCACAGACCACAACTTTTCAAGAGAAAGGAGAGCTGAAGCGGATTCAAACCAAGGTCCTGCTTAACAGCCTAATGCCTTCCCGCCCGGCCAAACCGGCTCATTTTTTTCAGTGTCTTGGTTCACCTGGTTATAGACAAGCTGCTATGAGCTGGGATTGGGGGGGGGGGGGGGGGGCAACTGAAGAGGGCTGAACTCTTGTAGCGGTCAACTTCTGACAATATTTGTCTTTTTTCAGTTTCTTGGTTCTCCTGGTTATGGACCGACGGCTGCTGGGAGGACAGTATGCATCAAACTGCTGATGTTTCTGTTTGGTGCTTGTCTAGTGCTTTTGCACACACCCCCCCCCACCCCCACCTTCCCTCCCCAACCCGGTCTTTGCTCTAATTGTGCTTATGACATGTACAGGAACTGCTAGTGCGCTGGCGTAGAAAGTAACGCCCGTTGCAGATGGCTTTCTCTTCACTGTGCCAGCAGTTGAAATTCCGCCAGGACTTGATTTCTTGGTCAAACAGAAACAATTAGATGACGCTGCGTTTGGTTGCTCTAGGTGATGATGTCTCCATTTGAGATGCTATGCCATCTGAGGACGAGAAGACAAGTAGTTTTTCTTTCTTTCTCTTTCCGCGCATGTGTTCATGCAGGTTTTTTTCCTTCATCCCCCCATCCCCCCCCCCCCCCCCCCCCCCCCCCCCACTTGCATGTGAGTTTTTGCCTTCATTCCCCCACCCCCTTTTAAAAATTTTTTTAAAGGGAAGTTCCTTTTAGCTTGATTTTGTTGTTGTTTAGTTCCTCCACACGCATGCTTTGCAGTTTGCACTGAGTCAGTGAGTGTGTGTTTTGCTTGAAATCCATTGCTGATGGCTTGGTGGATTCTTGCTGAATTGCCTGCAGATTTTTGAATGATTTCACCCAGATTCGGTGAACGTTCTTTTGGTTACATTGCTCTGACTGTCTGGAACTCGCTGCCGGCCGACCTGAGAACTTCTCCCTCCCTTCAAACTTTCAAAGTTAACCTAAAAACGCATTTCTTCCGCCAAGCCTTCTGATTGATTTGTACATGCCACCCACTACCTGTTTTATATTTGTGTGTGTGCGTGTGTGTCAGTTGGGGGCGGGGGACTGGGAGAGATGGAATTAAGGGTAGGTAGTAATATAATGATTCATTTTCTTTATATATTGGGTGGGGACTGGGAGAGATGGAATTAAGGGTAGGTAGTAGTACCGACCTCTTTTTATATTGCTGTTTCTCATATGGTACATGTACTTGTATATTATACATGTTAGTTGTCATAATTATATGTATTATGTTTGTGAAACTTAGAAAATGTTGGAGAATGTTGTAAAGCGCAGTGAGTTTGGGTACACCAGAGAATAGCGCTATACAAAAGTTATCTATTATTATTATTTTTTAATTATTTTTTTCTTCTGCTGAATAGTCTGCAGATTTTTTAGTGCCTGCACCCAGATTTTTCTGTTGAATAGTCTGCAGATCTTTCAACGATTGCACTGCATATTTTTCATTCCTGTTAGACCGTTGGAAATGGTTGTACTAATTTTCACTGATTGCTGAAATAGCTGGAATTTGTTTCATTAGCAAAATCTCACTTGCACATTTCTTTCTTGTTGTGCAAGTACAACGGTTGATCAACTGGAGGGGGGAAAAGTGTTCTAAGATATTTTCACAATATTACCTTCATTGTTAGGTGCTAATCCTAATGACTTAATTAAACAAATTACTTCATTGCCTTTTGAAACTAAGGTCTCTCTCTCTCTCTCTCTCTCTCTCTCTCTCTCTCTCTCTCCTCTCTCTCTCTCTCTCTCTCTCTCTCTCTCATTTTTTAAAGTTTTTATGCATGTGAGCATAAATATACACATAAATACAAAGTTAATATGTACAGACTGTAATTGTAATGGTGTCAAACAAAACCAAAGTAAAGAGAAGACTATTAAAGCAACAACAGACACTCACAAGAACAACAACAACAACAACAACAACAACAACAACAAAAGGAAAGAAAGAAAACCAAACCAAACCAGACACAACAACAGCTGTAATGACAACCTGTAAAAAGGGAAGAAAGGGGGGGACAGAAACAACAGCAGCAGGGGAGACAAGAGGGGGCAGGTGGAGGAGGAGGCCATCTCACCTCCGTGGACGTAAAGCACCATGAATCGAGGAGGTCATCTGTTCTCTTGTCAGATCTTAAAATATTTCACATAGCCATTGTGGTTGCCTACCAGAAATAGTGTGTGTGTGTGTGTGTGTGTGAGGAGCGTCATGCTTACCTTTGTATTGGCTTGCGTGACAAATGATGAGGGTTTGTGTGATGATGGATGTTCTAACATCTTCTGGCCTTCTGGTGGGCCAGCGAAAGCTTTAACTGTGAGCTTTTTTCTTAGAGTCTGTCTCTGTAAGGTGTTGTGGAGCTTGCCTGGCGATGACTTCCCCTTAATGTTCTCTGTTACACTTTATGCTGGTTGGCTGAGTTTGAGGGTCATGAGGGCTCGTACGGTCTTCCTGACATTGACCCATTTTTACTGTCACATGGGGAAAAAGTGGAACCCCCACAAAAACAAAACAAAAACAACAACAACATTATAACTCACAAACGCACTCAAAATAACAACAACCGAAAGCCTTGTGAAAAGATCACAGACAGAGAATGTTAACTCTACCGACAACGTTGTCATTGCCATGTCTCTACGTAACTTTAACCCTTTTAGAGCCCGTGGACTGAACATTGTCAGGCACAGTGTGTCTACTGCCTGCCAGTTTTGTTGCAGATTATAGGGCATTGCATGACAGATATAACTGAATAGATGACTTTAAGAAAAATTATGTGCTTTCCAGATGTGCTTGTGAAAATAGGCAGAATTAAAAAAAATGTGCTTTCCAGATGTGCTTGTGAAAATAGGCAGAATTAAAAAAAAATTTTTATCGCTTCAGAGCCTTGCAATTTCCTGGCAGAAACCTGGGCAGATTTACTTGTCTCCCTGGTACTGAAAGGGTTAAGTTTGTGGAATGTATTTGTTTTGGTCATTGAATGTTCCACACTTCTCGTTGTCAGGTGTTTTAAAGGCTTTTTAATCATGACCAAAAAATGGCCTCTGAGCTTAAAGTAAAAGTCCAAGGTTTTTAAGTATGCAAAATGACCATCGAAATGATTGACAGATGAGTCACTAGTTTCAGATTTAATGAAATAAAATATTTAAAAAAATGTTTAATTGGGTTTTTAATCGATTTTATTTTCTGTCAGCTGGCCGAGACTACAGTCTCGGGTTCTCCATCAGTCACGTGACTTTCCCGGAAGTGACGTCAGTCTGGGGAGTCAGTGCGGTTGCCATCTTAGATTCTTCAGTAAACTGTGTATGCATGTGGTCGACAAAAAGTTAACTATGCCGGCCTACTGTGTTGCCGTGAACTGTAACAATTCACAGACGACCCCAGGTATAACAATGCACGAGCTCCCGTGCAATCGACCCGCAGTGAGGCGAAAGTGGATTAAATTTATACAATTCAAACGAGCTGACTTTCTTGCTGCGCCGCATCACGCCCATTTGTGTAGCGAGCACTTCAGTGAGTGCGATTTGCAAACCCCATGGAATACCGCATGGGGTTTGCTGACACGATGTTCCAGTACTCTTTCAAAATCCTGCCTGACAGGCTCAAACTGATACGGCTGTATCCTTGTGGGTCTCTCGGGCAAAGTATCAGTTTCGTCTTCGGAGCTCGAGTTGGCCATTTTGCAGCGACTCCCCAGAGTGACTAGTAGGCATATGGTCACGTGATTTGGGCGTCATGGCGACGCTTTCGGTACGACGGAAAATGTTTTTTTTCATACCGTTATAACTCTCAGATCACAGTTTCACCTACATCATCGTTCTCATCGAGCTTTAACAGATATCGTGTCAAAAATCACCCCTAACCTTGGACTTGTCCTTCAAGGGAGGCTATCAACACCAAATCACTGTGGCTGTAATGGGGCATTATCAACGGAGACCAAGGGAGGTCAACAGTAACAGATCAGACTGAAAGAAGGTCATCTGTGGTGCTTTGTTTTAAAAGCTAATGCTGGGGCATGTGCTTCAGGAACATCCGTTAAGCTGAAGGAGGAAAAAGGAGAGGACCGGTGATGACGATGGTGAAGATGATGATAGTGACGATGATGGTGATTCTTTGCAGATGATGGGCCCCAACGGTCAGCCATTGGCGCCGTTCATGTCGTCGTCAGGAAACGTGCAGCAGCACGCCGCTCCTCACCCCGCCCTCCCTGCACCAGAGTCTGGCCAGGAACCCCCCGCCCCTGCTGCCCTGGCAACGGGAGCAGTGCAGCCTCGACCACTGGGCCTGTCAGGACTGTCCATGCCGCGCCCTCCTACTCCGCTCCGCCCACCGCTGCGTCACCCAGGGATGCTGCTGCCAGGGCGACCGTCCACTGCTGCAGCTGGTAAGGGAGTCGTCCCAGGTTGTGCGTGTTGCTGTTCACGTCCCAGGTTGTGCGTGTCGCCGTTCACGTCCCAGGTTGTGCGTGTCGCTGTTCACGTCCTAGGTTGTGCGTGTTGCTGTTCACGTCCCAGGTTGTGCGTGTTGCTGTTCACGTCCCAGGTTGTGCGTGTCGCTGTTCACGTCCTAGGTTGTGCGTGTTGCCGTTCACGTCCCAGGTTGTGCGTGTCGCTGTTCACGTCCTAGGTTGTGCGTGTCGCCGTTCACGTCCCAGGTTGTGCGTGTCGCTGTTCACGTCCTAGGTTGTGCGTGTTGCTGTTCATGTCCTAGGTTGTGCGTGTCGCTGTTCACGTCCTAGGTTGTGCGTGTCGCCGTTCACATCCCAGGTTGTGCGTGTCGCTGTTCACGTCCTAGGTTGTGCGTGTTGCTGTTCATGTCCTAGGTTGTGTGTGTCGCTGTTCACGTCCCAGGTTGTGCGTGTTGCTGTTCACGTCCCAGGTTGTGCGTGTCGCTGTTTACGTCCTAGGTTGTGCGTGTTGCCGTTCACATCCCAGGTTGTGCGTGTCGCTGTTCATGTCCTAGGTTGTGTGTGTCGCTGTTCATGTCCCAGTTTGTGTGTGTTGCTGTTCACGTCCCAGGTGGTGTGTGTTGCTGTTCACGTCCTAGGTTGTGCGTGTCGCTGTTCACGTCCCAGGTTGTGCGTGTTGCTGTTCACGTCCTAGGTTGTGTGTGTCGCGTTCACATCCCAGGTTGTGCGTGTCGCTGTTCACGTCCTAGGTTGTGCGTGTTGCTGTTCATGTCCTAGGTTGTGCGTGTCGCTGTTCACGTCTTAGGTTGTGTGTGTTGCTGTTCACGTCCTAGGTTGTGCGTGGTGCTGTTCATGTCCCAGGTTGTGCGTGTTGCTGTTCACATCCCAGGTTGTGCGTGTCGCTGTTCATGTCCTAGGTTGTGCGTGTTGCTGTTCACGTCCTAGGTTGTGCGTGTTGCTGTTCACATCCCAGGTTGTGCGTGTTGCTGTTCACATCCCAGGTTGTGCGTGTTGCTGTTCATGTCCTAGGTTGTGCGTGTTGCTGTTCATGTCCTAGGTTGTGTGTGTTTCTGTTCACGTCCTAGGTTGTGCATGTTGCTGTTCACATCCCAGGTGTGCGTGTTGCTGTTCACATCCTAGGTTGTGCGTGTCGCTGTTCACGTCCTAGGTTGTGTGTGTTGCTGTTCACATCGTCCTTGCTGGTTGGGGGGGGGGGGGGGGGGGGGGGGGGGGAGTGAGGTCCCCCCTTGAAAGAGGGGAAAGGATGGGAAGGCTTCTACAGCTTTCTCGCTGATGGTGCGATGGAAACTTCTGATAGTGTGGTGGAACCCTGATACTTAGGACTGGTGGTGCGGTGTGACCCTGATACTTAGGACTGGTGGTGCGGTGTGACCCTGATACTTAGGACTGGTGGTGCGGTGTGACCCGGATACTTAGGACTGGTGGTGCGGTGTGACCCTGATACTTAGGACTGGTGGTGCGGTGTGACCCTGATACTTAGGACTGGTGGTGCGGTGTGACCCTGATACTTAGGACTGATAGTGTGGTGGAACCCTGGTACTTAGGACTGAGTGCAGTGGAATCCCTGATACTTATGAATCCCTGATACTTATGACCAATAGTGTGGTGGAACCCTGATATCTATGGCTGATAGTGCGGGTTGAATCCCAGATACTTATGACCAATAGTGCAGTGGAATCCCAGCTACGTAGGGCTGATAGTGTGGTGGAACCCCTGATATGTGTGACCAATAGTGTGGTGGAACCCCTGATACTTATGGCTGATAGTGCAATGGAAAGCTGATGCTGATAATATGCTGATACTTAGGACTGATGGTGTGGTGGAACCCTGGTACTTACGACTGAGTGCGGTGAAATCCCTGATACTTATGACTGATAGTGTGGTGGAACCCTGATATTTGTTACTGATAGTGTGGTGGAACCTTAATACTTATGACTGATAGTGTGGTGGAACCCTGATACTTATGAGTGATAATGTGGTGGAACCCTGATAGTTATGACTGACAGTGTGGTGGAACCCTGATACTTATGAGTGATAATGTGGTGGAACCCTGATAGTTATGACTGACAGTGTGGTGGAACCCTGATACTTATGAGTGATAATGTGGTGGAACCCTGATAGTTATGACTGACAGTGTGGTGGAACCCTGATACTTATGACTGAATAGTGTGGTGGAACCCGAATACTTATGAGTGATAGTGTGGTGGAACCCTGATACTTATGAGTGATAATGTGGTGGAACCCTGATACTTATGAGTGATAATGTGGTGGAACCCTGATAGTTATGACTGACAGTGTGGTGGAACCCTGATATTTGTTACTGATAGTGTGGTGGAACCTTAATACTTATGACTGATAGTGTGGTGGAACCCTGATACTTATGAGTGATAATGTGGTGGAACCCTGATAGTTATGACTGATAGTGTGGTGGAACCCTGATACTTATGACTGAATAGTGTGGTGGAACCCCGATACTTATGAGTGATAATGTGGTGGAACCTTAATACTTATGACTGATAGTGTGGTGGAACCCTGATACTTATGAGTGATAATGTGGTGGAACCCTGATACTTATGAGTGATAATGCGGTGGAACCCTGATACTTATGAGTGATAATGTGGTGGAACCCTGATACTTACACAGATTTTACTCTTTTATTCTGGAGCCTTTATTAAAGGAGACAGTGGGTGACTCCAGCATTTGGCGATGCATGCTCAAGTTTTTGTGGTCTGTTCCAAACCCCATCTGTTGGCAGCAGAACCTTTGGGCAGCGTTGCTTTTCACCGCAAGGTTTATCTGCCTGGATCCAGCTGCCGCTTACCAGCAGACATGGCTTGTTCACTCTCCTGTTATCTGTCAAGGCTTCCCTAAGAACCTATGATTTTATTCTCGATTTTCAGTAGTTCCTGCCCCCAAACAGTTTGTGTCTTTTCCACCTGTTCTTTGATCTCCATTACTGGCATGCATGCATGTGCAGATGTGTTGTGTGTAGATGTGTGTGTAGATGTGTGTGTGTGTGTGTGTGTGTGTGTGTGTGTGTGTTTGTGTGTGTGTAGATTTGTGGGTTGTGGGGTGTGTGTGTGTAGATTTGTGGGTTGTGTGTGTGTGTGGGGGGGTAGATTTGTGGTGTGTGGGTGTTTTTTCATGCATGCATACAGATACAGTGTTGTCGGGCGCTTTTGATGTAACTTTGTTATTGATGAGAGCGCTGGCGTGTTGTAATGTGTTTTGGTTTCTGACTGCTGTGTAGTGATCTCCGTTGTGTGCCTTGTAGGGTTGTTTGTGTGTGTGTGCATATATGTGTGTGTGCGTGTGCATGTGCATGTGTGTGTGCTTTCGTGCATGCTATCAACAGATACAATGTTGTGGGGCGCTTTGGTTGTAACAACATTATTGGGGAGAGCACTGGCGTGCTGTAATGTGTTTTGGTTTCTGACGGCTGTGTAATGGTCTCCGTTGTGTGCCTTGTAGGGTTGTTTGCGTGTGTGTGTGCGTATAAATGTGTGTGCGTGTGCATGTACATGTGCATGGGTGTGCTTTCGTGCATGCCATCAACAGATACAATGTTGTGGGGCGCTTTGGTTGTAACATTATTGGTGAGAGTGCTGGCGTGCTGTAATGTGTTTTGGTTTCTGACTGCTGTGTAATGGTCTCCGTTGTGTGCCTTGTAGGGTTGTTTGTGTGTGTGTGTGTGTGTGTGTGTGTGTGTTGTGCATGTGTGTGCTTTCGTACATGCCATCAACAGATACAATGTTGTGGGGCGCTTTGGTTGTAACAACATTATTGGTGAGAGTGCTGGCGTGCTGTAATGTGTTTTGGTTTCTGACTGCTGTGTAATGGTCTCCGTTATGTTAACACTTAGAGCTCCAGATGTGAGGTTATGAGCACCAAAATATCTTGGTGTTAACTTTTATTTATTGATCGATCTAAAAATAAAAATAAAATAGTATGGCTGGTGGAGGGGGGAGGGGGGGGGGGGGTTAAATTTTGGGGGCTTGATTTTGAAGCATGGCTTTGTTTTTTGTTTTGTTGATTTTGTTGTTGTTGTTGTTGCTGGCCTTGCTTGTTTGCATCAAAATGAGTTCTGACACCTCTGTCCGATTCAGCAGGTGCTGTGACGCAGGTATCCAAGGCAGGAGAGGTTGCTGTGAATCCAGTGAATGCCGCCCCGCTCCCTCTGCGCCCAATCAGAACCAGTCTGTGTCCATCTGCCGTCTTTCTTGCTTTGCCTTAGATTGCGTATCTGTTGTTGTTGTGGTGGGGCTTTTTTGTTTCTTTTCTTGTTTGTTTTGTTTTTTTGTTTATTATCATTTATTTTTGTGCAAAGTTTTCATAACGGTTTCATTTATTAGCTTATTTGTTGTCAAGCTTATCTTATCCGTTTTCCTGTGCTTGCATGCTGGTTTGAAAGGAGTGGTTTATTTGTTTGTTGGTTTGTTTTAAGTTGTGCTGAGAAGAGTCGGTTCACACGCTCTCCCTGATTTATGCTTCTGTGATTGATTGGGACGGGTGAAAAAACAAAACAAAAAAACAAACAAAAACTGTCTAACCACTCACCGGAACCGCTTCTCTCACCAGGTGGCACACCGACGGTGTCCAAGCTGCAGCCGGCGGTTGCGGCGGAGCCAGCAAAGAGCGCCACCCCTCCCCCTCTCCGCCCCATCAGCGCTGGCAAAAGTCTGCCTGGTGCTTCGCAGCCTAGAATGGCCACTCCCCCGCCACTGACGGCAGTGCCCTCTCAGCCCCCTGCCTCGCTGAAGGCCGCGGCGCAGGCCCCTGATGCTTCGAGACCATTGTCCAGCTTTGAGAGGCTGGTGTCACACCTGCAGAAGACCTTCCCCACCTGTGACAGGTAGGTGCTAGAGCTCATGGCAGGAGTTTTGCAGGAGGACATGCTCTTTTAAAGGCCCAGTACGCGAAGGAATACCTTTGGGCTGTGAAATTTTTTGCATGGGCGTTCGCGTCAGTCTTACTTTGGGAGACGGGGCAGGGCTTTGAGGGGCATAAAATCGTGAACAGAAAGACGCAGTTCTGCAACCGTTTGAAAGTAATGGCTGGCCTTGGAATGTTGAAGTGACCGACGTGTGTGAAACTGAAAGCACGATGCCGTCATGTCACTAGATAAGCCATGCCCCGTTGGCATTCAGATTGTCCTCGCTTCAAATTGTCCTTGCTTACGAGTCTTGAAATAAGACAGAATTACTTTCATCAACACAATGATTCAGCATATAGAAAGCTGAGAGTGAATTTTATGTCTGTGCCAAGTGTCATATTCAAGCGATGCTCTGATTTCCAGATACTTGTGATAAACCAGCAGCAACGTGACCGTGACATACTTTGAAGAGAATTGGTTTCAAATTTCCCGGCCCGCTATTTATAGGCCGGCTGACCCTTTCAGGCTGTCCTAGAAATCCAGCAACGGTTGTGGTCTTGTCGGAGTGGTGGTTCTTGGTCAGGGGCGGATTGTGAGCTGGCTTGGCCCAGCAGTAAGGTGTCAGACGAGTAAGCAGGAGGGCCTTGGTTCAATTCTGCAGATGTAAATTCTGTAAATAAATGCTGCCTGTATAAGTTGCGGTCGGTTTTAGTGTTTGATATTTAAGAAATGTTTGTTTTCTTGTAACATTTATTGAACGTTTTAAGTGATTGGTGGGCCAGAAGAATAGTGTGTGTGTGTGTGTGTGTCTACGTATGTGTGTGTATGCACATTGTAATTGTTATTTTGCTTTAACATTTGAGTGGTTTTTAGCTTGGTGTTCTGTTGAATTGTTGATGTCTTATTGTAAAATGTATCGCATGTTTCATGTAACTGACGGCCTCGTCACTTACATGAAACATTTGATACATTTTACAATAAGACATCAACAAGAAGGCAAATTTCTCTTCACAGAGACAATGAAGTTGTATTTTTGTCACTCCTTTCCCTTTAAGTGTTGTGGTCTGCGGACACTGTCTTTGTGACTTTGCTCCTTCCAGTGACTTACAGTAACCGCTGCCCGTCTTAATGCAGAAATCATTCTATTGGGCATTTCTGTTCTTTTCCTAATAGGGTGTTGACCAAATGTTTCCACTTCTGTTCTCATTCTAACAGGGTGTTGAGTGAATGTTTCCATTTCTGTTCTCTTCCTGATAGGGTGTGAATGTTTCCATTTCTGTTCTCTTCCTGATAAGGTGTTGACCAAATGTTTCCATTTGTGTTCTCATTCTAACATGGTGTGAATGTTTCCATTTGTGTTCTCATTCTGACAGGGCATTGACCGTATGTTTGCATTTCTGTTCTCATTCTAACAGGGTGTGAATGTTTCCATTTCTGTTCTCTTCCTGATAGGGTGTTGACCAAATGTTTCCACTTCTGTTCTCATTCAAACAGGGTGTGAATGTTTCCATTTCTGTTCTCTTCCTGATAGGGTGTTGACCAAATGTTTCCACTTCTGTTCTCATTCAAACAGGGTGTGAATGTTTCCATTTCTGTTCTCTTCCTGATAGGGTGTTGACCAAATGTTTCCACTTCTGTTCTCATTCAAACAGGGTGTGAATGTTTCCATTTCTGTTCTCTTCCTGATAGGGTGTTGACCAAATGTTTCCACTTCTGTTGTCCTTCCAACAAGGTGTGAATGTTTCCATTTGTTTTCTCATTCTGACAGAGCGTTGACTGAATGTTTGCATTTCTGTTCTCTTCGTGACAGGGAGGATTTCCACCGGGCCATCCAGGAGCTGAGGCGTGCACATAACGGGACCCTGACTGGCTTGAGTCTGGAATTTATTCTCCGCCACATCACGCAGATGTTGATTGCTCGGGGTATGAAGCCCCATAACACTGAGTTGGTGAGTAGTGTGTGTGTGTGTCATGTGTGTGTGTGTGTGTGTATGTGTGTGTGTGTGTGTTTCGGGGATTGGGGTGGATGGAGGGGTGTGGGGGGTAATGTTTGATGCTGTTGTGTTTTGTGCATTGCTTTGTATCACTCTGCTTGTGCTTTCCCCACAGTGGCGTCTTGTGAACGCAGAAATTCAGGTCCCCTCTGTTGAGAACTCAGAGCTGAGGAATGTTCTCCCTTTGAGGCTTAGAGTAGGTCAGAATATAGCCACGCATGCTTTGCCCATGGCCAGGAATTTCCTCCTGGTCCTAGCTTTGACCTCCCCGGTCCATTCACCTTCATTTTATTTTTTGCAAATCCTCTCCCTGCTTTTTAACTGTGTTAGTTTTGGCTAACGCAGTTTTTCATGTGGGGCCCCAGGAATGAATTATTAATGGTCACCCCAATCCTAGTCACAT
>JABMCL010002140.1:47500-77500 GCA_018857735.1 Alviniconcha marisindica | reverse complement strand
GATTCCACTAACTTGAATGCTCAGTGCACTGAAGGATGGGAGTGAGGGGGGTGGGGAGAGGGAAATGGAGAGATGCCTATAGTCATTCAGAGAACAGGTGAGTTTCCAGACATCTGCGGAACGCCACTGAGGAATCTGCTTCCCTGCTTAGGTAGGGCATTCCAGAGCTGGTAGGGCATTCCAGAATGGTAGGGCATTCCAGAGCTGGTAGGGCATTCCAGAGCTTTGGAGCAGAGTTGAAAAAGGCTCTGAAACCAAACTGAGTGCACAGGCAACAGGCACTTGGAACACCACTGGTGACAACAGAAAGACTCCGAAAGAAGGACACTGACAGCAATGGATTCAATTAAATGACTGTTCTGTGATAAAACAGTTTGCGTTGGTGCTGAAAACAACAAGAATGGGCCGTTTGAAAACAACAGTGTTTACAGCAATGGATTCAGTTAAGTGACTGTTCTTCAGTGAAACAGTTTGCACTGGTGATGAAAACAGCCCTGTTTACAGCAATGGATTCAGTTAAGTGACTGTTCTTCAGTGAAACAGTTTGCACTGGTGATGAAAACAGCCCTGTTTACAGCAATGGATTCAGTTAAGTGACTGTTCTTCAGTGAAACAGTTTGCACTGGTGATGAAAGCAACCCTGTTTACAGCAAAACGTTCGGGTGACTTCCTCAGTGAAATAAAGTTGCAGTGACGGCTGAAAATGAGGGAGGGAGTTTAAATCCTTTTGATCTATTGCTGAGTTTGTGTTTGTGCAGCAGAACGGTTCCAGACATACAGAAGTGCTGTGCTGCAGAAAGCTACAGGCTATTGACAGAATCCAGGCGAGATCAAGAGGAGGGAGGTGAGCTGGACTCTCAAGAAGAAGCTAACCCAGAAGAGATCAAGAGAAGGGAGGTGGTGCTGGGCTATAAAGAGAGAGAGAGTTGGACTTCTTCTGCTGCAGTTGTTTCCCAACGGCGGAGCCGCGGACATAGTCATTGTGACGCTGTTCTGCATAGCAGTTGGGACAGCAGTTGCGTGTTGCTGTGGTTGCTGCTCGATGCCGGACGGACACTACCTTAACATTCTGTTGTTCTGGTGGCGGTCCACGACAGCCTTGGTCTTCCGGGTTGGCGCCTGTTTCGAGGTTTCACTCTTCTGTCCCCCTTTCCCACTCGTCCCCGTCCCTAATAGGCCTTCTCGCCTCCGTGGACGTTAAGCAACAAAAATCAATCAAGCCACAGGCATGCATTGAGAGTCACGTGCGACAAGAGTGCAGTGGGCCTGCACAGGAGAAGTGTGCTGTATAAAAACGGTCGCAGTCTGAAACTGAACGAGGCCCAGAGCGTGCAAAATCGACAAACACAGGAATTAATTAGCGCTTGAAAGGCGTCACACAAGCACAGAAACGAAGACATGAGACACCTACGGTCATTCACCTGGCGTGCGAGTGAATACAAGGTACACGAACTCCACCAGAGGTACATCCAGTTTGTGTGGTGTCTTTTAAGTGCTAATTACCTCCCTTGTTTGTTGATTTTTGTGTGTAAAAACAGTCACAATTGTGTGAAATATTGCAAACGCACCCATACGTGAAATGTTAATCAGATTTGTGTTTTTTTAACTTAATTTTTTTTTTTTTATCAGTGCACCAACTGTCAAATGTGTCCAGATGTGACAGTGTGGTCAGCAGGATGTTGACAAAATCAAAATCTTGCTAAACTATAACTGACGATAACGACGACTGACTGCAACGAACTACTAAGATTTTGATTTTAATCCAAATAATATCTAACGGCGCCAACCTGCCCTTCCAAAGTTTTTAAGCCTGCTGTACTTTTGAGTGGGCGGGGGGGGCTATGTACTCCAGATGCTTTTAGTTACTGTGCATGTCCTCTGCTGTGAATTTGTGCTGTCTCTGACAAGTTGTGCTTCTTTTGCTCTTTTTTTAAATTTTATTTTCACATTGCTTTTGAAGCTGTTGTCAACCATCCCAGGACAAAAATTCTGTACAGTCACAAAGTGCCCTTCACACGGAAAATGCATGTGATTTGAGCTACGTTCCAGTATTGCCGAGACAAGTCTGCTTAAGGACTTGTTCTGGTTTTCGACAGACTCGGGGCACATGAGATTTTTTAAAACAACTGTGCTTTCAGATTGTAAAAGCCTGAAAATCCAAGTGTTATGGTGCGTCATGATGCTGCTATATTGCTAGTGCATCAGCCCTGGGGTATTTTGGGTTTTGTGTGTGTGTGTGTGTGTGTGTGTGTGTGAGTGTGTGTGTGTGTGTGTGTGTGTGTGTGTGTGTGTGTGTGTGTGTGTGTGAGTGTGTGTGTTGCCTTCTGCACTGGGTACCCCATGGACTAAGAAATGAAGCTCCCTTTAGCAGAGAGCCTGGAGATCAAGAGCTGTGTGAAAGTCGAGGTGGCCGCCCTGGGCTCCCTGACCCTAATGGTCATCATGGCCTCTGTGGACGTAAAGCAACAGTGAACAGTCTCAGAGCTCAGGAGCTGTGTGAAAGTTGAGGTGGCCCCCCTGGGCTCCCCATCCCAAATAGTACAGTCTCTATGGATGTAAAGCAACATTGAGCGTAACACCACAGAGCCCAGGAGCTGTGTGAAAGTCATGTAGACGTCCTGGGCTCCCCCGCCTTAATAGTCCGTAGGGTCTGTGTGGAGGTAAAGCAACATTTGAAGAAGAAGAAGACACTTCAGAGCTCAGGAGCTGTGTGAAAGTCAAGGCGGCCATCCTGGGCTCCCTGTCCCTAATGGTCCGTATGGTCTTTGCGGATGTAAAGCAACATTGAACATTGAATAGCTCCCATTGCTATTAGTTTCCTCTTTCACTCCTGGAGTAGTTCAGAATATAGCCTGTCATGCTTATCCTGCTGTGTGTCTCACAGTTAATAAAAAGTAAAACAACACCAAAACAAACAAAAAACAACCAACAATGGCACTTGTAGAATTTTTACTGCTTACCATTGTTTGAATCCAGTGACCAGAATAATTTTTCATTTATATTTCATTTATAATCAGCATACATTCAAATAATGATGTCAGAATTGTTTGTTTTTTGTTTGTTTTTCTCCATGACAACGTATTTTGTGCTTTTTCACAATCTGGTCGATTGTCATGTAGTCTTATGACTGTGAATGAAAGTGGATAATATTAACAGCCTTAAGATAGTTGTTCTCACTCTCAGTACACAGAAAATAAAGGTACCTGTTCTAATACTAAGTGTCTCATCTCTAATACTCATCTCAGTGCACAAAAAATAAAAGTACCTGTGTAATATCAAGTGGCTCATCTCTTGACCCTCCTACCACCCCCACCCCCACCCCCATGTTTGCAAAGTGATTGGTTGTGCAGATTGACTTGACAGAGGGTTGATATATATATATATATGAGAAGAGCTTAGAAATGTGTGTTTGCTTATGACCCGAGTTGAACTGTCCTGAGGTGACCCTGCTTGGCTGACAGGATGTTAAAATCCAGTAACCACTACCACCCTGCCCGTGCAACCGCCACCCTGCGGAACGAGAAGCATGTATTTGACGACGACTGCCGGCTCCTTGTGTACATTAACGCATGGTTCATGTGTATAATGCTAAAAATTGTAAGTGCGTTTATCAGCGTAAGTGTTCCTTGTGCACTGGATGGTTGGGATGTTCCTGAAGTGGACATCCTGTATTATTATGTCATTGAATTGCTCTCGCCAAAATAAACGCCGCTGCCAAGATGCCTTTGTGTGTGATGAGAAGTTTTATTTGGCAGAAATGGGGAAGGGGGGTAATAATTATAACATGGATTTTTGTACAGCTTTACTTGCTGTGGGCTGAATAATAAGTATCATTTTAAAATGAAATTTTGTCGTGAAATTTTATTCATTGTAATGATTCTTACCGATCACTAACGAACTACAGATTGTGAATCTGTTACCTGCATGTCTTAAATAAATGGCAATTATCTTTTTGTGTTCTGTTTTTGTTTTGTAAGTGCATAGAAAATAGACATCATTAAACACATTTTCAGTCTCCATTAAAATGCCTTTTGGGTCTGCTTCAGATACTTTTTCCATCTCTTTAGCATCTGTCTCTGAGCTAAAAATAGCCTGTTGTTCGCTCAGTAGATCACCGTTTCTTATAACGCGGCAGTACCTCCCCCCCACCCCCCCCCCCCCCCCCCCCCCCCCCCCCCCCATTGGTGTCTTTGGGATCCTTTGTACTTAATCTACGAAAATGGAAAAAGTAAACAAGTCATATCCATCAGCGTTTTTGTTAAGATCAGCACTTAAAAGTTGCTTTTTTCCAACATGGCACGGATTGGCAAGTGTGTGTGTGTGTATGAGAGAGTTACTGTGTGTGCGTGAGGGTGATGAACAGGTTACATATGCTCGAGTCGCTACGTCCGTGGCGCTTGTGTATTTTGTATTTGTTTTAAAAGTTGTTAATAATTATTGTAAAGTACTTTGAGAAAGGGCGTGTTGAGTGATTCAAAAAGGCAAATATTAGAAGAAAAAGGAATCCTAGCAGCCGGGAAAGCAATCGAGGCTTTACTCCCTGGGTGTGAATGAAGGAACCTTCAGTAACTCTGGGTTCTCAGCACAGGGGGAGCTTAATTTTTGTGTCCATGGTACCACACTATGAAATAATGCACATAGGAACACTAATGAATACAATATACAAACACACACACACACACACACACACTATATTTTGTGTGGAACAATTTTTATTGTAGATCACATAACGGATGCATCACAAGACGAATGAGACTAATAACTTGACATGCATTGTCAAAACCGGTGTCCAGGTGTGACCGCTTATTTACAAGTGTGAAGTTAGAACTGATTTAATTATAAGGTAACACAGAGAGCACACACACACACAAAATACCTTTGAATGGCAAAAAGGTCGCAACCAAAGCAGAACTGTGTGGAACATGCTACGGCATCGTTCCAGAAAGGTGGTCAATCCAAAACATTGCAAAATCATTTTCCAGTGTGGCTTGCTACACAAGTACATGAAGTTAGTGTGTTTCAGATTCACTTCTCACACTGATCTTTTTATACAATGTCTTCTAATGTAAAACTACAGGCAAAATTCAAGACTACCATTATTTCAATGTGGCATGGGAAGGGGGGGGGGGAGGGTAACATTTTGCTCATGAAGTAATATGAAAACATAATTTACCAATAAATAAATAAATGAATGATTTCTGGGAAAACGGCTTTTATGTTCTGTATGTTATTGGCGCTTGAAACAAAAGTTAAATTACACACACTTTAAAACAGAAAGTTGACATTTCAAAAGCACATCCACCTGTGAAAACTGGATCGCTTTTTCCCTACTGCTTATTTAAACAACACACACAATTATACTCGCAGAAGAACAGTGATGCTGATGGTAATACTTCTCGTAAATTGCATATATATATATATAATGTACGTACTTTGTGGAATAGTGGGGGTATGGGACCAGGTAAAAAAGGATTTTTTTTAAAACTCGTGAGTAAATTCTCTTTTATACAAGTCCATAAAATATTACACAGGGGGAAGGGGATGGGGGTACACTCCACCCAAACAGTCATTCATTCAGTCATTCACAACTAGTCACAATAACAACCACTCGTTCACACAAACAAAAAATTCAGTTTTATTTCTTTTGTGTTGTGAAGTTGCGCTTTACGAAGAATTGAATTTTTTTAAATAAAAAATCTCACTTTGTGCAAAATACTTCTTCATTCACATTACTACAACACAAGCAGAGTTTATCAGCTTTAGAAATGGTATTGTTTTTTCTCCTTTAATACCTTTACCAAAAAGATAATGACTATGCACGTCCTATAAACCTGTAGTTTCAGAAATTAAAAAATTAAAAATTAAAAACCACTTGGATGTTCATGCACTCAATAATACTTGAGAATATAATTATTCAAAGGAATAATATTACAAATTCAAAATGTCAAAGCATGCTGATTTCAAATCAAAGCATGCATGTAAATTTCGCCCACTTCACTTTTGGTGGTTGTCACGTCAACCCCAACTAGCTGTGAAAACAAACGTCCCTGTTGTGAAAAGCATTCACGTTCTTTTACTGCTTACGTTTTCGAAAATGGAAAGGAAACTGATCAAACATCTGTATAGTATATATATATATAAATCAGTATCACAGTCACGTCTCCCTTCCTTACTCTATGATTATGTACATTTCTGGCAGCCCAGGCATTTTTCCATCATCGCAACTTTCCTCGAAAAATCATCAAGCCTACTTTGTGAAGATCCTGGCAATAATAAAGACTAACAGAGGTATGACATCTTCGCATCATCCGTGCATTTGGGCCAAAGGTCGAGCGTCGTGCAAGTCACGGAATGCTGATGTCGCCATAGAAACGGAGTGAGAATCTGGAGGAGGTGGTATCCACTTAGGCGGCTGCATGCTGGGGCTGGTTGACTTTGCGCTCCACGCCAGCCAGGTATTTGTCGGGGATACCAGCTTCCCTGCAACACAAACAACGTACGTGTCAGAGGTGTCTTAGTTCTCTCATGAGAACCGAAGTCTCTGGCCCATGTCTTTTTTTCTTCTTCTCTTTTTCTCTTCTTCTTCTGAAAACAATGAATATGGTAGCAATGAATATGAATAGACTGTAGATTTGATGTACTTGTCCAACCTTTTTTTCTTTTTCACAAGATCAAAAATAAGTCAGTGCAGTGTATACATATACATATATATATATATATATATATATATATATATATATATGTATGTCCCCTGTACACATATCCCCTATCCCTGACAACTGCAATAGTCTAGAAATTCAATTATCTGTTTTTACTTCAACAAAACCTAGAACTGTGAAATGGTGCAATTAAAACTCGGAAGAACGTGATCATTTTTCAAAATACTTCTAAACAACAAACGGTGCTGTGTGTAGTCTGGCCCCAAACTTACGGAGCTGAAAACAAACGGGGTTTACCATGTACCAATGAAAATGGATCACAAGCTGAAGTCCAAATGTTTACACAAAGGGCAGACCAAAAAAAGGTTCTCATGAAATTTTAACCCACGTCTTTTGCTTTCTTCGTCTTTTTGAGCATGTTTATCAAAGTTGCAACTGTTCACCTGGTTCCTGTTTTGCGTTGTCTTGTTTGTGAATATGTTTCAAGCTCATCAACACAGCACCTCTGAATTCTGCTCCAAGCTCATCAAAATGTGAACCCCAAACTCGTGTCAATACAACAATTAGCAGTAATGAAACGACTAAATCGACTTACTCAAGACTAGATCCAGCAAAAACTTGCATAAAATAATGAAGCATAAAGCGTACAGCGGAAAACCCTTCAAGACAAAAATGCCTGAGGTCATCGAACTTACTTCTTAAAAGAAACTTGTATTAACCCCTTCACTGCCATGATGTCACTTGAAAATGGCCAATAAAAGTGCAAAATTTTAAACCTTTAAGCCTTTTTGTCTTCTTTTTCACACTGGCATGTGAAAGGATTTTCATCAAAACACATAGAATCGAAAGTAGATGTGTTATAGGACCAGAAAGTATACTGTCTGCGTCTGCATGTCCGTGCATCTTTCAGCCTGGAAATGTTACAGGCTGGGGCAATGAAGGGGTTAAAACATTTTATTAATTTTTTTAATATAAAAAACCCAAAAAAAACCCACAGACGATGGAAATGTATGAAAAAACATCTGAATATATATGGCGTCAATGAAATCTCATCAGAAACAATGTGGGAGGCAGGGGGAGACGGGAGGTTCTACTGTAATAACTTACAACGAAAAAGTAAACATACAGTTTTACACTTTGACAGACAACACAAACACCTGCTGTGCTGAACTGACCATAAGCAAGGATGAAGCAGTGGATCAAAGCATTTTTTTTTCTTCTTAAGCCACCAGGCTGCAGCTAAGTTAAAGGGGACACAAACTGAAGAAGCATCACCAACAATAACTAACCATAAACAAGGACAAAGAAGTGGTCCAAAGCATTTTTTTAAGCCATCAGGCCTCAGCTAAATTAAAGGGGATGCAAACTGAAGAAGTATCACCAACAATAACTGACCATAAACAAGGACAAAGCAGTGGGTCAAAGCACCATGCTCCAGCTAAGTTAAAGGGGGCGTGAACCGAAGAAGCACCATCGACCCTATTGACTGGAATGAACATGACAGTCACAAAAAAACATGACTCTGATTGCTGCCATTTTGTGCCCAGAAGTCTGTTTCAGTGACGTCATCATTTGTTTTTCTTCTTCTTTTCCGTTGTAAAGAGCTATTAAACCAACATGGCTGTACCTTCTGGAGCTCAAAGAGTCAAATTTGAAGCAAAGAGTCTGAGGTTATCAAAGTTACTTCTCAGGAGAAACTTGTCTTAAAATGATGCAAATATAGCAGCAGAATGGAAATGGATAAAAGAAATATCTGAATGACTTTCAGAAAATCCCATCAGAAACGATGTAGGAGGAGGAGGTACAAAAAATACCTCTTTTCTATAAATAATTACTTACTTCTTTTCGACAAATAATTACTATCAGATCAAAACGAAGCATGCAGATGAAAATAGTTGCACATTTTCTGCAATTTCAAGTCTATTTGCATCTTCAGTTTTGCCACCCTAAGACACCTAGTGGAAAGCACTGCTACCACCCCCATCTCTGCCATGCCCCCCCCCCCCCCCCCACCCCCAATTTTTTAATACATAAATGATTCCAGATATCAAAGTTATGTGAGAGCCGGTTTGGCCTAGCGGTAAGGCGGTAGGCTGGTAAGCAGAAGGACCTCGGTTCGATACCAGTTCGGCTCTCCTTTCTCTTCAAAAGTTGTGGTTTGTGGACACTGTCTTGGGACTTTGTCCATCACTTCCTACTGAAACATTAGAATGGCTCTCTTTGCTGCCCATCTTAGTGCAGAAATCATTCTGGTGGTGACAGTGTAGCAATAGGTATATATAATCTCCCTCCTCCCCCCCCCCCCCCCCCCTCCCCACCCTGTTCTCACAGTCCCTAATAAGCCTTGTGGTTTCTGTGGACGTTAAGCACCATGTTTACTTACTTACTTACAAAGTTATGTTCCCAACATTCCACCAAGCCTGATCTCCATGTACAAGTAACTGTGAGCTATTCTGTCTGGGACTTGCCATGGAACTATGCTGGAACATGTGTCGAGTTCATTCAGTGGGGAATGGCGCTATAGAAAATTTGCATTATATTCTTCTTCTTCTGAGCAAATGATTCTGTTCCCAGAACACTTTCAGAATGTCCTTCGGTGCTTTGATGCTGTTAGTGACAGATGGCGAAGGAAGGAAGGAAAACTTGGCTTTTGGTGATGGTGACCAATATGATACAACTTTATTGCCAAGTGTCAATACAATTGCGCTATAGGAGTTTCTTTTGAGGAATGGTAGATGAATATAATGCATTATAAGAATTAATGCATGTTTTTTTGTTTTTATCATTCAGCTGTTAGAATAAATATGTACAAAAAGATTAACATCTGTTAAAATGAAAAATATATAAGAGGAAAAAATCACCACCACCAAGAAAAAAGAGGAAAAAGAAAGGGGGGGGGGGCCCCCCCCTATATTTACAATTCTCGTTTTTTACCATAGAACATATTCAAAAAGAACTTGAAAAAAAAGGAAAAAAAAAGGAAATGCTGCATGCATTTTGAGCAGATCTGGGGGGTTAGACAAAGGAATTTGCAGAATTCTTCTGTAACGCTGCCTATATTTTACAATTTTTTTGTTTTTATATATATAGAAATATATTCAAAAAGTACTTGCTTCCAAAAACAAAACAAAAATTAAAGAAAGAAGAGAAGAGAAAAAAAGCAACAACGTATTACAGTACGAAAATACATGAGCCTGTGCACTATGTAAGATGTTACTATCATGAATGTCTCATAATTATGTGGATCTCATGGCTGGCTTTGCAGGATTCTTCTATCATGCAACCTGTCTGCATTCTACTCTAAAAAAAAAAAAAAAAGCCCCCTCCTCCTCCCCCCTCCACAAAACAATACTGCTTGCGCAAAAAAAAAAAAAAAGCATTAGAATAAAAACTCATTCACCAATATACTATTTACTATAAAAAATATATAAAATGTGGCCACCATGGAGCCAAAAGTCTCAAATTCATGCTGCTTTCAATTCTGTCTGGACTATTTTTTGAGAGACAATACCCATGCCTGTGTGGTGCAGTGCACAAGCTCAGATGAAGAACGCAGGTGAGGATGTGGAGTGCAAGCGCATGCAACCTTCCCAGCAGTTAGCAAAGACCTCTCTCCAAGCACCGCTTTCTGACACCTTCCTCCAAACCCTGCCAGAATTTGTTACACCGCTGAAGGGGCACGCTTTATCTCAGTGCAGCTGTCCAGCGACGCTGTCAGTGCCCTCCAAAATATCTGGGTACTGAGAAGACCGTGAAAGCAACACAGCGTCCAAGCACGCATGAAGACGTGAAGTGTGTCCGTCCCAGGTAAAAAAAAGAAGAAGAAAAGGTCCGTCTCGATCCAAATGATTTTGGTTTTATTTGTGCTGCCGTAAGCAACGTGTGTTCATGAACTATGGCAGTGGTTGGAGGAAGGATATCGTAAACCAGTGCTTGGAGTTGGGTCCCAAGCTACAGCGGCAGCTACAGCTAGAGGTAGAATGCAATACGTAAAAACAGGCTACGCTCAGCAAAATATCGACCCTCCAGCCTTCCTTATTAGCACTTGTACTAAATAGGCAGCACCAAAATCGGTCACACACATTACATGGCCCATTTTAAGCTGCTGTTTGAGTGCCTCGGCCCAAATTGGCTTTATGAATAACATGCTGCAGGTATTTCTCAGGTAATCCGGCTTCCCTGGAAAAAAGAAGGCAAGCAAAAGACGGTCAAATCTTTTTGTGAAATAACTATCAAGACAAAGACAGCAACAAAATGGCTGAGCGTGCATCTGCAGTCTGAGAGGAAAATACGGAAAATGTCTTGCGGCAAGCAAAAAAAAAAAAAAAAAAGATAAAAACAACAACAAAAGATTATAAAAAATATATAAAACAAAAAAAAGGGGGGGGGGGGGGAGGCGGAGGAATAGAAGAGAAGATGCTCAGCCCTTTTATGCCTACATTTTTTATGCATCTTTGCAGACACGCACGCACTGCACACACACGCATATGCATGCATGCATACACACACACACACACAAATACACACACACACACACACACACACACACACGCGCACATGCGCAAACACACACACACACACTACTGAACCAGATGAGATCACGTATGAGGTGATAAAACAATCTGTAGTACATATGCTACTGACACACTTGTAACCTTGAAATAAAGGTCACAGTCATCAACCCTGGTGTAGTGGATGATCAAAAACGTGTTGTCAAAAACTACAGCCACTCATTCAGAATCACAGGCAACAAGAGCGCAGTGAGTCTGCTCAAAAGCAGAGAATATCGCTATGTAAAAGCAATCAATGACAACACAGAATGTACCCATGCCCTGCACAGCAGCGACATTAATCGCTCCAATGAGCAGTGACTAAATTCCACCCCTGTCGCTGATCTGCCAGAAAACATGCCTGAGGAGTGACACATTTCTGTTTTCCACATTCCTGACTTTTGCCATCGCCAATGATGTTTGATTGTATATTATTTTACGGGCATGTATCAGTGTGTTTCTGTGTTTGTTTCATATCGCTATTCCACATTCCTGATTTTTGCCATCACCAATGACGTCTGATTGTATATTATCTTACAGGCATGTATCAGTGTGTTTCTGCGTTTGTTTTTATATCATGTTATAGCATTATAATATTAACACATCACAATGTGTTTGTGTTTGTTTTATACTGTATTATAGCATTATATTATTATCATGCCACAACATGTTTGTGTGTTTATTTTATATCATATTATAGCATTATATTATTATCATATCATAGTACCGTATCATGTGAGGCGCTTAGAACGAATACGGTTTTGCGCCAGACATGCACAAGTTACATTTTGACTGAGGTTTCCATGCCAATGCACACCGCCAACACAGACTTGCAATGGCTTAGCGCCGACTGTTACACACAAGACTGCTGCCGTTTCCAAAACGAGAGTTGCAAACCACACCCACCTCAGCTCGCCCAGCTTCTTGCGCTTGACCTCATCCAGGCGCGCTCGGCGGGCCCGAGCCTCCTCGTCCAATCGGACGCCTTCCTCGAAGAAGGCGTTGCGCTCCGAGATGCGCTCCTGCTCCTTCTTGCGGATCTGGGCGCGCACCTCATCGGCGTGACTCAGGCGCTTCTTGCGAACTTCGTCCTCTTCCCTCTTCTCTCTCTCCACCAGTTCCTTCTGGGCCCTGCAACCAAGTTTTGTTTGTTTTTGTTTTAAATAATAATTTTATAATGGTAGCATACATGAATGGCTGGCCAAGTTAGGCTGCTGTTCTGTTCAGTTCAACTCAGTTCCGTTCAAGATGATATCCGTGCACTCAGAAAAGCCGATATGTGTTCCAGTTGTTTAATTTTGTAAGTTGTACTTGTAGCATACATCAATGGCTGGCCCCGTGAGGCTGCTGTTCACTTCAGTTCAAGATGGTTCACACACACATACATGATCACTGAACCCACCTCAAGATGCACTTGAGTTTGAGTTTGAGTTCTCCCTCTCTCTCACACACATGCACGATCACTGAACCCACCTCAAGATGTGCTTGAGTTTGAGTTTGAGTTCTCCCTCTCTCTCACACACATGTAAGATCACTGAACCCACCTCAAGATGCAGAGGTTTGAGTTCAGTTCCGTTTCTTTGAGTCTCCCTTGCACATACACACAATCACCAAACCCACCTCAAGCTGCACTCAAGTTTGAGTTTCTCTCTCTCTCTCTCTCTCTCTCTCTCTCTCTCTCTCTCTCTCTCTCTCACACACACACACACACACACACACACACACACACACACACAACCACTAAACCCACCTCAAGATGAGTTTGAGTTCTCTCTCTCTCTCTCTCACATACACATAACCATCGAACCCACCTCAAGACGCGCTCAAACTCCTGTCGCTCCCGTTGAGCCTGCACAGCCAAGTAGTGCTCCTTGTGCATCATCTGTTGTTGTCTGGCATGCACCAGCATGGCCTCCGTCTCCGCCTTCTTTCGTGTTTCGCTGGCCTCCTTGGCGCGCCATTCTCGTTCGGCCTGTTCCTGTGCCCGCTTGGCTCGCACAGCGTCACGCTCTGCCTGCTCATCTCGGGCACGCTCCTGGAGCGCTCGCAGGCGAGCCGTCTCCTTCTCTTTCTCGATGCGGATTCTTTCCTGCTCACGCTCGTACGCAGCTTCTCTTTCCTGAAAGGGGGTAAACAGTAATGATCATCAAATGGTAATGATAATTAGAATAATAATGGGGAATTTACAGAGTTCTTTCAGACTTACAACATAATTTTTTTATTAAAAAAATAAATAACATGCTGCGCATAAATACTCCACACACAAAACAGCCTAAAATATATTAATAAATATAGTTATTCAAACAAAGCATGATGTAGTGTTGATTTATAGATCACACATTTATAAAAAAAAGTTTGTCCTTTTTCTTTTTTTAAAAAATGTTTTCATGCCAACATGCACCTTTTCCCTGGAGTCCCCTTTAACATATAAATGTCCGTTGATGAACATAATATTCACAAGGGATGCTCAGCGCACCTAACCTGCACTGGCCCTAAGCCATCACAAATTCTTTTAAACATGCATAGATACTGACAACAAAAGCTTCAAACTCCCATCCATGCGTACACACACAGATGCGTACACATCAATGGACATAGTACACACACACACACACACACACACACACACACACACACACACACACACACACACACACACACAGATGAAGCACTGATGGACGTGATCTCTCACAGTCAGACCGGTTCCACTCTGTTGGCGCAATTCCAACAAAAACAGTAGCCTCAAGACAGGTGATTCCAGTCACACTTTCATGTGGATGAGAAGATACAAAAAGACGCTTGATTCACACACGTGCTTGTACTTACCGCCTTCTTTCTCTGGAACTCGAGGACCTTTTCTTCCTCGGCACGCTCCTGTATCTTCTTGAGGTCCTTGCGCACGAGCAGCTCTCTGTTGGCCTTGTTCAGCTCTTCCTGCAGTCACATGAACACTGGCAAGTTAACACTTTCACTGCCATGCTTGCCGCACCGTCACTCAAAAAACGACCAACAGAAGCGCTAAATTTGAAATGATTACAGCTTTTCGCCCTCTTTGCCTGAGCACGTGAAAGGACTTCTACCAAAATGCACAGTACTGAAAGTAGATTTGTTAGAGGCCCATCAAACAGGCTGTTTGCAGGCATGTCTGTGTACACATTTCAGCCCAGAAATTTTACGAGCTGGGGCAGTGAAGGGGTTAATCGTAAGGATTAGGGAGCAGGGTCAACTCAGTGGTTAGAGCACTGGACTCGTGACTGAAAGGTCTCGGGTTCAAGTCCTGGTAGGAGTGGCAGGAGAATTTTCTTCTCTTGGTCAACTTTCTGTGCTTGTATTTCGGTATCCATTCCTCCCCCATGTTACCGGAGTAGCACAAAAAAGATCCTGGTCATTCTGCCAAAATTGCAGGTGGCAGGTTACACCTTAACATGCATGTGCCATATGCATGTGGCTTTGCATGAAGTGATGTGACATGGTGCATGGTTGTATGGTGTCCACAAAACATGCTGAGATGGCAGCAGTTTCACATGGCGCAAGCCATGTAACAAGCAAACAGCGCTGTAAGTACACCACTTTGGTGGATATTAAAAAAAATGCGCAATTAAAAGATGCTCCCTCATTCAGATTCACATGTGAGCGCAGTGAGTCTGCTCGAGAGCAGAGAATAGTGCTATACAAAAAGTATTCAACAACAACTGGAGCTCACATGATTGTTGTTCTTGAATAATTTTTGTATAGCGATATGATATATCGCTTGATCCACAATAACATAACTTATTAATATACTGAAGGATGCAAGTTTTTGTCGTTGGTCTTTTTTAACCACTGAGGAGCACATGTGCTGTGCTGCTACGCATGACAGAGGGGATCGAACCATCAACTCTCAAAGCCTCACCCTCAGCTGTGTCTGTTGCGCTTTCCTCTTCTCCACAGCTGTCTGGTCCTCGTCCATCAGTTTCTCAATGTACCTGTCACAGCACAAACACAACATAAGAGACAGATGAAGAGACTGACGAAGACAGCAGCACAGAACAGAAAACATGGCAGACCCATACAGCCAAAGGATTATATCATAGCGCACACCCATTCGGTCATTCATCAAAGCACTCAAGAACTTAAACACTGAGGTGACCTTTTGTCTCCTTAGGCCTGAATCTGGTAAATAGTTCCTGCTTACCCCTTGGTTAGCATAAGCAGCACAGTAGCTACCCTACTGAAAGGAGGCCACCCTGAAACATTTATGTGGGTGCGGTAATAATTTATCGAAGGAGGTGGTCGGAAATTCCTGGGACATTTTAAACATCATTCTGGGTCACAAATATCACTAAATTCAACCAAGCAAGTTCATCTCTAGTGCACAAAGCCAAAATTTGCAGCCAAGATGAGTTTGATTATGCTCTGTAAAGGGTGAGTTGTCAGTACACGAATGATTGTTTTGCCGACAAAACACACGCAAACCAACCAACCAACAAACAAACTACAAACAAAAGGGCAACGTGCATCACATACATCAGATGTTCGCATGCATCACCACCATCGTCACCATCACCATCATCATCAACACCACCATCATCACCACCACGCTACCAGCACCACACCACCAGCAACTGCCTGCATCACAGGTGCAGCCCCTCACTTCTGCATCTGGATGTTCTCCTGGTCCTTGCGCTCCAGCTCAAAGAGCCTCTCCTGCTCGTTCTCGTGGATCTGCTCCATCAGCTTGGCCGCCCCCATCAGCTGCTCGTCCTTGCGCTGTCGCTCGATCTCCTCCTGGATCCTGATGGAGGCCTGGCGGTCCACCTGCACACCAAGTCACGAAAACAATCAACGCCTGCCTTCCCGGTGCAGAATAAACACCGGTTTTCAGCACTTCAAGCACAGGTTTATGACACTGCCGCTCAATCTCCTCCTGGATCCCGATGGAGGCCTGGTGGTCCACCTGCATACCAAGTCACGAAAACAATCAACGCCTGCCTCCCCAGTGCGGAATAAACATTGGTTTTCAACACTCCGAGCACAGGTCTATGACACACTTCCTCCAACCTCTGCCTAGGTACCTTGATTATTGCGGTGTGCTGATTTTTGGTGTTGTTGTTGGACTGAATGGCACATGGGCAGAAGAACAGATAGATGCACAGACAGAGTGCTACACAGGCAGACAAAACAAAATTTGGAGACAAACAGGCAGACAGGTAGACAGAGTGACAGACAGGCAAGCAGACAGACAGACAGTCACCTCCATCATGGTGTCCAGTCTCTTTTCCTCATCCACCAACTCCTTGGAGATCTGACCCTTTTCCAGGATTTGAGCATCACGGATAGCATGGCATTTGGCATTCAGGATCAACTGCAGGCAACAAAAGTACATAATTAGATCCAAACACACCTACTCAGATCCCAAAGGCACATGATTAGATCCCAAAGGTGCATAAACAGACCCCAAAGGTACATAAATAGATCCCAAACACATTAGATCCCAAACACACATAATTAAATCCCCCAAAGGCACATAACTAGATCCCAAACACACATAGTTAGATCCCAAAGGCACATAATTAGATCCCAAATGCACATAATTAAATCCCAAACACACATAATTAGATCCCAAACACTGATATGTCTGCAACAACAGTTCTGGCGACAATGACCAGTGCAGAATCTAGATTGCTGATGTGGTTGTACTGAACACATTATTATATTAATGCCTTGGCCCCCCAGTAGAAAGGAAAGGCCATTGGAGCTAAGCAGCATATATAGGAAAGATGTTCAATGCAGTAACTGTTTTCCACACACACACACACACACACATAAACAAACATGCATGCACACACGCATGCATGCACGCATGCACGCACGCACACACACACACATATGCACAACACATATATACATACATCACACACACACTCACACATCACATGCACACACATCACATTCATGCACATGTATGCACAAACATACACACTCTCTCTCTCTCTCTCTCTCTCTCTCTCTCTCTCTCTCTCTCTCTCTCTCACAGACACACACACACACACACTACACACACACACACACACACTCACACACACACACACACACACACACACACACACACAATACATCATATAAACAAACATAAACACACACACACACATACACACACTGCAACCCACCTCATTCAGATGTTTAATCTCATCCTCCTGTTCCAGTCTCATGGCATTAGCACGTGAGAGAAGATGCTCGGCTTTCTCTTTAGCTTCAAGTTCAAGGTCACTGAGGGCAAGGTTCTTCTCTCGTGTAAGGTCCAGTTGCTTCATTTCATTCTTACGCATCTGAGCAGCTTCCTGGAAACCAAATTTTCATTTGAAATACAATTTTTTAAATTTTGTTTTTTAATAGCCTGGTCATAATCCTCATTATTATCTGATGCAACTAGCATCATCATTGGCATGTCTGATTATGAACATGATTTTTTTCTAGTAATAGAAAATTGAATCAAAGCAGGTACTCTCCACATTTTATTTTTCAAAAATGTTTTCTTTTTTTTCACTCATGTTCTCCAGGACATTCTTTTTTTGTTTGTTTTAAACTCACACAGACAAGCGGACAAACTTCGTTATGTAGGGGGTGCCTATACGTGTGTCTGTTTTGTCTGCTTGTCTGTCACTCTGTTTTGTCTGCCACTCCGTCTACACGTCTGTTTCGTCTGGCTGGCTGTCACTCTAGGTGTCTGTTTCATCTGCCTGTCTGTCACTCAGTCTGTTTTGTCTGTCACTCTGTCTGTTTTGTCTCCCGGTCACTCTGCTTGTTTTGTGCGCCTTGGGGGAGGGTGTACACTTATTTACTTTCAAAACAGAAGACTCCACAACTCACCAGGGCCGCCTCTTTCTCTCGCTTCAGCCTCTCAAGCTCTGCTAGCTTTTCCTCCTTGGTCTGGACGCGGGAGGCTTGCAGGATGCGGTAAAACTGGTCCCTCGGCAAAATCATGGACTGGCCCGATGGGTCTTCTGATGGGACGCTAACCAGATTGAAGAGGACACAGTTAGTCTAACCATGTACCTAACCAGTGTTTAGGGTCTGTTTCTACTATTACCACTACTAATGGCCTAGAATAGCGTTATTTTCTGCTACAGCATTTTTAGCTCTATGCGCATAAACACACACACACACACACACACACACACACACACACACTCACACAACACACACACACTCACACACACACACACACACACACAACACACACACACACACAATGCACACACACACACACACACACACACACACACACACACAACACACAAACAACAAAGTTAGTCTAACCATGCACCTAACCAGTGTTTAGGGTCTATTACTATTATTACCACTACTAATGCCCTAGAATTACGTTATTTTCTGTTACAGCATTTTTAGCTCTATGCACATAAACACACACACACACACACACACACACAGACACACACAACATACACACACACACACACACACACACACACACACACACACACACACATACACATGCAAACACACACACACACACACACACACACACCCACACACACACACACACAAATAAAATTCTCCTATCAACTCACATCAGGTTTCTGATCAGGTCCTTGGTGATGACCTGCACTGTCTCTTTGTTGCCCTTCTTCGACTTGCCGCTTCTGTTGTTCCTCCGCTGCTGCGCCTCCACCTCAATGGACGCCCCTCCTCTGTTGGCCCACTTGTCCGCCAGCATCTCCTTCCTCATCTTCTCTGTGTTGGACTGTCCGAACAACGCCTCATCCACCTGTGACGTGTGGCTGATGGTACGGTACTGTCGTGTTTTGCCACGGCGCGACCCGCTGGATGCGGAGCTGCCAGGGACAGAGTAGGCACTCCCAGGCTGATGGGGAAGAAGTAAATGCAACAGTTAGATTAACCCTTTCCCTCTCAAAGAATGGTGTGTGTGTTTTTTTTTTTTTGTTTTGTATGTTTTAGCTGATGGGAAAGAAGTAAACAGAGACATTAATTGATTAAATCTTTCCCTCTCAAAGATTTTTTTTTCTTTTTTAGCTGATGGGGAAGAAGTAAACACAGACATTAGCCCTTTCCCTCTCAAACTCAAAGAGGGGTCTTTTTTAGCCTTTGTGGAAAAAGTAAATGCAGACATTAACCCTTTCCCTCTCAAAGAATGGTTTAAAAACAAACAAACAAACAAAAAACCCTTTTCTTCAGACCCCGATATGTGCCTCTGTGTGTGTGTGTGTGTGTGTGTGTGTGTGTGTGTGTGTGTGTATGTGTGTGTGTGTGTGTGTGCATGCATGCATGCGTGCATGTGCATGCGTGTGTGTGCGTTTATGTTATATATGTTGAATTTTGACACTATGCACATGTAAAGAATGTGTAAGTGCTCAGGGCCCATGCTGTTTAGATGCTCTAAATATCCATTATTATTATTATTACTCTGGATGTGTACGAAGTCTTTCCAGCATTTCAGATCTTCACTATAATATTCACACACACACACACACACACACACACACACACACACACACACACACATACATACACACACACTGTATTCACAGACACTTTTCTGAACCTAAAACAAAAATATTACATATTTAATGTTTTACAAATCTGACTTGTACAGTTATTTTAATGATATGCTTTTTAAAGGTACTCCTTTCACCTTTATAGCTATCATGTGCTTACATTTTTCTTGTTCTTCTTCCGTAAAGTGACCTCCATCATCACTTTGAAGATTAAGTCATTGTTACAATGTTTGGGGCTGTGCAGCAGTGAAGGAGAAGAAAAATAAAAAAGTTTCTACCTTGTCACATTTTCCCCCTCGACAGCTCCTGTTATAGCTTTCATTTATATTCAAAAGACAGTTTGTAAAATGTGTGTACATCTAAGAGAGACAGAGACAGAGACACACAGACAGATAGAGGCAGAGACACAGAGGAACTTGCAACATGGAGTATGTATGTCACATTGTCTTAAAAACTCAGTTTAGTAGTCAATTAAATAAGCGTTCGTTTGATTCAGTTCTTCTTTTTCTTCTTCTTCCTGTGAAGCAACTGCAACCATCATGTTGATTATTTTGTCACTTTATGAAGGATCAGCAGCGGGGAAAAAAGGGGAAAAAAAGGTTTGTTTTGGATTACTGCAGTCGACACAAAGGCCCTTGACACAAATGCGTCAGTTTAATTGTATTTTTTATTGTATTTTTGACCTAACTGTCGTTTGGCATATATTGCGGCAGAAAAAGAGTGGTAAAATAGATTAATCTTGTTTTTTTCATGCCGACACTTTGCCGTTAAACATTACCTGACACCAAACGGCATAGACGTCAGCACACCCTAGTTACAGATATGCAGTGTAAGCGAGACCACACTGCCAAATTCTTCATTTAATACAAAAGGCAACGCCATACACTTGGCAATAAACTTGTAAATGCAAACCCAAACACTTACCATGTTGAAAGATCAATAGGCGATGCAAAATAACTCTTATTTCGTATGAAATTCTCCAAAGTATTAACCCCAAACACTAAAATGAGCAGCTGGCCATAATTTACTCTGCGATCTCCTTGGATACAAGAAGTCTGCGCATGCCCATCGGGAGATAACTCTCACGTTAACTTCCGCTTATTTTCAATCATGGCTACCTCTTGTCGGAGTTTTGCCCTTTTGAGATCACATTTGAAGTCAAAGCCTTTAGGACGTATGTGTTACTGTCTGTGGTACCCAAACTGTAGCAGTTTACATTGGGCTGGTTTTTCACTGTGTAGTTTTCTGAGAGAGTGTACATAATATAATACTATGCAGATGCCATGATAGTTGGAGATGTTGATCTTGAGCGAGTCCGTGTGCTTTCGAAAGTCAACTTTCTTCTTCTTCTTTCTCTTAGTGTTCAATGTCAACATTATGAAGACTCTAGCGCTTTTAGTGCATGCTGGGTTATGTTGTTGTTTCCATAGTCCACTGAACTCTGACATGGACTGTAGGTTCTTTGACGTGCATGCATGTGGTCTTTTTTCATGCGTGTAGTGTGTACATTCCTCTGTCCTCGGACGTCCGAAGGACTTTTGCAGCGTCTGCACAGAATGTGACTGCGGAGAAATCCCAGGGTGGGCGCAAAGCCTAGCACATAACGGCCACCCACCCACGCTCGATTGTGCTCAAATTTGGCTTTTGATGGCAATTGGCTTTTGGTGCCCAGTCAACCACGACAGTTTAAACTTTAATAATAATATATCAGGGTGATCAAAAGTCGGATACTCAGAGCTCAGGAGCTGTGCGAAAGTCAAGGTGGCCATCCTGGGCTCCCCATCCCTAATACTGTAATAGTCCATATGGTCTGTGTGGATGTAAAGAAACAGTGAATGATTGAAAGTCGTCAGAGCTTGGGAACCATGTGAAAGAAGAGGTGGATGTCCTGGGCTCCCTGTCCCTAGCTAATACTGAGTAACAGTAATACTAGTAATAGTAATTAATAGTCTGTACAGTCTCTGTGGACGTAAAGCAACACTGAACATCGAAAGGCAAAAGCCAGAAGATGAGCACAATTGTGCGTGGTCACCAAATGGATGGGCAACTGTTAGTGGTAGGCTTTGTGCCAGCCACAAGATTTCTCCAGAGTCAAATTCTATGCAGACGCTACAAAATTCCTTAGGCTAAAACTATAGTATAAAGTGAGGGTCTCCCGTGTGTATAATTATATTATGCATGCAAAAAGGTTATATGGCACAGACATATGTTCATTAAAGACCCTGTAGTTGATCCTTGTCAGAGTTTGGTGGATTACGGAAACACCAGCATGACTCAGCATGCACTACAGGGTGGTCCAGAGAAAACAAACTTTGGAAAAGCTTGTATATTATAATATATATTCCAGAGAAATTAATGTTTTCTTTTAATTTTTTTGGTGAGTCATTGAGTAGAGTACAAGTTTCATCTGACACCATGGTGGACTCTGAGAAACAATTTTCAGTTCAGGAGGTCCAGATGTAACACACACACACACACACACACACACACACACACACACACACACACACACACACACACACACAAAACACACACACACACCACTGTAACACACACACACACACACACACACACACACACACACACACACACAAATAAACAAAACAAGTAAACATAAACACACACAGTTTGGTGGAGGCTGATACACAAGAAGTGTAAAACACTGCTGTGTATGATGTGACAGAAATCTAAACAGGTTCAACAATGCTGTGAGTAAAAGCAAATATTATTGATAATAACATATTTTTCAGGTTGCATACACACAGAAAGGCAGGTGACCAACGTGTCTGTGCGAGAGAAGCGAAATGCACTGTTTGAGGCGGAGAAACAGCGGCAGCTGTCCTTGCTTGCTCGCATCGAGAAGATTGAGGTGCAGTACAAGGGTCAGCCCGAGGACTGCACGCTGGTCATGAACAAAAACCTCTCCACACCATTCAACTGTGCTATGCGTAAGTGGATTTCTCTTCTTCTTGTGTGGGTAATTTGGTGGGAAGGGGGTGGTGCGGATGAGTGGGTGGGTGGAATGATGGGGTGGGGTTGGTCGTGTGAACAAAAACCTCTCCACACCATTGCTGGGTATTCAACTGTGCTGTGCGTAAGTCAGTAAGTGGATTTCTCTTCTTCTTGCTGTTTCATTGGATAATTTGGTGGGAAGGGGGTTGGGGGTTCGGGGGTTAGTCATAAACAAAAACCTTTCCACATCTTTCAGCTTGCGCAAGTGGATTTCTCTTCTTGTTACTTGTATGGATAATTTGGTGGGAAGGGAGTGTTGGGGATGGGTGGGTCTGGGGGTGGGTGGGGTGGTGGGGTGGGGGTTGGTCATGAACAAAAACCTTTCCACACCATTCTTCTGTGCTATGCGTAAGTGGTACTGGATTTCTCTTCTTCTTGTATGGATAATTTGGTGGGAAGGGGGTGTTGGGGATGGGTGGGTCTGGGGGTGGGTGGGGGGGGGGGGGGGGGGGGGGGTGGGGGGGGGGGGGGGGGGGGGGGGGGGTTGGTCATGAACAAAAACCTTTCCACACCATTCTACTGTGCTATGCGTAAGTGGTACTGGATTTCTCTTCTTCTTGTATGGATAATTTGGTGGGAAAGGGGTGTTGGGGATGGATGGGGGTGGGTGGGGTGTTGGGGATGGGTGGGTCTGGGGGTGGGTGAGGTGCTGGGGTGGGGTTGGACATGAACAAAAACCTTTCCACACCATTCTACTGTGCTATGCATAAGTGGTACTGGATTTCTCTTCTTCTTGTATGGATAATTTGGTGGGAAGGGGGTGTTGGGGATGGGTGGGTCTGGGGGTGGGTGGGGTGGTGGGGTGGGGTTGGTCATGAACAAAAACCTTTCCACACCATTCTACTGTGCTATGGGTAAGTGGTACTGGATTTCTCTTCTTCTTGTATGGATAATTTGGTGGGAAGGGGTGTTGGGGGTGGGTGGGGTGGTGGGGTGGGGGTTGGTCATGAACAAAAACCTCTCCACACCATTCAACTGTGCTGTGTGTAAGTGGATTTCTGTTCTTCTTCTTCTTGCTGTTTTGTTGGATAATTTGGTGGGAAGGGGGTGTCCCCTGTCCATTCACTTGTTTTGCAGTTCAGAATATGCCCAGTTCTGGGTTGCCACCTCTTGCTGCTGTTGCGTTGGTTAGAGCTGTATTGGGTTTGTGTAGTCTCAGCGCTGAATTCTCCAGCAGTTCAAAGCGAGGCTTGTAGTTGTATAATTTCTGCTGCAAAGTATGAGTGTTCACCACTTTTCTGGAAGCCCTGTTGAAATTATTTTCAGATTATGTTTTTACAGAGAACACTATGAGATGGAAAAGAAATGAAAATACTCAAACTTAAAAACAACAACAAAATACTACAGTTGTTTTTAAAGTGTACTCTAAGTCTTATCTGTAATTGAGTGTAAACAGGTCTAGACCTATGTAAACTTACAAGCTCAGATTATTTGTGTATTTTCTCCCCAAAGACCTCCACTCCAGGAGCTGTTGATGACCAGGTTGGCACCAGTACTACTTTGTAGTAAACTGTACAGGTTTACTCTTGTAGCCCTGTGGACATTGACTGTTTGCCCCTCTCTCTGCTCCCTCTTTGCCCCTCTCTCCCTCTTGCCCCCTCTTTCTCCTCCTTTCTCTCTCCTCCCTCTTTGCCCCTCTCTCCCCCCCCTTTGCCCCTCTCTCCCCTCCCTTTGCCCCTCTCTCCCCTCCCTCTTGCCCCCTCTCCCCTCCCTCTTTGCCCCTCTCTCCCCTCCCTCTTTGCCCCTCTCTCCCCTCCCTCTTTGCCCCTCTCTCCCCTCCCTCTTTGCCCTCTCTCTGCTCCCTCTTTGCCCTCCTCCCTCCCTCTTGCCCCTCTCTCCTCCCTCTTGCCCTCTTCCCCTCCCTGCTCCTCCCCCCTCTTTTCCTTCTCTTGCCCTCTCTCCCCTCCCTCTTTGCCCTCTCTCCTCCCTCTTTGCCCCTCTCTCCTCCCTCTTTGCCCTCTCTCTGCTCCCTCTTTGCCCCTCTCTCTGCTCCCTCTTTGCCCCTCTCTCCCCTCCCTCTTTGTCCCTCTCTCTGCTCCCTCTTTGCCCCTCTCTCCCCTCCCTTTTGCCCTCTCTCCCCTCCCTCTTTGTCCCTCTCCCCCCTCTTTGCCCCTCTCTCCTCCCTCTTGCCCCTCCCCCTTCCCCTCTCTCCTCCTCCCCTCTTTGCCCCTCTCTCCTCCCTCTTTGCCCCTCTCCCCTCCCTTTGCCCCTCTCTCCTCCCTCTTTGCCCCTCTCCCTCCCTCTTTGCCCCTCTCTCCCCTCCCTCTTTGCCCTCTCTCTGCTCCCTCTTTGCCCCTCTCTCCCCCCCCTCTTGCCCCTCTCTCCCCTCCCTCTTTGTCCCTCTCTCTGCTCCCTCTTTGCCCCTCTCTCCCCTCCCTCTTTGCCCCTCTCTCCCCTCCCTCTTTGTCCCTCTCTCTGCTCCCTCTTTGCCCCTCTCTCTGCTCCCTCTTTGCCCCTCTCTCCCCTCCCTCTTTGTCCCTCTCTCTGCCTCCCCCCCCCCCTCTTCCCTCTTTGCCCCCTCCCCTCTTCCCCTCCCTCTTTGCCCCTCTCTCCCTCCCTCTTTGCCCCTCTCTCTGCTCCCTCTTTGCCCCTCTCTCCCCTCCCTCTTTGCCCCTCTCTCTCCCTCTTTGCCCCTCTCTCCCTCCCTCTTTGCCCCTCTCTCCCCTCCCTCTTTGTCCCTCTCTCTCCTCTTTGCCCTCTCTCCTCCCTCTTTGCCCCTCTCTCCCCTCCCTCTTTGTCCCTCTCTCTGCTCCCTCTTTGCCCCCTCTCTCCCCTCCCTCTTTGCCTCCTCTCCTCTTCCCTCTTCCCCCTCTTTGCTCTCTCTGCTCCTTGTGCCCCTCCCTCTTTGTCCCTCTCTCCTCTCCTTTCCCTCTCTGTCCCTTGCCCCTCTCTCCCCTCCCTCGTTGCCCCTCTCTCCTGCTCCCTCGTTGCCCCTCTCTCTGCTCCCTCTTTGCCCCTCTCTCCCCTCCCTCGTTGCCCCTCTCTCTGCTCCCTCATTGCCCCTCTCTCCCCTCCTCTCTTTGCCCTCTCTTCCTCCCTCTTGCCCTCTCTCTGCTCCCTCGTTGCCCCTCTCTCTGCTCCCTCTTGCCCCTCTCTCTGCTCCCTCGTTGCCCTCTCTCGCTCCCTCGTTGCCCCTCTCTCTGCTCCCTCTGTTGCCCCTCTCTCTGCTCCCTCTTTGCCCCTCTCTCCCCTCCCTCGTTGCCCCTCTCTCTGCTCCCTCATTGCCCCTCTTCCTCCCTCTTGCCTTCTCCCTTCTTGCCCCTCTCTCCCCTCCCTCTTTGTCCCTCTCTCTGCTCCCTCTTTGCCCCTCTCTCTGCTCCCTCTTTGCCCCTCTCTCTGCTCCCTCGTTGTCCCTCTCTCCCCTCTCTCATTGCCCCTCTCTCCCCTCCCTCGTTGCCCCTCTCTTCCCTCCCTCTTTGCCCCTCTCTCCCCTCCCTTGTTGCCATGGTTGATTAGATATAATACTTATAATAGAAAAAGTAATAATAGTAATACTGGATACTTAGAACGCCTAACCCGCCCAGGCCCTAAGCGTTTACACATTCTTTAAATGTACATGTATACATGTATGCATATTTTCAAAATTCAATGCCTACAACATGAATGTGCATGCATGCACACACGTACACACACAAAACACACACAACACAAACACACCACACACATGCACACACACATGCATGCACACACGGAAACGCATGAAACCTTTCTCAGTGAGCTGAGACTGAAGAACACTGAGCATCAGAAATATGTACATAAACACATGTGTAACTAAATGTAGCCCAGTTCATTATGTCTCTCTCTCCGTGACTGAAGAACGCTGGGCATCACAGATAGATACTTAACACCTGCATAATACATATGAGACACTGTTGTTTTCTCTCTCTCTCTCTCTCTCTCTCTTCTCTCTCTCTCTCTCTCTCTCTCTCCTCTCTCTCTCTCTCTCTCTCTCTCTCTCATCAGTTGAAGAATGCTGGGTGTCACAATAAGCCCAGATTATCTGGATTTTTGGTGTTTTTTTTTTTTTTGCCAATCACATCGTTGTGGGGCGTTTAATCATGTAACATGCATCCAACACAGTAACACGTTCACACACTCATTCACAATTCTTTCTAGAAAACAACAACAACAACTAAAAATATAGAAAATGAACTGGTTATTTGCATTGTCTCCCTACAGACATCCAGGAGCTGTTGATGACCCGGTCGGCGCTGGCTCTGGTGAATGGTGTGCCCTGGGATATCCATCGGCCACTGAAGGAGAGCTGTGAACTGCAGTTTATGCACTTCGAGGATGAAAACCCCATGCCTGCCAATGAAGTCAGATTTCTATGATATTCATCGTAACGATCTGAGTATTTTTTTAAATCTTTTTTTTATGTGAGGCCTGGTTGTGTCTGACACAGATTTGGAATCAACCATTGATTTTTCAGCCAAAGACTGAGAGAGAAGTTAAGGACAGACATTTAAAATAAAAATTAAAAAATGTAATTTATAATATAGACACATGTGCATGCGCAGGGATCCATCATGTGTTTTCATCTTGATATAACCATCATGGTCAATTAGGTGTTAAAAACCGATTTCCTTCCTTCCCTCCTTCATGCGTGGCTCTGTCTTACTGTGTACATCTCTCTGTTGTTGACCTCTATGTCTTAATGTGTACATCTCTCTGTTGTTGACCTCTGTGTCTTACTGTGTACATCTCTCTGTTGTTGACCTCTGTGTCTTACTGTGTACATCTCTCTGTTGTTGACCTCTGTGTCTTACTGTGTACATCTCTCTGTTGTTGACCTCTGTGTCTTACTGTGTACATGTCTCTGTTGTTGACTGCTATGTCTTACTGTGTACATCTCTCTGTTGTTGACTGCTGTGTCTTACTGAGTACATGTCTCTGTTGTTGACCACTGTGTCTTACTGTGTAAATATATCTCTCTGTTGTTGACTGCTATGTCTTACTGTGTACATCTCTCTGTTGTTGACTGCAATGTCTTACTGTGTACATCTCTCTGTTGTTGACCTCTGCGTCTTATTGAGTACATCTCTTTGTTGTTGACTGTTATGTGTTAATGTGAATGTCTCTCTCAGTCTCTGTTGTTGATCTCTGTGTCTTAATGTGTACATCTCTCTGTTGTTGACCTCTGTGTCTTAATAGGTACATCTCTCTGTTGTTGACCTCTGTGTCTTACTGTGTACATCTCTCGGTTGTTGACTGCAGGCCTTCTGGAGATCCTGCTCCTTCATTCTGGGCTACGTCCTGGAGACAGCTTTCAAGGAGCATCACTACGTACAGCTATGCAGCTTTCCCTCTCCCAATGGTAAAGTCTCTGGAAGTTTCGTAGTTATAAAGGATGGGAAGCTGTTGTAGTTATAAAGAATGGGAAGCCGTTGTCATAGTTATAAAGGATGGGAAGCTGTTGTTGTAGTTATAAAGGATGAGAAGTTGTTGTAGTTATAAAGGATGGGAAGCTGTTGTTGTTGTTGATCACTTTTATATAGCGCTGTTCTCTGCTCTAAAGCAGACTCACTGCACTTCTGTTGCATGTTGTTCTAAATGAGTGGCTAGCTTCTTTTTGGGGGGGCGCATTTTGAATCTCCACCAAAGTGGTATACATACAGTGCTGTTTGGTTGTTACATGGCTGGTGCCATGTGAAACTGCTGCTGTCTCAGCACGTTCTGTGTACACCGTGCAACCATGCACCATAATTATGTCATGTTACTTCTTGCAAAGCCACATATGTAGAGTGCATTCATGTTTAGCTGTAACCTGCCACCTGCACTTTTGGCAGAATGACCAGGATCTTTTACGTGCTACTGCGGTAATGTTGATTGGCAAGTGGTTGAGGATGTGCCTCTGGTGGAGTTTACGTACCATGTATTTCCACGCATAACAGTGAGAGTTGCCGTAGGCAATTCAGGGCTTTGTTGTACTTGTGTTATGTATTTCGAGTGCTAATGAATTTTTAAAGATATTTGCCACAGCGAGAAAAGAAGAAAGGTTTGGCGGGTTCATATTCACACCAATTTGTTGTTGTTGTTTGATTAATTAGGAACCACATTATGCCGAAAATACGTAGCACAGGTACAACAAAGCCCTGAATCATCTACGGTAACTCTCACCTGGCATGCGTGTAAATACAAGGTACATAAACTCCACCAGGGTGTGTTGATTGCGCACGAGTGTTCTGTGCCTCATTCTGTTTCAAATTTGTGGCAGGTGGTTTTGTTTGTTTTCTGTGCGTGCAGTGCGAAGTGGCAGCTTTGTGTATGACGCTGACCTGGGTCTTGGAGACTGGAAGCCATCGGCTGTAAGTACAAAGCATAGCCAACAGCTGTAAGTACAGAGCATAGCCATCAGCTGTAAGTACAGAGGGTAGCCATCAGTTGTAAGTACACGGAACATAGCCATCAGCTGTAAGTACAGAGCAGAGCCATCAGCTGTAAGTACAGAGCAGAGCCATCAGCTGTAAGTACAGAGCATAGCCATCAGCTGTAAGTACAGAGCATAGCCATCAGCTGTAAGTACAGAGCATAGCCATCAGCTGTAAGTACAGAGCATAGCCATCAGCTGTAAGTACAGAATGTAGCAATCAGCTGTAAGTACAGAGCGTAGCCAACAGCTGTAAGTACAGAGGGTAGCCATCAGTTGTAAGTACAGAGCATAGCCATCAGCTGTAAGTACAGAGCGTAGCCATCAGCTGTAAGTACAGAGCATAGCCATCAGCTGTAGGTACAGAATGTAAGTACATGGAACGTAGCCATCAGCTGTAAGTACAGAGCGTAGCCATCAGCTGTAAGTACAGAGCATAGCCATCAGCTGTAACTAGTGTAAGTACAGAATGCATAGCCATCAGCTGTAAGTACAGAGCATAGCCATCAGCTGTAACTAGTGTAAGTACAGAGCATAGCCATCAGCTGTAAGTACAGAGCATAGCCATCAGCTGTAAGTACAGAATGTAGCCATCAGCTGTAAGTACAGAATGTAGCCATCAGCTGTAAGTACAGAATGTAGCCATCAGCTTGTAAGTACAGAGCATAGCCATCAGCTGCAAGTACAGAATGTAGCCATCAGCTGTAAGTACAGAATGTAGCCACCAGCTGTAAGTACAGAGCATAGCCATCAGCTGTAAGTACAGAGCATAGCCATCAGCTGTAACTAGTGTAAGTACATAGCATAGCCATCAGTCTAGTAAGTACAGAGCATAGCCATCAGCTGTAAGTACAGAGTAGCCATCAGCTGTAAGTACAGAGCATAGCCATCAG
>JABMCL010002140.1:37500-40000 GCA_018857735.1 Alviniconcha marisindica | reverse complement strand
ACTGAACTTAAAGTACAATCCTTGTGAAAACGTTTTCGAGTTCTCTCTCTCTCTCTCTCTCTCTCTCTCTCTCTCTCTCTCTCTCTCTCTCTCTCTCTCTCTCTCTCTCTCTCTCTCTCTCTCTTTAAATATATATAGAGAGAAGGTATAACAAAGTCCAAGCATGTTTTTTTTACTAAGTCCTTCCTGCACGGTACGGTGCCCAGGAGTCACAGAGAGCCTATATATATATATATATATATTATAAGCTTTGGTGATGTATCACATTTTATAGATTTCGCAAGGAACTGCTGCATTTTTCTGCCTTCAACCAATCCTACCCCCAAACAAAGAAAATACGGGGCTCATACAGTGGAACATGTTCCACAGTGTGTTCTCTCTCTCTCTCTCTCTCTCTCTCTCTCTCTCTCTCTCTCTCTCTCTCTCTCTCTCTCTCTCTCTCTCTCTCTCTCTCTCTCTCCCAACCGACCATCGCCATTAATAAATTTGAAATTAGGTATCCTTATTCGTTCCACACTTGCATCTGTCATTCATTCATTTCGCTCTATGTGTTTCCCTATTTATTCATTTAATTCCCTGAATAGTTCACACAAAAAAAACACAAAGCGCGCGCGCGCGCGCGCGCACACACACACACACACACACACACACACACACACACACACACACACACACACACACACACACACACACACACACACACACACACACACACACACACACACACACACACACACACACACACACAGAGGGAGAGAGACAAACATACGGAGAAGATTTAAAATGTCGAAGTTTTCTGAGACCTTTATTGACTTCAGTTAAACGTTTCTATTACAAATTAACCCTTTGCCGGACGGCTCCCTAAGTAGGCCTGTAGTGTTTCCTCGTTACTGACAATATAATCATAATTACACATCGACCTCCCGACATTTACCACCGCTTAAGCTAAACAAATTCTCTAAAACTGTTTTTGTTATTGGAAACGCTCGAAATTTTCCAAGGCGTGAGAAACAGCTGACCTGAGGCTGAACGTTACTCACTACATGAGATAAGTATTAAGTATACCTGTCGTTATATACATGTACGTAAGAAATTTGACGAAGACAATTATGGAACAGCATTTAGCACACAGTCACATCGTTGGAAGCATTTGCCTAGGATAACAGAAATCTCAAACAACACTGCTCAACGAAAAACAAAATTAAGTGGCTCAGCTCTCCATCTCAATTTTCATCGTTTTTCACCGTTTAACCGTTGTTTGTTTGTCATTTTGTAGCTTGATAAAGGGGATTTCCCGGAAAATTCGCATGCTGTGCTTTGTCCTAATAAATAGCGTTCTTTTGAACCTGTTATGTGTTTCGATCTTGCCTAGGATAACATTTACTGGACAGTGAGGAACCATATAGATCGAGCTGCTGTCTGCACAGAAATAGTTCCCACACCTTCATCTCCACCTCCATCTCCACCTTCGCCAACTATCCAGCATATTTTTTTCCCGGAGTGAAATTTAGTTACCTCCCCCCCCCCCCCACCGTCTCCATCCCCACCCCCCAACACGTCCCCAAAAGCGAGCTTTTAAAAACTGTTTCACCAACTTAGCCAAAATCTGGCAAAATTTTAATGTCTCAAGGGAGTTAAGCCTGCTTATACACCACAATGACAGTAGTTTATAATCTGAGAAAAAAACTGTTTCACCATCTTAGCCAAAACCTGGCAAAATTTTAATGTCTCAAGGGAATTAACCTGCATGATTATACACCTCCTCAATGACAGTAGCTTATAATCTGAGAAGAAAACAAAAACTGTTTCACCAACTTAGCCAAAATCTGGCCAAATTTTAATGTCTCAAGGGAGTTAAGCCTGATTATACACCTCCTCAATGGCAGTAGCTTATAATCTGAGAAGTTACTGAAGCGTGAGAGGATCGAACCCCTGACGCCCCCGGGCGCAGGGCGAAGGCGGAAGTTGCTAGCGAGCCGTGGTGTCCTCCAGGACAGCGAGGACGTCCGGCAAAAAGTCGGAGCAGAAAGCCTTCCGGTCGAGCGGGTGACAGGTGCACAGTTCCAGTGGGTCGGACCCCGGGCGTGTCCAGAACTCTGCCCACTGGTGGACGCTGCCGTCATCAGGGTCCGCACAGGCCCCGTTGGTCACTGTTGCATGGCCACACAAGCATGGACAACACCTTCTTTATCATTATTATCATTATTATTATTAGTCGTTCTTGATAACGTACAGTCAACGGCGGAGCCTAGTTCTTACCCGGTCGAAACACAAGCCCGTCAAATCAGCAGTGAACGACAGACACGCGTACAATACTCTGTGTTTAAAATCAGCACACAAGGGAGTTAATCAGCGCTCGAAATACGAAACACAAGTACAACAACAAAGACCTGAGTCGCCTACGGTAGCTCTCACCTGTCATGCGTGTAAATACAAGGTACATAAACATATAAGGTACTTCTGGTACACCCCCCCCCCACACACACACACACTCAAACAC
>JABMCL010002140.1:30000-32500 GCA_018857735.1 Alviniconcha marisindica | reverse complement strand
ACAACACAACACGCGGCACGCACGACGCACTCACGCACGCACACACACAACAACACACACACACACACACCACACCACACACCAACACACACACACACACAACCCCCAACACACACACACACCCCCACAGTCAACTGAAACGATTTACAGAAGACGGTGGAGAAATTCTCCCAGAGGAGTACTTTTTTAAACAGATGGTCCTTCAGAGCGGTGTATAATGCAGGAGTTGACAGACTGTAACATACATAGCCTATAACGTACCGGTTGCACGTGCTTCCCATTTAGGCCGGGCTGTGCCGGCCTTGTACACTCCGCGGTTGAGGTCTCGGTTCTCACTGTAGCACACGTACTGGGTGCAGTTGTCCATCTTAATCACCGTTTTCACCGGATGGCAGGCTCCGTTGTGGTAACACCCTGAAACGTACGTCAGGGTCCACTGAACGAATGCATGAGTGATTGAATGAATGAATGGAACCAACAACCATTTCGTCATGGTAACACCCTGCACCGTACGTTGTTGTTCGTCAGTGTCCGTTGAACGGATGCATGAGTGAATGAATGAATCCAACAACCATTCCGTAATGGTAGTTAATACTCTGCAAAGTCACTGTCCACTGAACGAATGCATGAATGATTGAATGGATGAATGAATCCAACAACCATTCCATCATGGTAACACCCTGTCCTCTGAACGAATGCATGAGTGATTGAATGAATGAATGAACCAATCCATGGTAACACCCTGCCAAGTCACTGTCCATTGAACGAATGCATGACTGATTGAACGAACGAATGAATACAACAAATATTCCGTCATGGTAACACCTTGCAGAGTCAGTGTCCATTGAACGAATGCATGAGTGAATGAATGGGTGAATGAATCCAACAACCAATCCGTCATGGTAACACCCTGCAAAGCCACTGTCCACTGAACGAATGCGCGAGTGAGAGAATGGATGAATGAATGAATCCAACATCCATTCCATCTTGGTAACACCCCGCAAAGTCACTGTCCATTGAACGAATGCATGAGTGAATGAATGGGTGAATGAATCCAACAACCATTCGGTCATGGTAACACCCTGCTACGTACGTCAGTGTCCGTTGAACGAACGGGCGGCATAGGAGATGTCTATGTGGCTGCAAATTGTCTGTGTGCGGCAGACACACCAAAATGCAGTGAGAAAAACTGTAGGTTTTCCATTATGAGTGAATGGATGAACGAATACAACAACCGTCATTCCACCATAAGACCCAGCAACGTACGTCAGTGTTCATTGAACGAATGCATGAGTGAGAGAATGGATGAATGAATCCAACAACCATTCCGTCATGGTAATTAACACTCTGCAAAGTCATTGTTCATTGAACGAATGCATGAGTGAGACAATGGATGAATGAATCCAACATCGATTCCGTCATGATAAGACCTTGCAACATACGTCAGTGTCCACTGAACGAACGCATGAGTGATTGAACAGATGACTGAATCCAACAACCATTCTGACATGGTAACACTGCATAGTCAGTGTTCATTGAACGAATGCATGAATGATTGATTGAATGAATGAATGGAATGAATGAATCCAACAACCATTCCTTCATGGTGACACTGCAAAGTCAGTGTTCATTGAACGAAAGCATGGGTAATTGATTGAATAAATGAATGAATGAATGAATGAATCCAACAACCATTCCTTCATGGTAACACTCTGCAAAGTCAGTGTTCATTGAACGAATACATGAGCAGATGGATAGCCGAATCCCCCCCCACCCCCCTCCTCCCCACCTCACCCCCACCCCCCATCCCCCACCACCACACCTCAAACTGGGGGGAAAAAGGACACTAAAAGTCCGAGTTCCATGCTCGTTGGCACATACACTAAGCTATAACGACACATTTTTTTCAAAGTGCTACTAAGAAAGACGATGACGTTTTAATTAATCACGTCATTTTTTCAAAGTGCTACTAAGAAAGACGATGACGTTTTAATTAATCACGACATTTTTTCAAAGTGCTACTAAGAAAGACGATGACGTTTTAATTAATGACGTCATTTTTTCAAAGTGCTACTAAGAAAGACGATGACATTTTTTATTCACGTCGTCCACGGTACCTGGTACTCCACCACCAGTGTCGCATTTCTTTTTCTCGGGCACGCAGCTCTCTGAAACAGACACGTTTGGGGCGCATAACTGTGTTGGATATTACTGGATCTATACTAACAGCAATCCGTTTTCTCTGATTCACTTTTTTCTTCATGTTTATCCGTCTGATCTTCCTCGTGTGCATAGATCCAAAGACATAAAAGGTTCAAAATAACACTATTTATTAGGACAATTAAGCACAACAATGGGATCACCCCCAAAATTTGCATGTTGTGTGTTGTCCTAATGCATGTTGTGTTTCGTCCCAATAAATCATAGTTCAGGAGCTGTGTGAGAGTCGAGGTGGCCGTCCTGAGCTGTCCGTCCTAACGAGCCTTCTAGTTTCCGTGGA
>JABMCL010002140.1:2500-22500 GCA_018857735.1 Alviniconcha marisindica | reverse complement strand
GTTACAGGCCTGTCAATTCCAACGGGTAAAAGAAGAAGAAGAAAAAGGTTCTCTTTGTGATTTGTTTGTTATTTTAGTCATTATTTTTATATAACATTAACTTTTTTTCATCAGCCTTCTACACGCCCCTCGTCCGTCCCCCCCCCCACCCCCCCAACCCCCCAGACACACACACACTCACTCACACACACGCGCATGCACACGCACTCACTCACGCATGCACACACACACACACACACACACAATCTCTCTCTCTCTCTCTCTCTCTCTCTCTCTCTCTCTCTCTCTCTCTCTCTCTCTCTCTCTCTCTCTCTCTCTCCTCCCTCTCTCATCTCCTACACATCTACCACACACACACAACACAGACACACACAACACACACACAAACATCACAAACACCACACACACACACACACACACACACACACACACACACACACACACACACACACACACACACACACACACCACACACACAAACTCTCTTTCCTCTCTCTCTCTCTCTCTCTCACTCCATCTCTCTCTCTCTCTCTCTCCTCTCTCTCCTCTCTACTCCTTACACAACTCTACATTACAACTGACTATACAAAGCTTAATTTACACAGCTTAAAACGGACAGCAAACAGAGACTCTAGACGCACGAAGACAGCAGCACGGAACAGAAACCATGGCAGGTCTACAGTTTTGGAAAAAGAAATGTTTTTAGGTTATACTTGAATGACTCCAGAAGAGGGTTTCTGTCGGAGAGGAAGGGGAAAGTCATTCCATATGTCTTTTTTTTCTTTTTCTTTTCTTGAAACATTTCTCAGTGAAGAGTGACTGCACGAAAACAAACAAACAAACAACAACAACAAACAAACAAACAACAACAACAGCAACAAACAAACAACAACAACAACAACAAAAACCGAATACCCCGTGAACGGACGAGGTCGACGTAAGTGTCTGAACCACAGGTGGTCAGCTCCTGACATTGGTACACGTCATTTCCGTTAACCACAGCCTCTCCTACGTTCACACAGGATTCCTTCGTCGGGTCAGCGAAGGGGTTAAAGCACTGGTTGTTGGCACAGCCGCCACTTCCTGGAAGAGAAGGACATTATTAAACGTTCCATCAGAAGCAGCACTCAAGATCTTGTTAATTAATCGACGATTAATTAATCGTATCAAACGATGCTTCTTGGAAATGCGAAACTGCGTCGGAAGCTGTTATCACTATCTTCTTCAAACACATAAAAGGTTAAAGCTCCAAACACACAAAAGGTTAAAGCTCCAAACATACAAAAGGTTCAAAAGAATGCTATTTATTAGCACAAAACGCAACATGCGAATTTTCGGGGTAATCCCCTTTATCAGGCTTCAAAACGACACTTAGACAACGGTTAAACGGTGAAAAACGATGCAAAAATTAGATGGAGAGCTAATTAAGCCACTTATCTGTTTTTGGTTGAGCCGTGTTATTTTTGTGTCCAGTGATTGGAAGACCGTTGCACGTTGGCATGGCAACATCTCATTTTTCATCGTTTTTCACCGTTAACTGTTGTTTAACTGCTGTTTTGTCGCTTTAAAAATTGGGTCATACCCCGAAAAGATGCACATATTTTGTATTGTTATAGTTGATTACTATGAACTAGGAGCTATACATCAAAAATTAAACTTGGACAAGAACACACACACACACACACACACACACACACACACACACACACACACACACACACACACACACACACCACATATATATATATATATATATATATATATATATATATATATATATATATAACACATACTCTCTCTCTCTCTCTCTCTCTCCTCTCTCTCTCTCTCTCTCTCTCTCTCTCTCTCTCTCTCTCTCACACACACACACACACACACACACACACACACACACACACACACACACACACACACACACACACACACACACACACACACACACACACAAGCGTTCGTGCGCGCACAGAGGCAAATTTCTCCACACAGAGACAAGAAGCTGTATGATATTAGCGTTCCTTTCAACCGTTTATGTGTTTGGAGAATACTAGCAGTCGTCCTTGTTTCAATTTTTTTAACAACTAACCGACTAACTCACTCACGTACTGACCGGTTGACTGACTAACTGACTCACTCACTGACCTACTGACTGATGACTGCACTCACTGGCCTACTACTGACTCACTCACTCACTGACTGACCTACTGACTGACTCACTCACTCATGCCTACCACTGACTATACTGACTCTGACTCACTCACTCACAGACTACTGAATCAACACACACACACACACACACACAACACACACACACACACACACACACACACACCACACACACACCACGCACGCACGCCACGCACGCCACGCACGCACGCACGCACGCACGCACGCACCACACACAACACACACACACACACACACACACACACACACACACACACACTCATCCAAGGCCAATCACTGACCAGTGTTTCCACATGTGTATCCACTGAAGACTTTGAAGGACAGTCCATAGTACCAGTCTGATTGCGAAATGGAATAGGGGGAAGACTTGTCATATACTGCGTTGTAGCAAGTGTACTTCTGGGAGCACGATGACCCGCTCTTAACTTCCTTCGAGCAACCTGATCCGTAAGCACAGGCTGAAAACAGTGTAAACAGTGCTGATAACACAGGCTGAAAACAATGTGAACAGTGCTGATAACACAGGCTGAAAACGATGTGAACAATGCTGATAACACAGGCTGAAAACGATGTGAACAGTGCTGATAACACAGGCAAAAAAACGTACACACAGTGCTGATAACACAGGCTGAAAACTGTGTGAACAGTGCTGATAACACAGGCAGAAAAATGTATACACAGTGCTGATAACACAGGCTAAAAACGGTGTGAACAGTGCTGATAACACAAACTGAAAACAGTGTGAACAGTGCTGATAACTCAGACTGTTGATAACTCAGACTGAAAAAGGTATACACAATGCTGATGACACAGGCTGAAAACACAGAATGTGAACAGTGCTGATAACATAGGCTGGAAAAAGTATAAACAGTGCTGATAACACTGGCTGAGAACAGTGTCAACGGTGCTAATAACACAGGCTGAAAACAGTATCAGCAGTGCTGATAACACAGGCTGAAAACCCTGTCAACAATGCTGATAACACAGGCTGAAAACAGTGTCAACAGTGCTGATAACACAGGCTGAAAACAGTGTAAACAGTGCTGATAACACAGGCTAAAAACAGTGTAAACAGTGCTGATAACACAGGCTAAAAACAGTGTAAACAGTGCTGATAACACAGGCTAGAAAACGTTATACAGTGCTGATAACACAGGCTGAAAACAGTGTACAGTGTGTACACAGGCTGAAAATGTTAAGCAGTGCTGATAACACGTGAAGACAGTTCAGTGTTGTAACAGGTTGATAGAGGTTAGCAGTGCCGATAACACGTTGATAGGACCAAGCCATGCTGATAACACGTTGATAGGACCAAGCCATGCTGATAACACGTTGATAGGACCAAGCCATGCTGATAACACGTTGATAGGACCAAGCCATGCTGATAACACGTTGATAGGACCAAGCATGCTGATAACACGTTGATAGACCAAGCCATGCTGATAACACGTTGACAGACAAGCAGTGCTGATAACGTTAAAGCAAGCAGTGCTGATAACAGTTGACACGACTAAGCAGTGCTGATAACAGGTTGACACGACTAAGCAGTGCTGATGACAGGTTGACACGACTAAGCAGTGCTGATAACATGTTGACACGACTAAGCAGTGCTGATAACAGGTTGACACGACTAAGCAGTGCTGATGACAGGTTGACACGACCAAGCAGTGCTGATAACAGTTGACACGACTAAGCAGTGCTGATGACAGGTTGACACGACTAAGCAGTGCTGATGACAGGTTGACACGACCAAGCAGTGCTGATAACACGTTGATAGGGCAGGAATGACAACATCCAGCAGCAATGACAACTGTGACCAGTGCTGATAACAGGTTGATGTGAGTGAGCAGTGCTGATAACAGGTTGATGTGAGTGAGCAGTGCTGATAACAGGTTGATGTGAGTGAGCAGTGCTGATAACAGGTTGATGTGAGTGAGCAGTGCTGAGAACAGGTTGATGTGAGTGAGCAGTGCTGATAACAGTTTTGTTTCGAGAGTAAGCAGTGCTGATAACATGTTGACAAGAGTAAGCACTGCTGATAACAGCTTGACGAGAGTAAGCACTGCTGATAACAGGTTGACAAGAGTAAGCAGTGCTGATAACAGCTTGACGAGAGTAAGCAGTGCTGATAACAGGTTGACGAGAGTAAGCAGTGCTGATAACAGGTTGACAAGAGTAAGCAGTGCTGATAACAGCTTGACGAGAGTAAGCAGTGCTGATAACAGGTTGACGAGAGTAAGCAGTGCTGATAACAGCTTGACAAGAATGAGCACTGTTAATAACAGTTTGACAAGAGTAAGCAGTGCTGATAACGTTTTTTCGGACTAAGCAGTGCTGGTAACAGCTTGACGAGAGTAAACAGTGCTGATAACAGGTTGACAAGAGTAAGCAGTGCTGATAACAGTTTGTTTGTTTTTTAGAGTAAGCAGTGCTAATAACAGGTTGACAAAAGTAAGCAGTGCTGATAACAGGTTGACAAGAGTAAGCAGTGCTGATAACAGTTTTGTTGTTGTTGAGTAAGCAGTGCTGATAACAGGCTGATAACAGGTTGACAAGAGTAAGCAGTGCTGATAACAGGTTGACAAGAGTAAGCAGTGCTGATAACAGGTTGAGGATGAGAGTGAGCAGTGCTGATAACAGGCTGATGATGAGAGTGAGCAGTGCTGACCACATACACTGATAATAATAAACGGTGTCGAGAAGAGGCATATAGCAGCTAGCACACGTCAGAGCTGGACAACAAAGTAAGTTACTGACCAAAAATTACTCAGTGAAGAGGAACAGGCAAAGTTATCTGCAGCAAATCCACTGGACTGAGCTAAAGCTTCAGCTAATGTTAAAAAGTGCGAGTTGAATATGTTAGGGGAAAGGGTTGTAGTGGAGCTGTTTGCTTTACTGTGGATTTGTTTGTTATTTCATTTGTAAGCTTTCCATAATTATTGTGGCAGTACTTTTATCTGATTCTGTAAGTTTATCGACGTAAGACTTATTAGCTAGCGCACTAAGATTTTAACCTTGTTTCTCTGCTTCTTAAAATCATCAGATCTTATTTCCTTTTTGAGAGAGATAGAGTGGGAGAGAGAGAACGAGCTAGAGACAGACAGACAGACAGAGACAGACAGACAGACAGACAGATAGACAGACAGATAGACAGACAGAGACAGACAGATAGACAGACAGAGAGTGACAGAGACAGATAGACAGACAGACAGACAGACAGACAGGCAGACACAGATACACAGACAGACATACAGACAGAGCGTGAGAGAGCGAGCGAGCGAGAGACAGACAGAGACAGACAGACAGACAGACAGAGAGTGACAGAGACAGATAGACAGAGAGAGACAGACAGAGACACAGAGAGAGACTCACCACTGGCATCTTTAACGAAATCAAGACTGTAGGTGGCGGGATTACACTTGAACTTGAGGCAGCCGTTGAAAACGCCCGGAAGACTCCTGGTCTCCTCTTTAGGAATGTGTGCCTCAGGAAAACCCTCGATGTTGATTTTGCATCCCCTATCGTACATGCTGTCGTAGCCGAAGACCACTTTCACTGCAACGGTCAGTGTACGTAACATTCATGCCACAACACTCACCCACTGACAGGACAAGGCGGAGGTGGATGGCTGGGTTTACAAAACTGGAGCAGAGCACCGATTCTGCTTTTTCTAGAGAAACTACAGCTGGTTGGTGCAAATTGGATTTCTGTAGAACTCGCAGAGATATGCTTTTTATGTTTCTCGTATATGAAATATTTTATTATTATTAGTAGTAGTAGTTAGTAGTAGTAGTAGTAGTAGTAGTAGTAGTAGTAGTAATAGTAGTAGTAGTAGTAGTAGTATTTAACACACACACACACACACACACACACACACACACACACACACACACACACACACACACACACACATACACACACACTCAACACACTCACTCACTACACACTATTCACACACACACACACACACACACACACACACACACACACACACACACACACACACACACACACACACACACACACACACACACACACACCACACACACACACACAACGCACACACCATCACACACACACTCACACACCACACTACACACACACACACACACACACACACACACACACACACACACACAACACACACACACACACACACACACACACACACATACACACACACAACACTCACCACACCATCACATCACTCACACCATTCACACACACACACACACACACACACACACACACACACACACACACACACACACACACACACACACAACACACACACCACACACACACACACACACACACACACACACCACCACACACACACACACACACACACACACACACACTACACACTCACTCACACACTCACACACACACACACACACACACACACACACACACACACACACACACACACACACACACACACACACACACACACACACACACACACACTCACACACTCTCACACACACACGCACACACAGCCTTTTAGATATCATCTTCCCGCTACCTGTTGCAACAGGAACATGGTTTATGACGTGACCTACCTGTTGCAACAGGAACAGGGTTTATGACGTGACCTACCTGTTGCAACAGGAACATGGTTTATGACGTGACCTACCTGTCGTAGTGCCGTTGGTGTTGGCGAGATTGGGACAGACTGACGTCACTTCCGGGACGAGAATGACCGTCCCCAGCAGCACCAAGAAGAACGTCATTGTTCCTGCTGATCAGGACAGTCTGAAATCACCACCAGTAAAAAGCACAGTCTGAACTAACCACCAGTACAAAGGACAGTCTCAAAGTACTACCACTACAAAGGACAGTCTCAAATCACCACCAGTACAACGGAAAGTTTCAAATCACTACCAGTGCAAAAATCAATCTCAAATTATTACCAGTATAAAGGATAGTCTGAAATCCCTATCAGTGTAAAGGATAGTCTGAAATCGCTACCAGTAGAAAGGACATTCTCAAATCACTACCAGTGCCAAAACCAATCTCAAATTATTACCAGTATAAAGAACAGTCTGAAATCTCTACCAGTACAAAGGACAGTCTCATCTAACTACCAGTACGAAAGACAGCCTGAAATCACTTCGCGCACACAGAGAATTACCAATTTTGGTACAACTGCAATGTCATCCATTCATACACTTACTATCAAGAAATTGTTTTCTTTTGTTTGTGGCATGAAAAATAAACTTTGACACATTCCGACACAGACTTTGATTTCTTGCTTCAAGTGCTGTTTTAAGGATCTAAAGGAAGAATCTGGTATAATTTTCCTTCTGAGGTCTGCGTACATAGGGCATTTAAACAAAAAGTGATGTTCGTTTTCAATTTCATTGATGCAAAAAGCACAATTTCTGTCTAGAGATAAAACGCTGTACCGGTGTAAGTTGTTGTTTAATGGAAGTACTCCAAATCTAGCCTGTGATACAGCCACTCTAAAGCAATATATATCAGTGTTTGAAATATACTTCTCTTTTTCAAAGATCGTCTTGAAGGACCGATAAATTTCATATCTATCTTTGTCTCTAACAGCCCCAGACCATTCCTGTATAAACATATCTACTAGCCTTTGTTTGAATGACCTCAAAAAGGAGTTTTTATCACCAACCCCCTGCTGCAGCCATACAAAGCTGAATCCAGTTTCACACAGAATTTCCCTAATTCTAGAAACCCAGCAGTCTTTTCCATTTCTGTCTAAGCACAGCAGCATTTCATAGGCTGTTTTCGGTAGTCTGTCATTCCCCATTTCCAATAATCGAAACCAATACTTAATGCAACTAATATAGCTATTTATGAAAAGAGGAAATCTTCCCAAATCACCATACTCCATTTTATTGGGTGTTCTGACCGGAACTCCGAGGAATCTTTTACAAGCCATTAAGTGATTTTTTTCAATATTCTCGTCTTTCAGACGAATATAGTAAAATTGGTTGCACTTTGGAATCAAATATTTTGAAGAATGTTTCGTATGTCATTTCTTTGTATTTTTGAAAAGCTTTGCTAAGACATATTGCCGCTTTTCCCCCCTTTGCCGCTAAGTGGTCTGTACCCTGCTTGCAACTCAGTTTCGTGGTAAAATTGAAATCTAGATAGCAGTAAAAAAATAAAAATTCAAATTTGGTACAACTTATGTACAGTTACTTTAATTTAAAGAAAAAAGAAAAAAGGATGAAATTTACACTGTAACATTTACATTCTATGAATGGAGAAAAAAAATCAACTTGTATCCAAAACCTGATGGAAAACAATACAAAACTTCTATAATCAAACATGTAAAAAGGATTTCGAAACAGCACACAAACTGGCATCAACATGAATGGTATTGACCCGTGGTCTGTTCCCACTGTAACAGCAGAGAGGTACTGTACAGTTCGCATGTATAGCCAGGAAATTATACATCGGGTCTTTTTGCTCTGCTACTTCCTGTACATACTTATATTTTTACATCTACTCCAACACTTCAACCTCACAAAATGTCTTGAACATCTGTCAACGCAGCCAACCTTTTTGTGTGTCTTTTTTCCCTTTTTTTTTTTTTCTTGTTGTTTAGTCTGAAGGTTAACTGTGTTGTAGTTAACCTTGGTTAACTGTGTTGTAGTCCAGTGAGGCAGGGTATCGTGTTGGCAAAGTTACGCACACAAACATGCACAGTCATGGCAACTGCACGCAATTCCCTTCAGAAGCATCATCCACCAATCAAATCACACCACTTGACTTTGTCGTTTGCTGGAGTTGCGTGGTGAGGGAAGCGCAGGGAGAACAACTGGGACTGTGATTTGATCATGAACTGATTCAATGTGTATACGACAAGCCGTGTAAACGAATTGGACCGACGGTGAGACAGTGATATTCTGATCAAGATTTCGAGCGTTGTAACTTGCAGCACGCTGGCATTTGATACACATGTACAAAAGATATGACGGACATCTCCTCTGATGTTACCTCAACTTTGAAAAGAAAACCGTCGTCAGTGAGTTCTACAAACAGTGAAGATAGCCCTATAGTAGGAAAGCCAAAGCCAAATAAGCAGGAAAAAAAGAAACAACGCTTTGTATCTGAAGAGTTCACGGACAGGGAGGAGGAAAAGGAACAAAATAGGGGGAGTCTATTTGTCATTTTACTTTTTGGACGTTTTGATTTAAGAAACGGGACTCACGGGGGCGACAAAAGATGTTTATCAACCATTTTTAAGAGCGGGAGATCAGCGTGTGGTTGACGCCTGCATACTAAAGTTGACAAGGGGGAAGGGGAAAGCCAAATCTTTGACGTGGAAGCAGAAAATGACAAAAACGGGAAAATTTGAAATAAGAAAGATCCAGGAAAAACCCAACAAAGATCTCAAAAATTTAGTTTTAAAAGACCAGTACGACAAAAAAAACAGGCAGTTGGGGGCGTAACCAAAATGCCCATAAAAAACCCAGTATCTGGACGAGGGAAACTTCGGGTGTAAAAAGTGCCAGAGGGGAGGGGGGAGACCGAAAACGGGCCGCTTAAAGAAGTGGGGGCCAAGGGTTTGCCGGGGATATCGGGGGTCAAGGTCAGGGAAACCCGGGACATTGACGGGGGCTCATCCCCTTGGACCACCGCCACCCAAGGGAGGGAAGGGCGGGGCCAATCATGGGGGCGGTTCCTTTCCAGGCAGGCCAGGGACCTGGTGGTGAAAACCCGCAAAAACCTAAAGGGAACAAAGGAAGGGCAGTTGGGGAGGATCTGCCCAAAAGGGCCAACTACAATCTGCTGCGGGCCCGGGGGCCGAAAAACACTCTCCCAAACCTTGGGGGGCGTGGTGGGCCCAAAGGGTTTAAAATACTGTCAAAATTTAAAAAACGGCCGAATAAATTCGTGTCGACATAGACATGGACATCAACCCCCGGTGTTTAAGGGAAAGGACTCAGTAAACAAAAGGAAAAAGTAAAGATGATTCTGTTACCCCGGAAAAATAAACAAGGGAAAACTTCACACGGTATTTCCTTTCACCTTGTTTGGGACTTGACAGTTGTCAGCCCCAACAAATTTTATACCGATAAGGCGTTTTTTTTTTTTTTCTTTCTCTTTTGCCCCCAGTTATAAAATGATGAGGATAAATCTAAACACTAAAAAAGTTTGACTGTGCTGGGGGGAAACCCCTGCATTTAGGGGCGACATGATGCTAAGATTTGGGGTCGTTGGGGGGTAGTTAAAGATTCCCCGGGGCGCACGGCCCCCGGGGGTACGGTACTAGTGGCCGGTTTTTTCCCTTTTTGGATCCCTGAAATAAACGTGCTCTTTTGTCAGTTTAATTGGGCCTTGGGCCCCGCCCCCCCGGCCCGCCCCTTTTGGCACAAAACGACGTATTTTTAAAGCCAGGGCAACTAAACACTACATTTACACACACACACCCCAAAAACACACAAAAAACCACAAACACACACCACCCAAACACAAAACGAAACCACAACACAACACCCACACTAAATTACACACACCACGCCACACGTTCCGCCCCAAAGGAAAACCCCGACAAGTTGTTTTTAAATAACCTTTTGTAATTTAGCAGAATAAAAAAGGGCCGTTTTTTGGGGCCTTGTGTGTATGTGTAGGGCATGTTTTTCTTAAAACGTTGTGTACTGCTGTTATTTGAAAAAAAAACACATACAGGGATGGGGCACACACACTTTACATCCCACAGGGCACATGGGGGCACGCAACACCAAACAACCCCACATACAAAACGGCAATCCCCATACATCCCCGAAGGCAACTTCGTAAGTGGATTGATGTATCTGTATTTCATTTTCATATAGAAAAGTAAAATATGGGCGTACACGTACATGGCTATGTTTGTATTTTTTTTTTTCCCTTTTGATTTTGTAGGGGCTTTCTCGCTTTGTTTAAGGGGGTTAAGTCGGGGCATTATTTGATGCATGCCACTAAACAGGGGCCACGCACGCACGCACACACAACTCACACAAAATATTTGCAGGCTGTTCATGAAAAACCTTTTGGGGCCAAAATTTGGGGCAGAATCAGCACAAGTGTGCATGGCCTAGTTTGTGTATTATATATGTTATGGATTTATTTTAAAACGTGTGTACTCCCTGTTTTTTTCTTTGGTTTTACAACCACACAACACACACACACACACACACACCCACACACACAAAACATCCCCACATACACACACACACACACACACACACACACACACACCCAAACACCCACCCCCACACAAATACACGGGGGCCACCACATACACATATAAAAGGACAGGCCCCCGCATAAAAACCACACACACACACCACCACACCACAAAAACACCCAACCCCACCCCACATTTTATAACAAGGGGGCCCCACACTTTCGCAACCCAATACACTTTAAGGGACAAAGGGGCACCCACGGAACCTTACCCACAAACACACACACACACACACCAAAACAGGCCCGGCAGGGGGCCCCGCCGCCGGAAGCAGGCACCCATAACGGAATAATCCAACCCAAAACCAACAAACAAAAAACAAACACACCCCAACACTACACACAAACACTTTTTTCGTACTTTCTTTTTTTCCTCTGTGTTAACCAGCATTATAAATAACTAGTTGCATATGCAGAACCATGTGCTATATGCTCACGTTTGTGATGCCAGTTGTACGATTGTGTTGGGTTTCATTGCATGACTGTATTTTATGCGCATGTTTCTGAAGCAGTTAACGATTGTGTTCAAGTGTTGATAATTATGTGCGATAACAGTACATAAGAGGTGCTCATGTCTTGGCTATTATGTGCACCTCCAGTACAGCACGCACACACACACACACACCAAAACACACACACCCCAACACACACCAAAACACCACACACACCCCAAAACAAAAACCACACACCCCACCACCACACACACACACACTCACATGTAGGGATGATCCCACGAAATACCCCCGTTTATTGACTTGCCCCTCCATTGTCTATTACCCCATTGTCGGTCTTTATGTAAAATAGCAGATCCAGTTGTTTTTTTTTTCTCCAAACGTCTCTTGCAGTGACCTGTGTCTTACTTTTGTTTTTTCAACACTTCAGGATTTTGTTCTTTTTGTGCACTGGTAATTTTTTTAAATTTTTTTTCCTGATCAAACCCCCTTCTTTGTCGGGGCCCTCTTGCTTCTTTGGACATTTTTGCCTGGAAACGTATGGGGCGTGTTACAGTTTTTTTCATGTGCCTGTGACCCATGTTTTCACGCACTTTTTGACAGTCTTTTAAGTTCGGGCTTGGCACGGGGGGGGGGTTATGTGTAAATGCACGTGCTGAACGGAGATTTCGTGTGAACAAACTGACAAACCGGGGCTTTATTCGGCCTTTGTGTCTTCCCAGTTTTTTCCCCGTGATGATCCAGTGGGGGTTTCTAGATGTGGTTCGGGTGGGGTTGAAATCGAATGGGAGATGAAACGGGTTTAAACCTATTGTCTGTTGTACAAACTTTGTACCGGGGCGAAGAAAGCTGCCAAAATTCTGACGTGTTAAATAATTTTTGTTTTTTATATACTTTTCGGTTAGGGAAAAGCATTACAAAATTGTCTTTGAATTGTCAAGGCCTTGGCAATACTAGAAAGGGGAAAGAGACGTTTTCCATTATCTGAAGCAAAAATCTTGCTCGATATACTGTTTGCAAGACACGCATTTCAGTACCAAATTAGAAACAAAACGTCAAAGTGAATGGGGATATAATTGCTTCTTTGCATCTTACAGCTCTAATTCAAGGGGGGTAGCAGTAATGTTTATGGGCCCAAATTTTTAATTTTAAAATCAACATGTAAAGCGAGATAGAAACGGAAAATTTTTATTCTTGTTTCCTTTTTAATGAAGGGATAAAGAAAATTTTGGGTTGTCAAAGGTTTTACCCGGGCCGAACCGGGATAAAACCTGCTTTTTATGAAGAGGGTAACGGAAATGGTTTAAAAAATACCAAAACCATAAAAATAATTAAAAGTAGGCGACTGGGAAATTTTGTGTTTGACCCCCGTTAAAACAGTTATAATTATAAACATATTAAAAACCAAAACCCAAAAGGCCCCCCCGAGTCCGTTGAAAATATGAAAGTTAGAATTTGGTTTAACTGGGGCATTTGGAGAGAAGGGTAATCCTGACTGGGAAACGTTATACGGGGAGAAAAAAGAAACCAAATAAAGGGAAAAATAGGGCCCTTTATTTTTTTCTAAATCTCTGACTACTTAGTCCCCCATTTTGAAGGGTACAGACATTCTTCCTGGTTTTAATTTTGGCCCTTGGCCGGGTTCATTATTTTAAACACCCAATGGTTACCTTTTGGTTTTGCTTCACTTTTGGGAAAAAAATGAAACGAAACACCTTTTGGAAATTTAATTGCTCACTACTGAAAGATTTAAAAAAAACATTGATTAAATAAATGATGAAATAAATAATGTTATAGAACAAAAATGCATCCCCCCAAAAAATACGATAAAGCAAATGTCTCGGGGCATTCCAAATCTGACCTTTGAAATTAAGCGACAATTTTTGTTTTTTTCGGAAAAAAATCACGAACAATTTTATACAATGAAAAAGAAAGAAAAAAAACAAAGAGAGAAAAAAGAAAGTTTGTTAAGAGATATTAAATTATTTTAAGGGGAAAGAAAGTAAAAACAGAGACAAAATTAAGCATATTGCAGAGAAAAATAAAGAACTAGTTTCACTACGGAAAAAAACAAAGGGGGGTGTTTCTACTGCGATCAAAAGCGGGGTTTGGGGGGCAGAAAGGAGAAAAAATATCAAAATTTTCTTTTGTTTTAAACCCGGAGAAAAGGCACTATGTTAGTAAACAAATGATAAAACTTTTAAATTTACGGGAAAAGGTGAGGAAAATTAAAAAAACCACTTGACATAAATAAAGAAGTTAACAATTTTTATATAATTTGTATAAAGCCAAGGACCTAGGGAAAAGTGTGAGATTGAACAACTGGTAACGGAAATTCCAAAAATATCTGAGGAGGAATCAAGATCATTGGGGAAAAAAAAAAAAAAAGGGGCCCCCCGGGCCGGGGTTGAAAAATTATGAAACAAAAAAAGCCCTGGTAATTTTTGGGGAGAATTTTAAGGGCTTTTGGAAGGGGGGTTGGGGGCCATTTGTAGTTTAGAACTTTAAATAAGGCTTTTTGGGGATGGGGGGGCTATCCACCACTTAAAAGGAAGGCTTTTTTACTTGTATTTCCCAAGGGCGACAAACCCAGAGATAACATTAAAAACCCGGGGGACCAATCTCTCTCCTTAATGTCATATACAAAATTGGGGTCTTCCCCGTAATTTGCTAACAGAATTTTAAAAGAGTACTACCATCATTAAATTTTATGGTGATTTTAGCAGGTTTCATTTCCCAAACAGGGGTAATGGGGGGGGGGGGGGGGGGATAACGTTTTGGGGTTTAAATTTTTGACTTATTTAAACTATCTGAATACAAAAAATAAGCCTGGATTGTTGGGTATGCCCCGACTTTGAGAAAAACGTTTGGGCTCTTTGATTGGGGGGTTCATGTTTAGGGCTCTTCGGGCATTTGGGGTTTTTGGGAAAAAACCTTTTTAGATGGGATAGATTTCTTTTTTTTTAAAAACATAAAATCAAAAGGGAATAGTGAATGGACAGACAAACCCCAAAGGTTTAAAAGTAGAGCGTGGGTGCCGGGCAGGGCGGCCCATATTTACCATACATATTTTTTTTTTTGTGTTGAAATTTTAAACAATTTATGGGTTCGAGAAAATAGTGATATCAAGGGAATCTGGATAAACAAAATAGAACAAAAAAATATCTCAATTCGCAGATGACACACAAATAAAAAGAACAATGGGGGAAAAAAAATTTCATTTTGAAAAATCAATAGATGCAATTAATAAATTTGGAAAAGTATCGGGGCCCGTTTTTGAATGCGGACAAAAAAAAAAAAGGGGCCCTATGGTTTGGGGAGGGAAAAAAAAATTTAAGAGTAAAATATATGCCGCATTTGAAAATGGTATGGAATCCAACTATGTTTAAGATCCTTGGCATATGGTTTTTCCCAGGATTTAAAAGGGGGTGTGCAGGGAATAAACTACAATAAAAAATTTCGAAGGGAAAAATTAAAAAAAAATGTTTAAAAAAATTTTGGTTTACTTAGGACTTTTTACCCCGCTAGGAAAAGTTGCTATACTGAAGTCACTGGGTTCTGTCCAAAAATGATCCATTTGTGGATTTTTGCTGCCTGACCCCCCCCCTGATAACTTTGTGAAAGATCCTTTAAAAAAAATGTTTTAAATTTGTTTGGAATGGAAAACAAGGGCAGAATTGGGGGGAAAGACGACAATTAAAAAAATGTAGAAAATGGAGGGGCTAAATTTTTCCAGATATTAAAAACGTATATTCTAGGGGTCTAAAAATCACATGGATAAAAAAAAAAGTTAAAGATTAACCCAAAACCCTAAAAGGAGAAATGTTCCGATGGAGGGTTTTATCCATTTCTTCATCAATTAGGGGGGGGTGCTACGGCCCTTTGGGTTTTTTAACCAAACTGTCCCAAAAAAAATTCCTTTCTTTGGGCAGACGTCTTCAAAGCTTTTGGAAAATTTTTTTTAGTAAAGTAAAACCAAACTCGACATCTCAACTTTTTTCTTTAACCTGTTTTTTATTAAAAAAAAAATATGATGATCGGAAACCCAAAATGATCAAATACAAAACAGTTTGGGGTTTACAAAGGAGTGGTTTCTGTATTCCGGGGTCATTTTTAAAAAAAAAAAAAAAATTGGGGGGTTTTGGCCCCTCTTGGCAGAAATTTTAAAACAAAGTTTGGCGTGACGGTTTATTTCTTTGACTTTTTAATTTGTTGCACCCAGTTTCAAGAAAAAAACAAATCAAGACGTCTACGAATTTTTGGTAATAACATTGGGAAAGGAGGGGAAAAAAATCCCCGGGGTGGTACAATTACTCTGGGGGGACCCCAAAGGGTTTCAAGGCTCTATTACAACATTCTCGTAAACGACAACTTTATGGCCCAAAATTTTTGCTTGAAATGGAATGAAAAATTTAAATCAAATATTTCCCTTTGGGAAAAAAATTTTCATAAAAGTACAAAAAATTAAAAAATTGGTTTAAAAAAATGGTTACAAATGCGCATTATACATAGAATAATTTTGCTACTTTTAAACCGGGTATTAAACAAAATGGGAGTCACTGCTAACACTCAGTGTGGCTTCTGCAATGACGAAAAAGATAGCATTGAACATATGTTTTGGAAGATGTGCTTGTATCAGACGTTTTTGGACTTCGCTGGAAACAACATTGAAAGGAAAATGTGAGACAGCGCTAAATGTAAAATTTACACAAAATGTTGTATTGTTTGGAACAGAAATAGACATCAAAACTGACACAGTCTTTGACTTAGTGATACTTCAAGCTAAGCAATTTATATACAAATGCAAACTCGACAAGTGCTTGCCAACTCTCTCCTGCTTCCTTCAACAACTGATGCTGAAATACAAAATAGATGAATACAATGCAAAGATCAGCGGCGAACTGCCCACCTTTATCTTGAACTGGCTCTGTTATAAGCCTATTTTGAAAACAGAAAACTGATAACCTCAGGGCATATGTAGTTATTTTAGATTTAGAATATATACACATGTGACAGGCAGTCAATCACTCATTGTGCGGCAAATATCTGTCTATGAAGTACTTTGTCCAACTCTTTGTCTGTATGGATGTATCTTTTTGTCTATTATGTATGTATAACATGTGCATGTATATTTGTATACGTATGTTATCCACTGTTGGAACGGGTGTACTGATATGTTCTATAATTGTGTTATATTTGTTATATTGATTTATTTTTTTTTAACGTCCCAAAAGAAAAGAAAAAAAGCAGTCAACAACAAGCGTGCAGTTGACACCTGCCTGCAACTGGAACGCAAACAGCAGTAGTTATTAACAACTTCCAATCTGGTATCGTTATAGAACCATTTTTCATGCTTAGCCAAAAATCCTCCCTTTCTGAATACCATGATTTTAGTTTTGTCCTTATTTACCTCCATTTTCATCACAGAGAGAGAGAGAGAGAGAGAGAGAGAGAGAGAGAGAGAGAGAGAGAGAGAGAGAGAGAGAGAGAGAGAGAGAGAGAGAGAGAGAGATTCGATCTCGAAAATTTTATTTACAAGGATTGTAGTTCAGGTTCAGTCAAAAGCCTGTCTAACATCTAGTCTCTGCTAAGCTACTGATGAGTAAATATAAAATTACAGGTATTATTTATATACATATAGGCATGAATGAGTGAGTGCATTGTCCAACAGTCACACCCATAGTAAGTAAAGTGTTGGTCTACCTGTGGTATTGTCCAACAGTTACACTCACAGTAGGTGGAGTGTTGGTCTACCTGCGGTATTGTCCAACAATCACACTCACAGTACGTCAAGTGTTGGTCTACCTGTGGTATTGTCCAACAGTCACATTTACAGTACGTCAAGTGTTGGTCTGTGTTGGTCTACCTGTGGTATTGTCCAACAGTCACACCCAGAGTAAGTGAAGTGTTGGTCTACCTGCGGTATTTTCCAACAGTCACACTCACAGTAATTCAAGTTCTGATATACATGCGGTAGGCTATTGTCCAACAGCACCATTATAAGTACGTTGGTCTAGCAGCGGTATTGTCCACTTTCACACTATATTAAGTCAAGTGCTGGTCTACCTGCGGTATTGTCCACCAGTCACACCCAAAGTAAGTAAGGTGTTGACCTACCTCTGGTGTTGTCCAACAGTCACACCCAAAGTAAGTAAAGTGTTGATCTACCTGGTGTCCAACAGTCACACCCAAAGTAAGTAAGGTGTTGACCTACCTCTGGTATTGTTCAACAGTCACAACTCAAAGTAAGTAAAGTGTTGGTCTACCTGCGGTATTGTCCAACAGTCACACCCAAAGTAAGTAAAGTGTTGGTCTACCTGAGATACTGTCCAACAGTCGCACTCAAAGTAAGTAAAGTGTTGGTCTACCTGGTGTCCAAAAATTTCACATACCCAAAGTAAAAAGTAAAGTGTTGATCTACCTGGTTTTTCTAGACAGTCACACCCAAAGTAAGTAAGGTGTCTGTACCCCTACCTCTGGTATTGTCCTCAACAGTCACAACTCACAAGTAAGTAAAGTGTTGGTCTACCTGCGGTATTGTCCAACAGTCACACCCAAAGTAAGTAAAGTGTTGGTCTACCTGGTGTCCAACAGTCACACCCAAAGTAAGTAAAGTGTTGATCTACCTGGTGTCCAACAGTCACACCCAAAGTACGTAAAGTGTTGATCTACCTGCAGTATTGTCCAACATTCACACATAAAGTAAGTAGAGTGTTGATCTACCTGAGGTATTGTCCTACCTTTGTCACACCCAAGTAAGTAAGTGTTGGATCTACCTGCGGTATTGTCCAACAGTCACACCCAAAGTAGGTAAAGTGTTGGTCTACCTGGTGTCCACCAGTCACACCCAAAGTAAGTAAAGTGTTGATCTACCTGGTGTCCAACAGTCACACCCAAAGTACGTAAAGTGTTGATCTACCTGCAGTATTGTCCAACATTCACACATAAAGTAAGTAGAGTGTTGATCTACCTGAGGTATTGTCCTACCTTTGTCACACCCAAAGTAAGTAAAGTGTTGATCTACCTGCGGTATTGTCCAACAGTCACACCCAAAGTAGGTAAAGTGTTGGTCTACCTGGATATTGTCCACCAGTCACACCCAAAGTAAGTAAAGTGTTGATCTACCTGGTGTCCAACAGTCACACCCAAAGTACGTAAAGTGTTGATCTACCTGCAGTATTGTCCAACATTCACACATAAAGTAAGTAGAGTGTTGATCTACCTGAGGTATTGTCCTACCTTTGTCACACCCAAAGTAAGTAAAGTGTTGATCTACCTGCGGTATTGTCCAACAGTCACACCCAAAGTATGTAAAGTGCTGGTCTACCTGCGATATTGTCCAACATTCACACCCAAAGTATGTAAAGTGTTGGTCTGCCTGCGATATTGTCCAACAGTCGCGCTGACACTGACAGAGCTCACACTCACAGTGTTCAAACACCTACCTAACTCGTTCAATTAGAAGCAGGTATCGATGCAACGCCTGGATTGTGTCGGTGGAGCAGTCAACTTTCGCTCGCTCTGTTCAGTTGACGACATCCAGCTGGCGTAAATATTTGACTGTGCGGCTCTTTTATAGCGTTTAGATCATTGATCTCAAAATACAGGTTGTATTCTTTTAGTGGATTTTTTGTTTGTTCGTTCGTTTGTTTTGCTTTGCTCATGTTGTTCTTGAGGTTGACCTTCTTCTTCTTCTTCTTCTTCTTCTTCTTCTTCTTCTTCTTCTTCTTCTTCTTCTTCTTCTTCTTGTAGTTCTTTTAAGCATAGCGGTGCGTCTAGAAATCAATGTAGAAATACATATATAAAGATGCCTTTGCTTTCGGTTCGATGAAACTTAGATAATCTGCCAATTTCGAAAATATATTAATCTTTTTATTTTTATTATTTTTAACAGAAACAAAACCAAAAAAATAGTGTGTGTGTGTGTGTGTGTGTGTGTGTGTGTGTGTGTGTGTGTGTGTGTGTGTGTGTGTGTGTGTGTGTGTGTTGTCTGTTGGTTTTGTTTTTGTTGCGTTTGATGTCGATCGTGTTGTGTATAAATCTGCGCGTTAGCGTTTTACTTGCGTTTTTTGTTTTGTTTTTTGTTTGTTTGCTTTTTGTTGTTTTTTGTTGTTGTTGTTTACTTTTTTTGTCGGGCTGGTGTGCTGTAACGGT
>JABMCL010002203.1:132500-146861 GCA_018857735.1 Alviniconcha marisindica | reverse complement strand
AAGCACCTATGTTCTAATTTCACCCTGGCATTTGTCAAGCACAGGTTTAGGTTGGCGCCTGAAGAAGGCAGAAAGACACTTTGTGTGTACTTTGCTTCGCCTGCGACGATGTCAGCAGGTAAAATTTCCTAAGCAGATGTTGAAGCTGCTGTGCGTGTCTGAATACTTTCACATCCAAAGGCAAGGTAGACATGTTGTGTAACCAATCCCGCAATGCCTGGTGGTCCATCAAAGAAAAGAAAAAAGAAACAACAACAAGAAACCAGAAAACAACAACAAAACAGGTTGTATCGCATACAAAATGAGGAACATTTCATTTTCTTGTTTTTGTCTTAATTGTTTTTTTAAAGCTCACGATTCATGCCATGAAGCCCTCTAGAAAGCTGTTTCAAGTCCCTTTCCATCGTCCAAGATGATATCTATATATATAAACTTAGAGTACGATTTATTTTTTTTTTATGTGACAAAATGACCCAAACTGCTCACCATACTTTATTTTCCCCTTGCAGTGAACCATCTGTAAAAAGAACTTGTTTCAATGAAAAAATTCGTTTTGTGGCTCACTCTTCAAACTAATGTAATAAAAAAAGATGACAATAGCAGCTTAGAGTTTCTCTCATAGATCTAATATTTACAAACTGCCAGTGGGATCAAAAGATGCAATAGGCCCAGAGCTAGACTGGGTCACACCCACTAAGCTAGAGGTCAATGGACTAGTGATAATGCCGGCCAAAACATAACCTGAAATGCAAACTATCGGTAACTGTGGCATAAATTCGTCTGTTTCCCGGAAAATAACAGACAAATGGATGAAAACTAGAATTAAAATATCCTGCGGTTCTGTAGCATAGAACTCGTTCTCGTGCAGGCGGACGTCACAAAGCTGTCCAGCAATTCCACGCCAGGACAGGCGCTTTGCTTTAATTTGTACCCTGGTACAAAAATCCTAAGCTTCGTTTTTGTAAGAATGAAGTACATTTAGAAACGCCTGTATTTCAAATTCTTGAGAACAAAACGTTATTCTTTTCATTGTCTGTACTCAGAACAAAATAACAAGTGAAAATATGCGCACGTTGATTGCTTTGGTCAACACGTATCTTAATTCTTAATACGTACTACATATGTTGTTAATGGCATCCACTGCATCAAATGTGCAAAAGTAAGAAAGTTCTACGTGTATAAGTTCATGAATAACCTTAGCATTGCCAACATATATTAAATTTACTTTTGTTTGTTTGTTTGCTTATGTATATTTGTTTATTTGAGCGTTCAAAAAGAAAAAGAAAAAGAAAAGTCGAACACCGGAAAGAAGAAATATATGCAAGTATGGGTGACGAATACGGTCACAATTTCACTAATTAATGCGTTGCCAATCTTTGATCGATTAATGTGACCCTCATGGACGGCCTTGAAGATGTCTATGTGGCTGAAATAAATCAGTTTGGTTAAAACTGTCTGTATGCAGCAGCACAATACTTCACTTCAAAGTGCAGTTAGAAAACCCTTAGGTTTCTAACTATTCTGAATACTTGGGTGTCCACAGAAAAGCGGACCTGCCGGGAAGGTGTGTAAATGTGAAGAAATTCTGAAAGGTAAATGGGGGCCGGATGAGAAATGATCTTAAAGCAAAGCAAAGAAAACTTGGATTCGATCTTCTGCTCAGCGGGTAGCCAGAGAAGAGAATGAAGCAGAGGGGTGACGTGGGCGGATCTAGATGTGCTAAAAATGAGTCATGCAGCATCGTTCCGTGGAGTTTAGAAAGAAGATACTGGGGGCGGGTGAGTGGTGTGGGGGGGGGGGGGGGGGGGAGGAGTTCGGCAGACACCATGATTTTTGCTTTTGCGCCACATTTTGAAAGCTGAAACGAAAGTTGGAAGGCGGGAGTGTAATACTTTCCTATCAAAATTCATGAATTGTTCCTGTGAGTTATGTTTTTCTGTTAGCCGTCCATGAACCAACGTTAAAGAATGTGATAGGTGAAAAGGTTGTGGAAATAATATTTTCAGCATTAACTTTGAGACGATGCCTTCGTGCCATACATGGATTGTCACATTAATGAGCAATGGCACAAGACTTTCACATCACAAACTGTAACAACCTGTACACTTCCACCTTGGCTTTCTGGGAGCCCTCTTCATCAACGGCGCGAGCGGCAACGCTGTCAGAATGTATCTCGTCACCTCCGAGATAGAGCTGAATTTTTAGACCTTTATCCCGTGGGCTGAAACCCTTTGCGGAACAAACGATGATCTTGTTACCATCGAAAGTGGATGTTCTTTTGGATAGTGCAATGCTGTCAATTTTCAGTTCCAAATCAGTTACCGCACCTGAAATAAACCGAACAGCGGAAGCGGAGTGAAACAGTGATGACTTTGACTTACAGTTCCACGCACTATATACTCCACCTTTCAACCGGCACTTCAGTATGTTGATTAGAAGACAGTTGAAGGGAAGTTCAGAAATCTACTCTCTCTCTCTCTCTCTCTCTCTCTCCTCTCTCTCTCTCTCTCTCTCTCTCTCTCTCTCTCTCTCTCTCTCTCTCTCTCTAATCCGCAAAGCAGTTTTGAGCAGCTTTCGATTTAATCGTGACATTGAAGAGCGAGGTTAAGCTACCTCTGAAGTATCTGCTTTTTCGCACTAAATAAATAAATAAGACCAATCTCACACACACACACACACACACACACACACACACACACACACACACACACACACACACACACACACACACACACACACACACACACACACACACACACACACACACACACACACACACACAACAACACACACACACACACACACACACACACACACACACACACACACACACACACACAACACACACACAAACACACACACACACACACACACACACACACACACACACACACACACACACACACACACACACACACACACACACACACACACACACACACACAAACTTACGTTTTCCGATTAGTTGAATCTTTAAAGGCGGCCGTTGGGTAGGTACGCATGTGAAATTCCCCATTGTTGCATCTGACACTGAAATAAGAAGAGCAAATAGCGAAGTCATTTACATTCCAAGGTCCTAATTAAATCAAAAAACGAGAAGACAAATAATGCCAGTAAATCATGAAAAAAGGTTGCACTTAGCAGAGGTTACTCTATCCAGCAATGTTTCACATGGATTGGAAGTGACTCTATCCAACAAGGTTTCACATGGATTTGGGGATACTCTATCCAACACTGTTTCACACAGATTAGGGGTTACTCTATCCATCAATACTTCACATGGATTAGGGGTTACTCTATACAACACTGTGCCACACAGATTAGATGTTACTCTTTCGAGCAATGTTTCACACAGATTAGATGTTACCCCATCCAACAATGTTTCACACAGATTAGATGTTACCCCATCCAACAATGTTTCACACAGATTAGGTGTTACTCTATCCAACAATGTTTCACACAGATTAGGGGTTATTCTATCCAAGAATGTTTCACACAGATTAGGGGTTACTCCATCCAACAATGTTTCATACAGATTAGGGGTTACTCCATCCAACAATGTTTCACACAGATTAGGGGTTACTCTGTCCAACAATGTTTCACACAGATTAGGGGTTACTCCATCCAACAATGTTTCACACAGATTAGGGGTTACTCTGTCCAACAATGTTTCACACAGATTAGGGGTTACTCTATCCAACACTGCTTCACACCGATTAGGGTTTACTCTATCCAACTCTGTTTCACACAGATTAGGGGTTACTCTATCTATCAATGTTTCACACAGATTAGGTGTTACTCCATCCAACAATGTTTCACACAGGTTAGGGGTTACTGTATCCAACAATGTTTGACACAGATTAGGGTTACTCTATCCAACAATGCTTCACATAAATTAGGGGTTATTCTATCCAACAAAAATTCACGTGGATTAAGGGTTACTCTATCCAACACCGTTTCACACAGATTAGGAATTTCTCCAGCAATGTTTCACACAAATTAGATGTTACTCCATCTAACAATGTTTCACACAGATTAGGTGTTACTCCATTCAACAATGTTTAACACATATTAGGGGTTACACTATCCAACAATGTTTCACACAGATTAGGGGTTATTCTATCCAACAATGTTTCACACAGATTAGGGGTTATTCTATCCAACAATGTTTCACATGGATTAGGGGTTACTCTATCCAAAAATGTTTCACACAGATTAGGTGTTACTCTATTCAACTACATTTCACACAGATTAGGGGTTACCCTATCCATCAATGTTTCACACAGATTAGGGGTTACTCTATCCAACAATGTTTGACACAGAATAGTGTTACTTTATCCAACAATGTTTCACATAAATTAGGGGTTATTCTATCCAACAATGTTTCACATGGATTAAGTGTTACTCTATCCACCACCGTTTCAGACAGATTAGGAATTACTCTATCCATCAATGTTTCACACAGATTAGATGTTACCCCATCCAACAATGTTTATCACAGGTTAGGTGTTACTCCATCCAACAATGTTTCACACAGATTAGGGGTTATTCTATCCAAGAATGTTTCACACAGATTAGGGGTTACTCCATCAAACAATATTTGACATGGATCAAGGGTTACTCTATCCATCCATGTTTCACACAGATTAGGGGTTATTCTATCCAAGAATGTTTCACACAGATTCGGGGTTACTCCATCCAACAATATTTCACATGGATCAAGGGTTACTCTATCCATCCATGTTTAACACAGATTAGGGTTTATTCTATCCAACAGTGTTTCACACAGATTAGGGGTTACTCTATCCAACAATGTTTCACACAGATTAGGTGTTACTCTATCCAACAATGTTTCACACAGATTAGGTGTTACTCCATCCAACAATATTTCACATGGATCAAGGGTTACTCTATCCATCCATGTTTCACACAGATTAGGTGTTACTCCATCCAACAATGTTTCACACAGATTAGGGGTTACCTTATCCAACAATGTTTCACATAGATTAGGGGTTACTCTGTCCAACAATGTTTCACATAAATTATATGTTACTCTATCCAACAATGTTTGACACAGATTAGGGTTACTCTAAACCACAATGTTTCACACAGATTAGGGGTTATTCTATCCAACAATGTTTCACACACATAAGGGGTTACTCTATCCAACAATGTTTCACACAGATTAGGGGTTACTCTATCCAACAAGGTTTCACATAGACTGATGATGTACATTGATGATTGGCGAGTTGCACTAGGCCCACTCCTGTATCAGCTGAGCCCAGGCGGGGATGCTCCTGGTGAGTAGGGTCACTGGAGGGGTCAGGGTCATGATGGGAGTAAAACAAGTAGGGTCACTGGAGGGGTCAGGGTCATGATGGGAGTAAAACAAGTAGGGTCACTGGAGGGGTCAGGGTCATGATGGGAGTAAAACAGGTAGGGTCACTGGAGGGGTCAGGGTCATGATGGGAGTAAAACAGGTAGGGTCACTGGAGGGGTCATGGTCATGATGAGAGTAAAACAAGTAGGGTCACTGGAGGGGTCAGGGTCATGATGGGAGTAAAACAAGTAGGGTCACTGGAGGGGTCAGGGTCATGATGGGAGTAAAACAGGTAGGGTCACTGGAGGGGTCAGTGTCATGGTGGGAGTAAAACAGGGCCATAGCGGGCCGCGGGAGTAAACCGGTCGGGTTAATTGATGAATTTGTTGTAATTTTGATAATTGCTTTGATTAGGACAGCATTAAAAATGTTTTAGTGAAGTAGGCCTCGTAAAGAGGTCATCTGGATGCGATACGTCAGCTTGATGTCAGATTTCTCATGTGTAATTATTTATCAATGACTTTTTGCCCCACTGTTTGCTGTTGTTGTAATTTAATGATGTTTTATGACCGGCGTGAATTTGTGAGGAGTGTACTTGGCACCATAAAACATTCCTAGTGCAACTGTACTGACACCTGGCGATAAAGTTGTATTGTATGTAATCACGGTTTCTATGTCGTGGTAAGAGAGAAAACACCTGATCACATCACCCACACTCTCACTTGCACTGGCTGCCTGTGCATGACCGGATACTCTAAAAGCTGCTTTCTCTTTGCTACGTCACTTCTCGTCTTGTCCGTGAAAACCTGCCACTCCATCTCTCTTAGCTCATTCCGCCATATTTACACTCCTTCTCGTTCTCTCCGATCGGCGAGCGAGTCATTTTGTGATGTTTCTGGGCCCCAAGGACAGTGCAACAAAGCGATACTAAACTTGACAGTCTATCCATGACAATGGTGACCACTGACTGCACTTTTGGAGAGCGGGGATAGCTCAGTGGTTAGGGAGCCGGACTCCTGATCGAAAGGTTCCGGGTTCGAGTCCCCGCCGTGTGTGTGTGTGTGTGTGTGTGTGTGTGTGTGTGTGTGTGTGTGTGTGTGTGTGTGTGTGTGTGTGTGTGTGTGTGTGTGTGTGTGTGTGTGTGTGTGTGTGTGTGTGTGCAAGTTTTTGCGCATTACAAATCCTTTAATGATTATTATTATTACCACTACTACTGCTAACTATAATGTTAGACACGTAGTCCTTTCATCCTGTGGACCGCATGTGTTAGTGTGCAATTACATGTACGGGGTGGCTCCCAGAGTGTTCAGCTGTGGGAACGCTATAAGTAAGGACGTTTATTTGCAGACAGTAAAAACGAAAGAAAAAAAAAGCATACCTGCTTCGATTGAGACAAGTGACATGATGCCGAAGGTGTTTGAGTTAGGTCGATAACAAGTGTACAAGTCACTGACATCACTATTTGAGGAGTTCTCCGTTGCAATAGTTATCCTATTGCTGACAGAAGTATCTAACCACTTATTTTCTTGGTACCAGGAGAACTTTGTGGTGTCACGCAACTTCTCGGGCGGTTTACAAATAAGCGTGACCTTTTTTCCTGTTTCCACAACAATTGTTGTAGGCGTCCTGGCAAGGGTTCCAGTCTGGGTCCAGGTCAGAACTGCAAAACAGCGCTTGCACTTTGTAAATTACACAAAATTACACATTCGTTCCATTTTAATCGGAGCTGGCCTTTTGTGATGCTCCATAATGCGCATACTACGAAATGAGGTTTTGTGACCGTGATTAGCTGTGACTTACTTAGAGGTGGCTTGTTTTAGAGTGAATGGTTCCTAAGTCGGATGTGCAGGTTACTCGCACCCGCCTATGCGAACTGCGAAACGTTATGCCATGTCGTGTGTGTGTGTGTGTGTGTGTGTGTGTGTGTGTGTGTGTGTGTGTGTGTGTGTGTGTGTGTGTGTGTGTGTGTGTGTGTGTGTGTGTGTGTGTGTGTGTGTGTGTGTGTGCGTGCGCGCGCGCGTGTGTGCGTGTGCGTGTGCGTGTGTGTGTGTGTGTGGGTGTGGGTGTGTGGTGTGTGATACTACTACTACTACTACTACTACTACTACTACTACTACTACTACTACTACTACTACTACTACTACTAAACCTGCCATGTTTTCTGTTCCATGGTGCTGAACAGAAGTGTGTGTATGTGTGCACTTACGGATCAGTGTAATGTATACCAACAGTGTCTATATTGTTCTGTGCCCACTGTGCTTAATTGATGTTTCCAAATTTCTGCTTCAGTTGATGTCATTTGTATTACATGGACTGTACTTTACTGTATATAATATTGTTTAAGTCTAATGCGTATCATGAATCCCTCTACCCATCGTGGAACACATGATAAATAGACCTTATTATAATTATTATTCCTATTATTATCAGCATCATTATTATTATTATTGAAAACCATGGGTTCTATTGGGCGGTTAAGGCGGGGTGTTAACTCCCTTGACTTTTGCCCGGCATCGCTTAAGTCCCTTGGCTGCTTGTACTTCCGGTGCGTACTTTCTTCACAATGGAAGGGGAGACAGCGAATTTGCGAATTTTACACTGTCAACTTTAAAGGCACTTTTGGAAGCCCGTAGTCAGAATGTGTCTGACAATAAGCAATAACTTGTTGCTCATGCTGTAGGATGCCACAGAACGGATTTTTTTTCACGAACTCGCGATCTTCTGGTCAGCAAAAAAAAGGAAAAAAAAGACGCAAAGACCCTTTCTTTTTTATCCACCCTCCATCCCCTTTCCCCCGTAATTTTTGCAACTGCAACAGTGGTGGCATTTGTACTGCTTCGCAATTCTAGGTTCAACTTCCATTGTTATACACAGCGTGAAGCAACGCCTAGTCAGAAATTGGCCAGGAAGTGACGCTGCGACCTCTCGCGACTTCTTGCGCGAAAGATTACAAAGGGCATTCACTCGTGCAACCCAGCTTCACTGAACCGCCTAATACAACAAATGATTCAGTTCCAAATGGGGAAACAAAATTGTGTGCTCTACTGTTGTGACGAATGGCAACGCAAGCCGTACACTGAGTAACACCCGCACTCATTATGCCACTATACCCCCCTCCTCCTTCCCCGCCGCCTGCTCTCTCTCTCTCTCTCTCTCTCTCTCTCTCTCTCTCTCTCTCTCTCTCTCTCTCTCTCTCTCTTTAAAAAAAAATTAATTGGACTTTTTTGCTCCAGTTGTTTTTCGCTGTTATCTTTTTCGTTTTCGTTTCAGTCGCTGTCGCGTTTTATGTTACTATTGTTGTTGTTTTTGTTGTTGCTTTTATTACTACTACTACTACTACTACTACTACTACTACTACTACTACTACTACTACTACTACTACTATTATTGATGCTGTATTTGTCTATACCCTTTAATTTCCCGCTGGTATGAATAAAGTATATTGTTATTGTTGTTATTGCTGTTACCCTTCTATCATTATATCACTGTGAATGTCATGATTATTAGTAGTACTGTAGCAACGGCAGATATGTGAGTCGGCCTTTGTGCTAATATTTTCACCGTTGAGAAATAAGTTTAATCAATCAATCAATCAGTTAATCAATCAATCCAAGCGCCTAAATGTGTTCATATTTGGGGGATAATATTTCAGAAACGATTAGAGATATGTCACTCTGGGAATATATATAATGGTAAACTACAATTTAAGGTTCTGATGTGTTTTTTGTGATAAGATGTTTGTACAGCGCAGTGAGTTTAACTCTGGTTAGAGAATAGCGCTTTAATAGAACTATTTTTTATTATTGTTGTTGTTGTTGTTGTTGTTGTTGTTGTTGTTGTTGTTGTTGTTGTTGTTGTTGTTATTATCATCATCATCATCATCATCATCATTAGAAATAAATGCATATGACATATGAATGGATTGTATTATCTGAGTTTTAAACTTTGCCTGAATCTACCTACCATTAGTTAAATCACCCAACTAATTATGCGGCCTGGACATAATATTAATAATTATTACGTGCCTGAGACGACGCCATGTTCAACTGTTTGCAGGCCGAATCTACAAAAACGTGTGTAAGTCAAACAAAATGTTATGACGTAATAAGCATTCCGTAAATTGTGGCACACTGTGGAAAGATCCCAAATCTATTTTTAGACCACTACAGTTAGTATTAAGCCCGTTCTTAACTGGGCGAATGTTTGTTCGCCGAACATACTTCGGACAGTTCGACGAACTATGATTCGTTTCTTAATTGAACTTTTAGTTCGCCGAACATGGTTCGGACAGTTCGACGAAGTTTACTTCGTTCTCAACTGGCTTGTAATGAGATGCAAGCTTCGGCCCGAACTTGCGGCAGACGCGCAGCAGACAGCATGATCGAAAATGTAGGCTAAAGTCAAGTCAAGTCAATATACTTTAATCATCCCTCACAGGGTAATTCAACTAAATATTATCTCATTCTGGGTCCCCGAGACAAGGCTGCGCCTCCCACAAGTCAAGAAATAAAACAATTCCCTCCGAAGCGAGTGAAGAACCTAACGACACCGTCATCCATTTTTATTTCTTCCTCATCCACAGGAGAGCTCTGCCCTCAGCAAATCAGAAGCAGTGTTCGTCGAATAGGGCGAATGTTCTCAGAACATTTTGAGCGAAGCTTTCTGGACCACAAATATAGCTAGCTTCGTCGCAGTTCGACGAATACTCCCAACTAGGTTTGCGAAGCAAAAGTTCGCCCAATCAAGAACCAACTAGGTTTGCCGAATACTCCCAGCTAGGTTCGCGAACAAACATTCGCCCAATTAAGAACGGGCTTTATTTAGATTGGCGAATTTGAAAAGGGCCAAAAGCAGAAATTAATGCTACAGATGTTCCTGCCTAAAATAATAAAAAATCATGCCAAAAAACATTTTTAGCCATACTTTGGTGGGCTAGCCATTTTGCAGCGACTCACCAGAGTGACATAGTGCGCATATGTGAACATGATTTTCAGCGTCATGGCGACGCTTTCGGTACGACAGAAAATGCCTGTTTTCGTGCATTTATAACCCTCAGATCACAATTTCACCTACATCATTGTTCTCAGCGAACTTTAACGGAAATCACCCCAAACCTTGGACTTGTCCTTTAAAGTTTTCTACGGTCTTGTTACTATCTCCTGTTCTAAGTTATTTCAGTCGATGGTAGTCCTGGGGGGGAAAGAGTATCTGTAGACAGCAGTTTTTGTTGGATCTACTCTATAACACTGTGAGTTCTTTTTTCCATATATAAATAATAACGTTTCCTGTGAACCCTGTTTAAAGAAGAATAAGAAGAAAAAAGAAGAAGAAGATATAAATGTATCTTATAATAACGTTCCCTCTGAACCCTGTACACTAAAAAAAAAAATATAAAATAATAAAATAATAATAATCTGAAACAAGAATGACTGCTAGCGTTCTAAAACCAGATTCAAACACATAAAAATTTCAAAATAACGTTATTTGTTAGGACAAAACACAACAGAAACGCTATTTATAATGGCAAAATAGCGTATTTTTTTCTTTTCTTTTTACCTTTCATGTGTTTTGATCTTTACACGGTAGAAGAAGAGGAAGAGGAATAAGAAAGCAAGAGGGAATTTGTCGAAAGCGCTCATGTACCACACTAGGGTTGCTAGGGTGACTAGGAAGGCTAGGGTGATTGCAGATGACAGCGACTGTTGACACTTTTGTGTCACGTGCCTCCAACTAACCAGTGAACAAGTTGTTGTTGTTTCTTCTTCTTCTTCTTCTTCTTCTTCTTCTTCTTCTTCTTCTTCTTTTTTTTTTTTTTTTTTTTTTTTCTTTTTTCTTCTTTTTTTTTGAGAGAGAGAGAGAGAGAGAGAGAGAGAGAGAGAGAGAGAGAGAGAGAGAGAATGAACTTGAGACAGTGCAACAATTTAATTTTAAGGACTTATGACCAGAGCTGAAATGTGGACTTGCGAACACCACCTAAAGTGCCAGAATAATCATCAACATGATTGTGGGCTTCCAAGGAAAGAAGAAGAAGACGTGTCCGTGTTAAACATTATGTGCTTCTTCCATCTGGTAGACGATTTCGCGTACCTAAATCTAATCTGCAGTCAACAGCATTTCTGAACTTATAAATGTTGGTGAGTGTGTGGGGTGGTGTGTGTGTGGGGTGTGTGTGTGTGTGTGTGTGTGTGTGTGTGTTTTGGGGTTGGTGCGTGTGTGCGTGCGGGGCGTGAGTGCGTGCGTGCTGCGTGTGTGCGTGGTGTGGTGTGTGTGTGTGTGTGTGTGTGTTGTGTGTGGTGTAGTGTGTGTGCAGATTACGTAAATTACTAGTTTATTATGTAACTCTTCTTTCTTTTTCTTTTTCAATAACTGTTCTTTGAGTTTTAAAATATACAGTATGTGTTATTGTGTACTGTGATGTGGTTAATGTTCAGTCACGTTTTAACTTCTCTGATGAGATAGGGGCTAGTCAATCTACGGCCAAATGAGGTATCAAATGAAAAGTCATCAACATAAGTTTTTTGAATTGTATTACACTTGGTATCATGTATAAAATAGGACACGAAGTTCCTAATCCTACTTGGGGAAAACGAGGTCGCGTGACATAATACGACCGTTATACCTTTTCTGATGACAGATGAGGCGTAACTTTCAAAACATGTTCAAAACCTACCAAATAATTAGATCAAACAAAAGCTAATGTTTTGTTTTCTTAGTGTGCATATTTTCAATCAGATACAGGCAGCCGATGTAGAGATCTGACGTCATTCATTACATGATGTTCTGACGTGTGCCTAAAAAAAGGAGCAAGAAAGGAACTCATTGGTTTCTACGTTTTTAGAGACAATCCCGTCAAACTTCATGAGGAATTAATTAACAGAGTTTTACAGCGAGCTTGGAAGAAACTACTTCTTGGTGATAACGCCAGCACTCATAAAGCCTGTTCTCTGTGTCCTGTCTAGACGAGCAAAATGTCCATGTTTTAACCCATACACCCTACAGTCCAGACTATGGCCTATGCGAGTTGTTTTTGTTTTTTGTTTTTGGGGTGTGTTTTTTCGAGGTGAGAAGCAGAAACTGGTAGGGCGGAGGTTTCTGATAGATACATGGTCTGTCAAGTGTCAACATCAACCGAGCTTATGACTTTTCCCCTCATCATAGTACTAGAAAGCATGTAAGGCGTAGCTGAAAAAAGTTGAAATTGCATAGCAAAAAGGGAAAAAGACTTCGAGGAAATGGGAAAGTGGCAAGTAAATCATAATTATGGTCAATTCGGCGTTCACGTTTTCCAGCCCAACTGTCCTCAGAAATGGTTGCACTCCTCGTAATCGATTGTTCGGGGTGCTTGCATTATGGGTCAGAGAGGCTAAGTCTGTAATCTAGTATTACTTTTATTTTTTTCAATCAGGCTATATCGATGAGTAAGGAACACTTATTTCTGTTAAAGCACAGAATATACCGGCCTACGTCGAACTGGCGTGACGTCATTTCGCAGCCATCAATGAAATAAGCGAACGGCAAGGGCAGGCGAGCCCCGTGCATAGCAAATCTTTTGTCGCCACTGAATACTGATGTGTGTGTGTGTGTGTGTGTGTGTGTGTGTGTGTGTGTGTGTGTGTGTGTGTGTGTGTGTGTGTGTGTGTGTGTGTGTGTGTGTGTGTGTGTGTGTGTGTGGTGAGTGAGTGTGATCAAAAGCAGATACTATAAGATTGGCGTTTGGACAGGAACGCACAAGATGAACGAGTTTGTATTTCTTACAAACACTGTGACACTGTCACCAGCAGACCTGACTGCCGCCAGAACGCTGACGATGTATGTATCATCACCTTCAGCGTTATTCTTTCCTGTATCCTGTCAATTAACATAATTATGTCAAAATTAAATTGGTGCTCTAGGCTGGAAACCACTCTGTCTAGGCTTGGGTCACACTCACCCCCCCCCCCCCCCACCCCTCCCCAACCACCACCACCCCCCCCCCCCAAAAAAAAAAAAAAAAAAAACAACCCCCAAAAAAAAACACAACAACAACAACAACAACAACTAAATACCTGTCTATGGCAGAGGTAGCTAGGCTAACTGCTTTCGGGGTGTTCATGGCACCGATGGCAGCATCAAAGAAACGCTGTGCGTAAAACGTTAGGCTAAAAAGCGACCACAAACGCAATTCTTTACGCACATTTTCGAAAGAGAAATGTCCCACGTCAACAATAGAAGTTTTCGAGAAGCTTCTGCCAGTCACAACGCTTCAACTAATATTCCACGCGAAAAACTCGAAAAGTAACGTCCAGCTCGAGAGACACAGAAACAAAAGACAACCTACTTACCGCAGGCCAAAATGGTCTGAATATTATGAGGAGAATTTTTTACCGCTTCAAATCGAAAATTATACATGTTCTACTAGGCTTTGGTTGTCCTATTTTATATGTGACAACAAGCATACTTTTGGGGAGCAAATGTCACCAGATTTAGCCATGTTGCTTGCTTTTTTACTCGAAACCGTAGATTGACTATTAGACAAGTAATAAAGTAATCGTGAATCTTGAAATCTGTTCTATCGAGGAAGAAAAAAGACCAAATTTACCTGGATCCAGTGATATAGTCAGAAGTAACCATCCCAAGACTGAAACCATTATTCCCCATTCGCCCAGGACAAATCCCACTGATGTATATGGCCACACCAGTGGAGCGTCACGATCATTTGCTACATGGCGGTGTATGTTTGAAGATCAAGTCTGGCGTTGTAACACAGTGACGTAAACATGACGATAAATAGAGCACACTACGATTCACTCTGGTCCCCGGTAGCTCTTAGGATAAACATATCCTGTCTTCTTCCAGCATGACCCGGATTCAGATTCAGATTCTTTATTCACCAAGTTTTACAACAAGGAAAGTGTCTCGAAAGCGGTAAGCATACAAACATAAGCAAACAACAACACTGACATACATCAACTAGCAACCCATTTGCACCAACAAAACAACACCCAAACGCACATACACACACTGCGCGCACACGCCCATACACACACCTGCATGAGCGTGCA
>JABMCL010002203.1:120000-122500 GCA_018857735.1 Alviniconcha marisindica | reverse complement strand
GAGAGAGAGAGAGAGAAGAGAGAGAGAGAGAGAGAGAGAGAGAGAGCATCGAAGACTGTTAAGTGACAGACGAAACCTAGACTTAAGCAGTAAAGATGGGACCCCCGCCGGTACCTCCCTGTAGACAACGCAGTGCGCTTGTGTAAAAGGTCAAGTCCACACGACCAACCAGGTGTGTGTTAGGTCTGCACGTCTGGTGTGTTCCCAGCGCCGACACGCGTGAGCAGTCACGTGGTGGCAAAACACAGTTCGTTCGCTACCAGCACTGTCACTGAACACAGACCGAAGTTTTCGGCTTGGCCCTGCTGAAGCGATTTTTTTGTTCTTATTGTTTGTTTGTTTTGGGTTTGTTTTGGGTTTTTCGACGTGTATCTGGTGCAGCAGCTATACTCTGTATAAAAACGTGACAGCTAGAGTAAGACTAAATGTGAGCCGGTTTGGCCTAGCGGTAAGGCGTTAGGCTGGTAAGCAGAGGGACTTCGGTTCGAATCCGCTTCGGCTCTCCTTTCTCTTCAAAAGTTGTGGTGTGTGGACACTGTCTTGTGATTGTCCCTCACAATTAACGAAATATTAAAATGGCTCTCATCGCTGCCCATCTTAACGCAGGAGTCATTCTGGTGATGACAGTGTAGCGATAGGTATATAACTCCCCCCCCCCCCCCCCCCCCCACCTCCACACCCCCTTCCCCCACCTTTCCCCCGTCCCTAATAAGCCTTATGGTTTCTGTGGACGTTAAGCACCATGTTTACTTACGTAGCGGAGAGCTCCACAGATGGTATAAATAAGGAATAATTTTATATATATTTATTTTAAAAATATAATATATTAATATTTTTATATAATATAATATATATATATATATATTATATATATATATATATCTATATATATATATATATAGAGAGAGAGAGAGAGAGAGAGAGAGATAGAGAGAGAGAAGAGGAGAGAGAAAGGAAGAATTCACGGAAATGTACTAGCGTCAAAACACGGAAATGACTAATTATTCGCACATAATTACTAATTATCTGCACTCATAGCTGAAAGGTTCAAAAGAACGCTGTTTGTTAGGACAGAACACAATATGCGAATTTTCGGGATAATCCCCTTTGTCAAGAAGGTAATTTTCGGGATAATCCCCTTTGTCAAGAAGGTAATTTTCGGGATAATTCCCTTTATCAAGAAGGTAATTTTCGGGATAATTCCCTTTATTAAGAAAGTCATTTTGGGGGGGAATCCCCTTGATGAATACTTGTTCCAGAACGCTAGCAGTCATTCTAGTTTCAGATTTTTATATCTGCACGTAATTGCAAATTATTATTATTATTTTTATTTATTTTTTGACTCACAGTTAACGGCTTACTTGCGTCAAAAGCACATAATGAGTCATTATCTTTGCATAATTAGTCATTATGTGCACATACTAGTAATTGTGTGCCTTTCCTGCTGCTTTCTACGGCTTACTTGCGTCAGAAGTGCGTGTATTATAATTACAATTACGTGGAGACAAAATTAGTCATTATGCGCAGATGATTAGTAAGTACGTCCAGATAACTAGTAATTTTGTCTTTTGACACTAGTAAGCTGCCATAAAAAAACACGTGCTGTTTTTTCTTTTCTTTCAGTAGTGAGTAATCTTCATTATTGCCCGAGAACAATATATGCCGCAACAGCGTATTTCCCAATACTGAGATTTGTCATGCGAAGGTCGGCCGGACCTGTTCCTACGCTAGCGTCAAAAACTGGGTCAGTGGAAGCCAGTTTGTCCGTTTGTAGTAATAGCAGGTCGCGCCGTGTAAGCTAGGCGTCTATAGCAACAGGAGAGAAGAATGTCTGTCGCAATAAGTATGTACCCGCGCGGAATATACCTAACTGCACGTCACGCCTTGTAAATAGGGTGTGTTGCCGTTAGAATAGCGTCCAGCAGCTCGGAACGTGTGTTGTGCTTTTCCTAAATCCGCCATGGCTGGATATTGATCTTACTCCGTGTAGTGGAAGATTGCTAGAGAATTCACCGTTCTGATAACTGTACACAGCTACCCAAGGGAAGAACCTCGCCTGCCCTTTGCGACTATTAGTGGCACGGTGCGCTGTTTTGTCGCAGCCCGGTCTCTTGAATCTAAATTCTCACGGTGTTTTTGTGCATTACAGGTTGTGTTTGGTGTTGACGCTACGGTTTAAAGCGAACGTGTCGGTGCATGGTTCATTTTCTGATCGCGACTCGTTTCATTTTTTTGTTGTCCGATCAGAAACGGCGTTCAGGCTGGCAAAGACAGTCCTAGCTGTCACAAAAAAAACTTGCAGTAATCTGCTGGTCAGCGAAAGAGCCGGTGCCTGTGTACTGGGTTGCTTATCTTGAATCAAATCGTTGTGTTCTGGCAGCTCTCGGGTTTGCAGACGTGTAAGTTTGTGAGCCGCCATGTGTGGCTGACTACCCGTGTTCGTCGTGAGTTTGAATCTATAGATAGATCTGTACTGTGAGCGCTAGCTTCGGTTGTGGAG
>JABMCL010002203.1:107500-117500 GCA_018857735.1 Alviniconcha marisindica | reverse complement strand
TCACATGAAGTTGCCACTTCCCGAGGACCCACTCTGAAAAGTTACTGTCCTAATAAAAGCAATTATAAGAATTATCTACAACAAATCAATTAATTAACACAGCCGGGTTACTCCGCTGGCCACTGTCACCCTGTTTTACTCCAATCATGACCCCGACCCATCCAAGATCCTACGCACTGAAAAGATCCCCGCCTGGACTCAGTTGACATGGGAGTGGGCCAAGTGCAAGCTGGCCAATAGACGTCAAGAATATGTAAGCGTTTACGGCTTTGGCGGGTTAGGCACTCTAAGTATCCATTATTATTATTAATACAAAGATGCGGTGCGTGCAACACTGCCGAGATGGGACACCAGCTCTTGCGTGCAGGCAGTCCCGCTAGCATCCACGGACGAAACGATCAGCTGAGAAACCTTTTCGAAAGAGAAAGGATTTCAGCTGAGGTTTGAAATAATTATATATAATATATATCGACTGGAAGAGAGTTTTAAACCTCTTCGAAAGAGAAAGGGTTTCAGCTGAGGTTTGAAATAATTATGTATATATATATATATATACCGACTGGAAGAGAGTTTCTAACAACTGGTATTTGATACTAAGCGAACGAATAACGTAAGGTTTTGTGCTAGTTCGTGGGACAGTGAAGAGTTTCTCATTACCAGGCCTGGGGAACGACAGGGCTGATTACTGTTGACAAGAGATCAAATTAATACGGTGGATCAGAACCCTCCAAGTAAGCGGTAAAATCGGACAGAGCAAGTAAGTAAACATGGTGCTTAACGTCCACAGAAAACCTAAGGCTTATTAGGGACGGGGAGAAAGGGGGGGGGGGGGGAAGAGGGAGATTATATACCTATCGCTACACTGTCACCGCCAGAATGACTCCTGCATTAAGACGGGCAGCGATGAGAGCCATTTTAACATTTCATTAATAATTATTGTGAGGGACAAAGTCACAAACAAGACAGTGTCCGCAGACCACAACTTTTGAAGAGAAAGGAGAGCCAAAGCGGAATCGAACCGAGGTCCTTCTGCTTACCAGAACACACGTTCTTAACTGGGCGAATGTTTGTTCGCCGAACATACTTGAACTATGATTCGTTTCTTAATTGAACTTTTAGTTCGCCGAACATGGTTCGGACAGTCCAAACTTTACTTCGTTCTCAACTGGCTTGTCAATGCAAGCTTCGGCCCGAACTTGCGGCAGACGCGCAGCAGACAGCAGGATCGAAAATGTAGGCTAAAGTCAAGTCAATCAAGTCAATATACTTTAATCATCCCTCACAGGGTAATTCAACTGACTACTATCTCATTCTGGGTCTCCGAGACGAGGCTGCGCCTCCCACAAGTCAACAAATAAACTGACAAATTCCCTTTTCTTTTTTTTTGCCAGTCAGAGGCAATGTTGGTCGAATAGGGCGAATGTTCCCAGAACATGTTGAGCGAAGCTTTTTGGACCCCGAATATAGCTTCGACGAATACTTCCAACTAGGTTCGCGAAGAAAAGTTGGCCCAATTAAGAACCAACTAAGTTCGCCGAATACTTCCAACTAGGTTCGCGAACAAACATTCGCCCAATTAAGAACGGGCTTAACGCCTTACCGCTAGGCCAAATTGGTTCGTGGTGGTGGTGGTTTTGAACTGACTGGTGCCTCTTGAAATCCAATATTACTAACTAACTAACTTTTCCTTGTTTTAAACTTTCTAAGTCGAACTGAGTAAACATTTGGACGATTAGTTTTAGGCGAAATTGTGTGGAGAGAGAGGGGGGAGGGGAGAGAGAGAGGTGGGGAGAGGAAGAGGGGTGGGAGAGGGGGGGGAAAGGATGGGAGAGAGAGAGGGGAGAGAGAGAGAGAGAGAGAGGTGAGAGAGGGGAGAGAGGAGAGAGAGAGAGGTGGGAGAGAGAGACGACCCTTATAAGGGAGGTGGGAAGAGGGGTAGGGGGAGAACAGAGAGGAGGTCAGAGAGAGAGGGGGAGAGAGGGGGGGGGGAGAGAGGGGGGGAGAGAGAGAGAGGGGAAGAGGGGAAGAGAGGAGGGAGGAGGGAAGCACCATGCCCCCCCCCCCCCCCCCCCCCCCCTCTTTTTTCTACATTTTCCCGTTTCTGTTTCTTTGCAGCCGCTGACATCAGATCGGGGTCAGGGCCGGATGCCAACAAGACCTCGGACGGTTCCAAGAAATTCTCCGACTTTTCCAGGAAACCGATCAAAATGTCCTCAATGACCTCCAAAGCACTTGCTGACTCTCCCAAAAAGGGTACGTTTCCGGCATCTTCTCTCACAAATATGGCCGCACTGCATCTCGCTTTCCGGGTGAGCCGGTTTGGTTCAGCGGTAAGGCGGTAAGCCCCTTCCTAACTGGGCGAATGTTTGTTCGCCGAACATACTTCGGACAGTTCGACGAACTGTGATTCGTTTCTCAATTGGACTTTTAGTTCGCCGAACATGGTTCGGACAGTTCGACGAACTTTGCTTCGTTCTCAACTGGCTCGTAATGAGATGCAAGCTTCGGCCCGAACTTGCGGCAGACGCGCAGCAGACAGCATGATTGAAAATGTAGGCTAAAGTCTCGAGTCATGTCAAGTCAATATACTTTAATCATCCCTCACAGGGTAATTCAGCTAACTACTATCTCATTCTGGGTCTCCGAGACAAGGCTGCACCTCCCACAAGTCAACACATAAACAAATTCCCTCCGAAGCGAGTGAAGAACCTAGCGACACCGTCATCCATTTTTATTTTTATTTTTCCTCATCCACAGGAGAGCTCTGTCTCAGCCAATCAGAGGCAATGATCGTCGAATAGGGCGAATGTTCCCAGAACATGTTGAGCGAAGCTTTTTGGATCCCGAATATAGCTTCGACGAATACTTCCAACTAGGTTCGCGAAGAAAAGTTGGCCCAGTTAAGAACCAACTAGCTTCGCCGAATACTTCCAACTGTCTTGTGACTTTTTGTCTTACACAGTTAATAAAACATTAAAATGGCACTCATCGTGGCCCATCTTAATGCAGGAGTCATTCTGGTGGTGACAGTGTGGCGATAGGCATATAATCTCCCTCTTCCCCCCCCCCCTCCACCCCCCCCCTCCATACCATCTCCCCCCACCCCCTCTTCTCCACGTCCCTAATAAGCCTTATGGTTTCTGTGGACGTTAAGCACCATGTTTAGACTTACTATTTCGCTTTCCGGCATCCTTTCTCCAAACTCTGCCATAATTGGTTACGCGACTGCACGGGACACTCGATCGTATTCATTTTTGCCTCTCTGTGCACCCACGCTGTCAGCGTCTTGTGAAAGTTCTGGGCACTAAGTTCTGGAAGCAACATAGCGTCGAGCACGCGCGAAAACATGAGGCGCGTCCGCCCCGAGTTACAAAAAAAAAAAAAAAAGAGAGAGAGAAAAAAAAGAGAGAGAAATCGATTCGAACGATTTGATTTTGTTTTTGTTTGCTGTCGCAAACATTGTGGGCAATTATGAAAGAAACGCCAAACACAGTTTGAGTTGTCTCTTAGAAACCTACTACCATTTGAGCGTCAGCGAAACGCTGACGTGTTTCTGATCCCTATGACGTAACTGAACATGGCAGTGGTTGGATGAAGGATAGAACTTGAGACATTCGTTGGACGGGGAGTATCAAGTCACAGGACAGTCTGTTATATTGCCTGCTGACATACAAATATAGAGAACTTTAGACATTCGTTGGACGGAGAGTATCACAGGACAGTCTGTTATATTGCCTGCTGACATACAAATATACAGAACTTTAGACATTCGTTGGACGGAGAGTATCACAGGACAGTCTGTTATATTGCCTGCTGACATACAAATATAGAGAACTTTAGACATTCGTTGGACGGAGAGTATCACAGGACAGTCTGTTATATTGCCTGCTGACATACAAATATACAGAACTTTAGACATTCGTTGGACGGAGAGTATCAAGTCACAGGACAGTCTGTTATATTGCCTGCTGACATACAAATATAGAGAACTTTAGACACACGTTTAACGGCTAGGATCCCTGTCTGTGTCAGTCTGTTCCATCGTCTGTTGACACACTCATGTGTAGAACTTTAGACACGCGTTTAACGGTTAGGATCCCTGTCTGTGTCAGTCTGTTCCATCGTCTGTTGACACACTCTAATGTGTAGAACTTTAAACACACGTTTAACGGTTAGGATCCCTGTCTTGTCAGTCTGTTCCATCGTCTGTTGACACACTCATGTGTAGAACTTTAGACACCGTTTAACGGTTGGGATCCCTGTCTGTGTCAGTCTGTTCCATCGTCTGTTGACACACTCATGTGTAGAACTTTAAACACACGTTTAACGGTCAGGATATCTGTCTGTGTCAGTCTGTTCCATCGTCTGTTGACACACTCATGTGTAGAACTTTAGACACCGTTTAACGGTTAGGATCCCTGTCTGTGTCAGTCTGTTCCATCGTCTGTTGACACACTCATGTGTAGAACTTTAGACACGCGTTTAACGGTTAGGATCCCTGTCTGTGTCAGTCTGTTCCACCGTCTGCTGACACACTCATGTGTAGAACTTTAGACACACGTTTAACGGTTAGAATACCTGTCTGTGTCTGTCTGTTTCATAGTCTGCTGACACTCTAATGTGTAGAACTTTAAACACACGTTTAACGGTTAGAATACCTGTCTGTGTCTGTCTGTTTCATAGTCTGCTGACACTCTAATGTGTAGAACTTTAAACACACGTTTAACGGTTAGATCACCTGTCTGTGTCAGTCTGTTCATCGTCTGTGACACTCATGTGTAGAACTTTAGACACACGTTTAACGGTTAGGATCCCTGTCTGTGTCAGTCTGTTCCATCGTGTGTTGACACACTCTAATGTGTAGAACTTTAAACACACGTTTAACGGTTAGGATCCCTGTCTGTGTCAGTCTGTTCCATCGTCTGTTGACACACTCATGTGCAGAACTTTAAACACACGTTTAACGGTCAGGATATCTGTCTGTGTCAGTCTGTTCCATCGTCTGTTGACACACTCATGTGAGAACTTTAGACACACGTTTAACGGTTAGAATACCTGTCTGTGTCAGTCTGTTCCATCGTCTGCTGACACACTCATGTTAGAACTTTAACACGTTTAACGGTCAGGATATCTGTCTATGTCAGTCTGTTCCATCGTCTGTTGACACACTCATGTGAGAACTTTAGACACCGTTTAACGGTTAGATCCTGTCTGTGTCAGTCTGTTCCATCGTCTGTTGACACACTCATGTGTAGAACTTTAGACACGCGTTTAACGGTTAGGATCCCTGTCTGTGTCAGTCTGTTCCACCGTCTGCTGACACACTCATGTGTAGAACTTTAGACACACGTTTAACGGTTAGAATACCTGTCTGTGTCGTCTGTTTCATAGTCTGCTGACACTCTAATGTGTAGAACTTTAAACACACGTTTAACGGTTAGAATACCTTCTGTGTCTGTCTGTTTCATAGTCTGCTGACACTCTAATGTGTAGAACTTTAAACACCGTTTAACGGTTAGGATCCCTGTCTGTGTCAGTCTGTTCCATCGTCTGTTGACACACTCATGTGTAGAACTTTAGACACACGTTTAACGGTTAGAATACCTGTCTATGTCAGTCTGTTCCATCGTGTGTTGACACATTCATGTGTAGAACTTTAGACACACGTTTAACGGTTAGAATACCTGTCTGTGTCAGTCTGTTTCATAGTCTGCTGTCACTCTAATGTGTAGAACTTTAAACACACGTTTAACGGTTAGGACTACCTGTCTGTGTCAGTCTGTTCCATCGTCTGTTGACACACTCATGTGTAGAACTTTAGACACACGTTTAACGGTTAGAATACCTGTCTGTGTCAGTCTGTTCCATCGTCTGCTGACACTCTAATGTGTAGAACTTTAAACACACGTTTAACTGGAAGAGTCAGCTAACAGTCTGTTGACACACCAGTATAATTATAGCACTTTAGACCCACGCTTAACGGAAAGGATCAACAGACTGTTCAACTGTCTGTTTATACACCACTGTATAGAACTTTACAGACACACGTTTAACGGAAATGATCAAATGACAGTCTGTTCAACAGCCTGTTGACACACCAGTATATGGAAGTTTAGACTCAGGTTTAACGGGGAGCTAACAGTCTGTTCTATTGCCTGTTGACACACCGGTATATAGAACTTTAGACACACGTTTAACGGGAAGTAACACATCGCAGTCTGCTCTGTTTGCTGTTGACACAGCAGTATATAGAACTTTATAAGACACACATTTAACGGGAAGGGTCAGCTGACAGTCTGTTGACACAGCAGTATAAACATAGAACTTTAGACACACGTTTAACGGGAAGTAACACATCGCAGTCTGTTCAATAGCCTGTTGACACAGCAATATAACTTTACAGACACACGTTTAACGGGAACGATCTGCTGGCAGTCTGTTGACACAGCGGTATATATATATAGAACCTTAGACACAGATTTAACGGGAAGGATCAATTGACAGTCTGTTCAACAGCCTGTTGACACACCAGTATCTGGAACTTTAGACTCGGGTTTAACGGGGAGGACCAGCTAACAGTCTGTTCTATTGCCTGTTGACACACCTGTATAATTATAGAACTTTAGACACACGTTTAACAGGTATGTTCACCTGACAGTCTGTTCTATTGCCTGTTGACACACCAGTATAATTATAGAACTTTAGACACACGTTTAACAGGTATGTTCACCAGACAGTCTGTTCTATTGCCTGTTGACACACCGGTATATAGAACTTTAGACAGACGTTTAACGGGAAGTAGCACCTCGCAGTCTGTTCTGTTTGCTGTTGACACAGCAGTGTATAGAACTTTATAGACACCCGTTTAACGGGAAGGAATACCTGGCAGTCTGTTGACACACCAGAACATAGAACTTTAGACACACATTTAGCCGGAAGGATCACAGGGCAGTCTGTTCTATCGTCTGTTGACACAGCAGTATATAATTATAACTTTAGACATTCGTTTATCGGGAAGGGTCACGTGACAGTCTCTCAACTTTAGACACAAGTTTAACGGGAAGGGTCACGTGACAGTCTCTCAACTTTCCGCCCCACCCTGTTAAAAAGTCCCTACACTTTTTTAACGGGAAGGTCACGGACAGTCTCTCACTTTAGACAAAAGTTAACGGGAAGGTCACGGACAGTTCTCGACACCCTGTTGACACACCAGTGTACAGAACTTGACCAGTTTAACGGGAAGGCACTGACGTTCCTTTGACACCTTTTCGGAATCACGTGACAGTCTCTCGACTTTAGACACACGTTTAACGGGAAGTGTCACGCGACAGTCTCTCGACTTTAGACACACGTTAACGGGAAGTGTCACGCGACAGTGTCTCGACACCCTGTTGACACACCAGTGTACAGAACCTTGGACGCAGGTTTAACGGGAAGGACCACCTGACGGTCTCTCGACACCCTGTTGACACACCAGTGTACAGAACCTTGGACGCAGGTTTAACGGGAAGGACCACCTGACGGTCTCTCGACACCCTGTTGACACACCAGTGTACAGAACCTTGGACGGACCACCTGACGGTCTCTCGACACCCTGTTGACACACCAGTGTACAGAACCTTGGACGGACCACCTGACGGTCTCTCGACACCCTGTTGACACACCAGTGTACAGAACCTTGGACGGACCACCTGACGGTCTCTCGACACCCTGTTGACACACCAGTGTACAGAACCTTGGACGGACCACCTGACGGTCTCTCGACACCCTGTTGACACACCAGTGTACAGAACCTTGGACGGACCACCCTGACGGTCTCTCGACACCCTGTTGACACACCAGTGTACAGAACCTTGGACGGACCACCCTGACGGTCTCTCGACACCCTGTTGACACACCAGTGTACAGAACCTTGGACGGACCACCCTGACGGTCTCTCGACACCCTGTTGACACACCAGTGTACAGAACCTTGGACGGACCACCCTGACGGTCTCTCGACACTCTGTTGACACACCAGTGTACAGAACCTTGGACGGACCACCCTGACGGTCTCTCGACACTCTGTTGACACACCAGTGTACAGAACCTTGGACGGACCACCTGACGGTCTCTCGACACCCTGTTGACGCACCAGTGTACAGAACCTTGGACGGACCACCCTGACGGTCTCTCGACACTCTGTTGACCACCAGTGTACAGAACCTTGGACGGACCCCCCTGACGGTCTCTCGACACCCTGTTGACACACCAGTGTACAGAACCTTGGACGGACCACCTGACGGTCTCTCGACACCCTGTTGACACACCAGTGTACAGAACCTTGGACGGACCACCTGACGGTCTCTCGACACCCTGTTGACACACCAGTGTACAGAACCTTGGACGGACCACCCTGACGGTCTCTCGACACCCTGTTGACACACCAGTGTACAGAACCTTGGACGGACCACCCTGACGGTCTCTCGACACCCTGTTGACACACCAGTGTACAGAACCTTGGACGGACCACCCTGACGGTCTCTCGACACTCTGTTGACAGCCGCCAATGCGGAAAGCGCGCGCCCGTCGCTGCCCAAGGAGGTTCCGAAGCGCACGAACAGCGCCGCCTCCAAGGACCTGATGATCAGCTACAGCCACGCTGACAAAGACGTGATGCTCAGAGTCAGAGGTGGGTCCTCCCTCTCCTCTCCTCCGTCTTAGTCTAGCAGGACCGACTGCGAGAGAAGACAGTCTTTGTAGATCTGCTCTGTAGTCTTAGTGTGTGTGTGTGTGTGTGTGTGTGTGTGTGTGGTGTGTGTGTGTGTGTGTGTGTGTGTGTATGTGTGTGTGTGTGTGTGTGTGAGTAAAAGTGCGTGTGCGTGTGTGTCGTGTGCATGTGTGTCGTGTGTCGTGTGTGCGTGTGCAGTGTGTGTGTGCGTGTGTGTGTCGTATGTGTGTGTGTGTAGTGTGTGTGTGTGTGTGTGTGTGTGTGTGTGGTAGTGTGTGTGTCTGTGTGTGTGTTGTGTTGTGTTATGTGTTGTGTTTGTCTGCCCCCGCGCGCCCCCCCCCCCCACTGTCCGTGCCAGGCAACATTTGTCCTGTGTCAGCGTGTACTGCAGACCCCCCCGTGTCCCATTGTGCCGACTATAGCGGACGTAGAGTGTGTGAATGTGTATTGTAGCTCAGGGTCTGTACGAACGCTGTCAGACAATCCGCACTGGAAGCTGACTCTTGGACATTAAACAACTACAACAACAACAACGACAACAACGACAACAACGACAACAAAACAAAACAACAAAATACAACAAAAACAAACCAACGACAACAACAAACAAGCAAACAAACAACAACAACAACAAAACAACAACAACAACAACAACAACGACAACAACGACGACAACAACAACAACAACAAAAATACAACAAAAACAAACCAACGACAACAACAAACAAACAGACAACAACAACAACAGCAAAACAACAACAACAATAACAAATAACTCCACCGGGGCGTCATTATTGCACCTGGCTTTTCGCTCCGACGCCTACCAACTGAGCTATCGCGCCCCCATAATAATTATTACGTGTGTCACAGAGAAGCTGGAGCAGAGTGGAATCAGCGTGTGGGTGGACGTCTCGGGCCTTCAGGCCGGGGTGGACTTCCTCAGCAAGATCGGGGAGGCCATCATTGACGCCAAGGTGAGTGACCGCTGACAGAACTCGGACTGGGACTCAGTTAGCAGCTCTGCCTTGGTCGAGTGTTGCTTTACGGCCACAGAAACCGTAGCTTTATTAGGGACGGGAGCCCAGGACGGCCACCTCGACTCTCACACAGCTCTTCTCGGGGGGGGGGGAGAAAGGTTTTGTGCTCTGGAGAGAAGAGAGAGAGAGAGAGAGAGAGAGAGAGAAGAGAGAGAGAGAGAAGAGAGAGAGAGAGAGAAAATTGTTTACTGTCAGGCCTCCGGCCCATTACAACAGGAGTGAACATTCAGGCAATTCGACTTCTCATGGATCCA
>JABMCL010002203.1:90000-100000 GCA_018857735.1 Alviniconcha marisindica | reverse complement strand
GTGAGCTGTTTTGCCATATTCTGTTCTAACTGTGAGCTGTTTTGCCATCTTCTGTTCTAATTGTGAGCTGTTTTGCCATATTCTGTTCTAATTGTGAGCTGTTTTGCCATCTTCTGTTGTAACGGTGAACTGTTTTGCCATCTTCTGTTCTACCTATGACCTGTTTTTCCATCTTTTGTGCTAACTGTGACCTGTTTTGTCATGTTCTGTTCTAACTGTGACCTGCTTTGCCATCTTCTGTTCTAACTGTGACCTGTTTTGCCATCTTCTGTTCTAACTGTGACCTGTTTTGTCATGTTCTGTTCTAACTGTGACCTGTTTTGCTATCTTTTGTTCTGACTGTGACCTGTTTTATCATGGTCTGCTCTAACTGTGACCTGTTCTGCCATCTTCTGTTCTAATTGTGACCTGTTTTTTTCCATCTTCTGCTCTAACTGTGACCTGTTTTTCCATCTTCTGCTCTAACTGTGACCTGTGTGCCATCTTCTGCTCTACTGTGACCTGTTTTTCCATCTTCTTCTCTAACTGTGACCTGTTTTTCCATCTTCTGCTCTAATTGTGACCTGTTTTTTCCATCTTCTGCTCTAACTGTGACCTGTTTTCCCATCTTCTTCTCTAACTGTGACTTGTTTTTCCATCTTCTGCTCTAACTGTGACTTGTTTTTCCATCTTCTGTTCTAATTGTGACCTGTTTTTTCCATCTTCTGCTCTAACTGTGACCTGTTTTTCCATCTTCTGCTCTAACTGTGACCTGTTTTGCCATCTTCTGCTCTAACTGTGACCTGTTTTGCCATCTTCTGCTCTAACTGTGCCCTGTTTTTCCATCTTCTGCTCTAACTGTGCCCTGTTCTGCGGCCTCCCCAGGCAAGTTCCGCAGCGCCGCTGTGATCGACGCCCTGAGGGACCTGCTGTCGGACCCTGACGCCAACGTCCGGGCTGTGGCCTCCGTGTCCCTGGCTCGCACGGAGGCCAACGATCCCGTGACGCTCAAGTTCCTCAGCAAGACCCTCAACGACAAGGACCGCCTGGTGCGGGAGGCCGGCTGCTTGGCGCTGGGTCACCTGCAGGCCAAGCAGGCTGTGTCCAAACTTCTGCACCTGTGGTGAGTGTGTGTGTGTGTGTGTGTGTGTGTGTGTGTGTGTGTGTGTGTGTGTGTGTGTGTGTGTGTGTGTGTGTGTGTGAGGCTTAATTCTGCACCTGTGGTGAGTGTGTGTGTGTGAGGCTTAATTCTGCACCGGTGGTGAGTGTGTGTGTGATGCTTAATGTCTGCACCGGTGTGATGTGTGTGGAGGCTTAATTGCACCTGTGGTGAATGTGTGTGTGAGGCTTAATTTTGCACCTGTGGTGAGTGTGTGTGGTGTGTGAGGCTTAATTCTGCACCGGTTGGTGAGATGTGTGTGTGAGGCTTAATTCTGCACCGTGGTGATGTGTGTGTGTGAGGCTTAATTCTGCACCGGTGGTGAGTGTGTGTGTGTGAGGCTTAATTCTGCACCGTGGTGAGTGTGTGTGTGTGAGGCTTAATTCTGCACCGGTGTGTGAGTGTGTGTGTGTGAGGCTTAATTCTGCACCGGTGGTGAGTGTGTGTGTGTGAGGCTTAATTCTGCACCTGGTGGTGAGTGTGTGTGTGTGAGGCTTAATTCTGCACCGGTGGTGAGTGTGTGTGTGTGAGGCTTAATTCTGCACCGGTGGTGAGTGTGTGTGTGTGAGGCTTAATTCTGCATCTGTGGTGAGTGTGTGTGTGAGGCTTAATTTTGCACCTGTGATGTGAGTGTGTGTGTGAGGCTTAATTCTGCACCTGTGGTGAGTGTGTGTGAGCTAGGCTTAATTCTGCATCTGTGGTGAGTGTGTGTGAAGCTTCTGTGCCTGTGGTGAGTGTGTGTGAAGCTTCTGTGCCTGTGGTGAGTGTGTGTGAGGCTTCTACATCTGTGGTGAGTGTCTGTGTGAAGCTTATGTGCCTGTGGTGAGTGTGTGTGAAGCTTCTGTGTCTGTAGGGAGTATTTGTGAAACTTCTGCAATTGTGGTGATTGTGTGTGGAGCTTTTGTGTCGGTGATGAGTGTTTATGAAGCGTCTGCATCTGTGGTGAGTGTGTGTGGAGCTTTTGTGCCAGTGGTGAGTGTGTGTGAAGCTCCTGTGTCTGTAGGGAGTGTGTGTGTGTGTGTGTGTGTGTGTGTGTGTGTGTGTGTGTGTGTGTGTGTGTGTGTGTGTGTGTCTGTGTGTGTCTGTGAAGCTTCTGTGTCTGTGGTGTGTGTGAAGCTTCTGTTTCTGTAGGGAGTGTGTGTGTGTGTGAAGCTTCTGTGTCTGTGGTGAGTATGTGTGAGGCTTAGTTCTGCATCTATGGTGAGCGTGTGTGAAGCTTCTGTGCCTGTGGTGAGCGTGTGAGAATTTTGCTTGGGGGAGGTTAGTTCTGCATCTATGGTGAGCGTGTGTGAAGCTTCTGTGCCTGTGGTGAGCGTGTGTGAAGCTTCTGTGTCTGTAGGGAGTGGTTGTGAAGCTTAGTTCTCTCTAGGGAGTGTTTGTGAAATGTCTGCATCTGTGGTGATTGTGTGTGAAGCTTCTGTGTCTGTGGAGATGGTGTGTGTGAAGCTTCTGTGTATGTGGTGAGTGTGTGTGAAGCTTCTGTGTCTGTAGGGAGTGTATGTGAAGCGTATGTGTGTCTAGGGAGTGTTTGTGAAACTTCTGCATCTGTGGTGATTGTATGTGTGAGGCTTCTGTGTCAGTGGTGAGTGTGTGTGAAGCTTAATTCTGCATCTGTGGTGAGTGTGTGTGGAGCATTTACATCTGTGAGGAGTATGTGAAGCTTCTGTGCCTGTAGGGAGTGTTTGTGAAGCTTAGGTGTCTCTAGAGAGTGTTTGTGAAACTTCTGCATATGTGGTGATTGTGTGTGAAGCTTCTGTGTCTGTGGTGATTGTGTGTGTGAAGCTTCTGTGTCTGTGGTGAGTGTGTGGGAAGCTTCTGTGTCTGTAGGGAGTGTTTGTGAAGCTTCTGTGTCTGTGGTGAGTGTTTGTGAAACTTCTGCATCTGTGGTGATTGTATGTGTGAGGCTTCTGTGTCTGTGGTGAGTGTTTGTGAAGCTTGTGCATCTGTGGTGTGTGTGTGTGTGTGTGTGTGTGTGTGTGTGTGTGTGTGTGTGTGTGTGTGTGTGTGTGTGTGTGTGAAGCTTATGTGTCTGTATGGAGTGTCTGTGAAGCGTCTGCATCTGTGGTGAATGTGTGTGAAGCTTCTGTGTCTGTGGTGAGTGTTTGTGATCCTTCTGCATTTATGGTGAGTGTTTGTGAAGCTTCTGTGCCTGTGGTGAGTGTTTGTGAAGTTTTCTGCATGTGAGGTGAGTGTTTGTGAAGTTTTCTGCATCTGTGGTGAGTGTTTGTTCCCATCGCCATCATTATCATCATCGCAACCACCACGTTCATCAGCTTCACCACGTTGCCTGTCATAATTCAACAGCTTCACCACGTTGCCTGTCATGAATCGCCGTTATCGTTAGTGTTTTATAATAATAATAGTAATAATAATAATAAAGAGGATTTCTAGAGCACCCATCTACCGCACAAGTTCGGAGCATCCTCGCACACACATACTCACACACACGCACGCACGCACGCACGCACGCGCGCGCGCGCTCTCTCTCTCTCTCACGAACGCTCACTCTCTCTCTCTCTCTCCCTCTCCCCTCTCTCTCTCCTCTTTCGTCTCTTCTCTCAATCTACTCATACACACACACACAAAATCACTCACACACCACTCACACTCACCATCACCACACACACACACACACACACACACAACACACACACACACACCCACCACCCCACCTACACCCTCCACCACTCCTCTCCCTCTCTCTCTCTCCTCTCCACCACACACACCCACACACACCACACCACACACACACACACACACTCACACACACACACACACACACACACACACACACACACACACACACACACACACACACACACACACACACACACACCACACACACACACACACACACACACACCACACACCCACACCACACACACACTCACACACACACACACCACACACACACACCACACAACACACACACCACACACACACACACCACACACACACACACACACACACACACACACACAACACACACACTACACCCACACAACACACACACACACACACACACACACACACACACACACACACACACACACACACACAACACACCACCACACACACACACACACACACACATCACCATACCACACAACACACACACACACACACACACACACACACACACACACACACACACACACACACTTATATTCCTGCTTTAAGCCTTGCCGTTGTTTGGATGTTGAACAGGCGAAATGACGTCATCTCCCACGTGAGGGAAGCTGCGCGAGTGGCCCTGCAGCAGATAGGGGGACCGGAAGTGGAGAAGGCCATGCACGTGACCAAAGTTCTAGCGGACGAAATTCGACAGCTGACGGCGCAGTAACAATAACACCTGCCCTTCGGCAAGCACGTGTTGATGAGTGTTGCATGTCTGAATTATGCTGGGGACTGTCCGTTTTGTTGGATTGTCAGGAAATTCGTCAGCCATGGCGATGCATTAACAACTTAGACTGGCATTAACAAAGACGTTCATTATACGATATCCTTAAAAAAAAATTATATATATATATATATGTTGTTGTTTTTTAAAATAATTTTTAATGGTATCATATATATATAAAGTCGCCATAGTAACAACACTTGCTCAAGAGCCAAGATTCAAAGATTATTTTTGTATTGACCGCTTCATGCTACCTCCCATCAACCAGATCACAGGGGCAGAATCTGATGTTTCCAAAACTGAGGTAGTTTTCTGTCCTGAGGGGTCTCTGATGCATCCATAATGATGTCAAAGTGTAATTTTTCCATACAAAAATCTCTGATGTGTCCATATGGAGATCGCTGTATGCTTTTTCCATACAGAGGTCTCTGATTTGTCCATAATTATGGATATCGCTGTATGCTTTAAAGAATAAAAAAATCAGAAACAAAGTTCACAGCCATTCTGAAAGAAGATGACAAGACACTGAAGGTTGGGGGAAAAAAACACCAAACTAACAACAACAACAACAACAACAACGACTACAACGACGAATAAAAAGCAACACACACACACGCACGCACGCACGCACGCACGCACGCACACAAACCAAGACAAAAAACAAAGCTGCTGATTATTATTAAACAACACAAAACATATGCACATTTTTAGCGGAAACACCTTTCGTCAAAACAGATCATCCACCAGCACATGACAACAGACGAACAGTGTCTAACTATACTTACGTCTTTCGGTCAGTGCTGGAGTTTGTTGCCGAACGTAAATCCCGTTCTTAATTGGGCGAATGTTTGTTCGCGAACCTAGTTGGAAGTATTCGGCGAACTTAGTTGGTTCTTAATCAGGCGAACTTTTCTTCGCGAACCTAGTTGGGAGTATTCGTCGAACTGCGACGAAGCTATATTTCACTTCTTTTTTTTAAAATTTTAAACACTTTTTTTTTCTCCCTTAATGGAAATTCAGTCGCCTTACCCGGGTAAGGCACAGCAGCCGCAGGAGCAGCGCCACCCATTCCTACCAGTGTGTGTAGTGTTTTCCTGTGTCCACACAATGGTATGGCTGCCAGCGTTTGGGATTTTTTAACGTGCGCACAAATGTTGATGCATGCGATAGCACACGGGGGGCTGCACGGACACTGTAAGAGAGTCTGCACCGGAAGTTGACTCTGGGAGAAAAATCCCTTGCCGCACGGGGACTCGAACCCGCGTCAGGTATATTGTGCCTGGCTTTTTCAGTCGGACGGTCTGGTCTACCCACTGAGCTAGTCCTGCCCTAAAGTAGAAAGGTGTTTCCACTGACAGTTTCAGCATGTTTTGTGTTGTATAGTTAAAACCAGCAGCTTTTTTGTTAGTTTGTATTTAGTTTAAAAATAATAATAAAAATTAACCTTCTATGCGTTTTGGTCTTGGTTACAGTTGGTTGACAGAACGTTAAAATCCAGTTACTAGCTAACTTTAAAACAAAAACTGGTATCCACTGATAAGTCTTATAGTGTTCATCCTGTACTTATACCTATTATAGTGTTCATCCTGTACTTATACCTATTATAGTGTTCATCCTGTACTTATGCGCATTATAGTGTTCATCCTGTACTCATACGTATTATAGAGTTCATCCTGTACTTATAAGTATTATAGTGTTTATCCTGTGGACCATTGCTTATCCTGTCAGCTGTTATTGTTTATCTAGCCTTAAGTATTGTTTGTCCTGTTTTGCTGCTGTTTGAGCCATCATCAAATCTTTGCCTGTGTCTTGTGGTATTATAATGTACACATCACAGATATACGACCGTAATAATCTGTTGACCAGATGTTATCTCTAACGATAAATAACGTCTTTCTCGTCACTGACTTGTCGTAATGATGGAATCAGCTTCACAGAGAAAGTTTCCTGACTGGAAAATAATGTTCTATGAGTCTTGTTCGTGACTACAAAACGACGTTGTGTGATTCTTCTGACCACAAAACAACGTTGTATGATTCTCCTTCCTACAAAACAAGGCTGTGTGATTCTCCTGACTTCAGAATAACGTTGTGTAATTCTCCTGACTTCAAAATAACGTTGTACGATTCTCGTTCCTACAAAACAACGTTGTGTGATTCTCTTGCCTACAAAACAACGTTGTGATTCTTGTTCCTACAAAACAACGTTGTGTGATTCTCTTGCCTACAAAACAACGTTGTGTGATTCGCTTTCCTACAAAACAACGTTGTGTGATTTTCGTTCCTACAAAACAACGTTGTGTGATTTTCGTTCCTACAAAACAACGTTGTGATTCTTGTTCCTATAAAACAACGTTGTGTGATTCTCCTGACCACAAAACAACGTTGTATGATTCTCCGGACTACAGAACAACGTTGTATGCCGGATCCTCCTTCCTACAAAACAACGTTGCATGCCGGATCCTCCTTCCTACAAAACAACGTTGTATGCCGGATCCTCCTTCCTACAAAACAACGTTGTATGTCGGATCCTCCAGCCTAGAAAACAACGTTGTGTGCTCCTCCTTCCTACAAAACAACGTTGTATGATTCCCCGGACTACAAAACAACGTTGTGTGATCCTCCGGACTACAAGACTATGTTGTACATTGTACTGTGATGCTTGCTCCTGACTGCAGAGCAACGCTCTGTGATTCTCAGGACCAAAAACCAAAGGTGGAAAAAAGAAGTGGATACACCGCAACGCGGCGGTTCGCTTCGGTTGGGTTGCTTAATGTCCTCGGATGTCGGTTGACAGATTAGGGACAAGCTGAGACCAATGCCGAAGCATGGTTCAATATAGCTTTACGTCCACGGAAACCAGAAGGCTCGTTAGGAAGGACAGCCCAGGACGGCCACCTCGACTCTCACACAGCTCCTGAACTACGCCACCGCAACGCCCGAATCCTTTAGCTGTTGAAGCTGTTGCCGCGGCGTATAGGTCTCGTTTAGATTCTTGCTCGTGAATATGTAGCAAGGTTGTTGTTTTTTCTTTAGTTTTGCTTTTTCTCGGTAATAATTATCTGCCCTGCAGGTTCGTTCACACTCGTATGTCGGGGTGATGGGACTGAAGAAAAGGACTGGATACACCGCAACACTCAAAAAGGACCGGAAAAGGACTGGATACGCCGCAACACGTAAAGGACTGGAAAAGGACTGGATACACCGCAACACTCGAATCCTTTAGCTATTGAGGCTATCGCGGCCTTGACGTTTAGGTCTTGTCATTATTATTATAATTGTTCGTGATGATGGGATTATTACCTTTACCTGTTCGAACGGGTTTGACTGAACATGTGTGCATATACCTATTGTATATAATAATTAATAATTATTATGAAGCGCTGTTCTCTAACCAGAGTTAAACTCACTGCGCTGTACAAATATCTTCTGACAAAACCACATTAACATACATTTCAACAAACAGAACCTTAATTATTTAGTCGTTCATTATCGCCTATCAAACAATAACTGTATATACACAACACAAACACAAACACACACACACACACACACGCACGCACGCACGCACGCACGCACGCACACACGCACGCACGCACGCACGCACGCACGCACGCACGCACGCACGCACGCACACACACACACACACACACACACACACACACACACACTCACACGCACACACACACACTCATACACATACACACACACACGCACACATACACACTCACACGCGCGCACGCGCGCGCGCGCACACACACACACACACACACACACACAGTGACATGCGCGCACCAGTCTCCGTCCACGCATATACAACAATTTATTAATAATCGATACATACACACTGACACACAGACACACAGACACACACACACACACACACACACACACACACACACACACACACCACACACACACACACACACACACAGTGACATGCGCGCACCAGTTTCCGTCAACGCATATACAACAATGTAACCTAAAAATATTTCTTTTCCCAAACTGTAGACAGGCAATGTTTTCTGATCCGTGCTGCTGTCTTATCCAACTCAAGTCTCCGTTTGCTGTCCGTTTTAAGCTGGGTAAATTTAGCTTTGTGTAGTCAGAATGCTTGTGTGTGTGCTTGTGTGTGTGTGTGTGTGTGTGTGTGTGTGTGTGTGTGTGTGTGTGTGTGTGTGTGTGTGCGTGCGTGCTTAGAATCGTCTCTAAGGACACGATTTTGCGCTTTACAAATAATGACTTTAATTATTATTATTGTCACATGAATTGGCAATTGCAGCAGCGTTTGCCGTGAACTGTTCATTCGGGTGTGTTGTAAAGTTAACACTATTTTGTAATGCAAATTAATGCGCGAACTGTAAATGAACCGTTTTCGTGGTCAGGTTTGTGATGCGGTCCAGAGAAAATGGACACCAAATAACTGTAGTCTTCCCGTTTCAGTTGTCAGCTCAATTAAGTGTCAGATGCATGTGTCTGGCATGTCCAAACAGTTTGCTAGTAAACATGAATATATGAAGTTTTTCAAAAATGTTCAATACTTTTTGTATTATTATTATTACTATTATTATCATCATCATTTTGGTTGTTGTTGTCGTTGGCTGGTTTTTCTTTTGTTTTGCTTCAGTTGCATTGACTGTCTTCCTGTTTTGTCACGTGTAGTGTCAAATGGATGTGTGAGATATGTGCGAAAAGGTTTCGGGATCTAGGTGAATATGCGAAGCATTTTATTTTGTTTCTGTTTCTTTTGTGTTGTTTGGGTTGGGCTAACTGTCTTCCAGTTTTGTCAGCTGTGGTGTTACGTGTATGTGTGAGGTACGTTAAAACTGTTTCCAATTAAACGTCAATATATGAGCCGTCCATTCTCTCTCTCTCTCGTAGTGTGTGTGTCCGCGCGCGCAGAGAGAGAGAGAGAGAGAGAGAGAGAGAGAGAGAGAGAGAGAGAGAGAGAGAGAGAGAGGAGAGCGCGTGCGTGCGTGCGGTGTGTGTGTGTGTGTGTGTGTGTGTGTGTGTGTCAGTGCGTGCGCGCGCTCGTGCGTGCGTGCGGGTGCGTGCGTGCGGGTGCGTGCGTGCGTGCGTGTGTGCGTGCGTGTGTGTGTATGTGTGTGTGTGTGTCAGTGTGTGCGTGCGTGCGTGTGTGTGTGTGTGTGTGTGGTGCGTGTGGTGTGTGTGTGTGTGTGTGTGTGTGTGTGTGTGTGTGGTGTGTGTGTGTGTGTGTGTGTGTGTGTGTGTGTGTGTGTGTGTGTGTGTGTGCGTGCGTGTGTGTGCGTGTGTGTGAGTACGTGTGACTGAGTAGTCAAGCGGGCTGACGGCCGCTTCTCCCGACTCTGCAGTGACCGAATTATGGCCTCGTGCAGTGACCTAATCATAGATATGTGCAGTGACCTAATTATGGCCTCGTGCAGTGACCTAATCATAGATATGTGCAGTGACCTAATTATGGCCTCGTGCGGTGACCTAATT
>JABMCL010002203.1:77500-85000 GCA_018857735.1 Alviniconcha marisindica | reverse complement strand
GCTCAGTTGGTAGAGCATCTGACTGAAGAGCCAGGTGCAGTACTGAGGCAGGTTCGAGTTCCTGGTGTGGCAAGGGATTTGTCTCCCAGAGTCAACTTCCGGCAGCGGTGCAGGCTCTCTTAGATTCTTACGCAGTTACAGAGTCGGTACACTTACACTAAGTTACAGCCCTTGTGTGCAATCACATGCATCCACATGTGTGCGTATGTTTACGTTAGAAATCCCTAACACGGGCAGCCATACCATTGTTTGGACATGATACGAAAATACTACACACGCTGATGCTGATAGGAATGGGTAGCGCTGCTCTTGCAGCTGCTGTGCCTTTTAATTTTATTGAGACTATTCTAAAGGTAAGATGACCTGAATTTCCTGCAACTGCAAGTGACAAGTAAGCAAGTAACTAACTTGGTGTTTTACACCCAGTCAACCAGTATGGTTATATATATATGTCAGGTTGAGCTGCAAGTGACGAAGAATTAAAAATACTAAAGAACAACAACAAAACCCCTAAACAACAGAAACAAAACACTAGTTTCTAAATTTTAGTATTTATTACTGAAAGTAAAAGTGGCGAAGTGTGTCTCCCAAATGTCCTTCATTTTTTTTTTTCTTTCACATTTCACGTTGTTTAGCTGGTAGTGGTACTGTACATAGTGGTACACTGGTGGCATGCTTTAGATTAAGACTCTTCACAGGGCAAGCTTGGCATTACGTGAGCAGGTGTGTTTGCAAAGCTGTATTTTGGTCATGAATACATATTATTATTACCATACACAAAGCAAATCAGAAAAATATCACTGTTTTAGTTTTACTATTTTAGTTTTATTATTCAGTAACACTAAGAATACTATACTACTATAGTACTAAATGAGTAAATATAGAGGATTATTATAATTATAGATCATACTACTAAACAGTTTATATTTAATGTTTCTTCCAAGATTTCAGTGTTGTTTTATGTTACTACATTATTTACATTATAAATAACTAAAAACACATTCACACACAAGAGACATCTTGAGTTAAAAATGGGTCATTTTGGTGAACTCCAAATCCAATTGCAATTTGGCTGATCCAGTTTTGAGCACCTATGGTCCAATGGTCCTATGTAAAGTTCTACTGAAAGTGATTTCATTTCGGTTTTACTTGGGGGGGTATACGTAATATGCTGTAATGTATTATACATGTATGCGTAGAGCTCTCTCATTTCACTTCAAGTTATTGGAGACTGTAACTGTAAGTGTAACTTGTGAAGCTGAAACCAGCTGGTGTGCTTAGAACAGAACTGTGGGCTGCCCTTTTGGTGTGGTCACATGTCTGGAGACTGTAACTGTAAGTGTAACTTGTGAAGCTGAAACCAGCTGGTGTGCTTAGAAACAGAACTGTGGGCTGCCCTTTTGGTGTGGTCACATGTCTGGAGACTGTAAGTGTAACTGTAACAGTGTAAGTGTAACTTGTGAAGCTGAAACCAGCTGGTGTGCTTAGCAATAGAACTGTGGGCTGCCCTTTTGGTGGTCACATGTCTGATGATTAAGGACTTCTGAATTTTACACAGTTTACTCAGTCTTCTTTTAGTTTGACCAGTGCATGCTGTGTCTGAGTTTGATGCATTTTCATAAAATGGCTAAAGAAGAAGAAGAAGACAAAGAAGAAGAAAAGGGTCCAAATTGCTTAAAATTGCAACATTCTAAACAATCATTTCTGAGGTTTCAGTCCGAAAAGAGACAGAGATTATCTTAAGAAACGGTATGTGAGCAACTCTTTCTTTCTCCATTTGGCGACTGTGACTTGAATACATGTAAGAACTTAGCTATGAATATATATATAATTTTGGTTATGCCATGCTGTCAGTGTCATGACTATGACTGTCATGCACACTGCCCCAGCAAGCTTGGTCCCACTCCTAACTCCTTCTCCTAAAGGGCACGGTGCAGAGTGCAAGGCTGTCATAATTATGAGTGCTGTACTTCTCCTGCCACTTGAGGAGGGTGTGCTGAGTCCTAAGTGCCAAGGATGACTACAGTATCTTAATGGGAACGACAAGTCTGAAATAAGGTTGACTGCCACCACTGGTAGTAGTCTAGTAGTATCATTGGCGGGAGACAAACTTTTTTCCACAAAAGGGGAAAAACGTGTGTGTCATGACAAACACGAGTTTGTCACAACAAAACATGTCTTTTGTCACGACAAAAGTTTGCTTTTTTCAGGGAAATACATGTTTTCTCCTTTTTTTAAAAAAAGTTTTGTCGCAACAAAATTATGTTTGTCGTGACAAAAGATGTGTTTTGTCATGACAAACATGTGTTTTGTCATGACAAACATGTGTTTTTTCACGACAAAAACACATGTTTGTCCTTTCAAATAGTTATAAATTAGTACCAGGGCAATGTTCTGAAATAAGGTTGACTGCCACTTTTGTAGTTAAAACATTGGCGGGAGCTGCCACAAGTATCATTTTTGTCGCGACAAAAGTTCTTTCACGACAAACTCGTGTTTGTCATGACAAACATGAGTTTGTCACAACAAAACATGTCTTTTGTCACAACAAAAGTTTGCTTTTGCGGCAAACACATGTTTGTCTCAACAAATGTTTTGTCGCAACAAAACTATGTGTGTCGCGACAAAGGACGTGTTTTGTCATGACAAACATGTGTTTTGTCATGACAAACACATGTTTGTCGCGACAAAAATTATACATGTGGCAGCTCCCGCCAATGTCCCGCAATGATAGTCTAGTATTAGTACTAGGGTCAGTGTTCTGAAATAAGGTTGACTGCCACTAGTAGTAGTAGTAGTCTAGTATCATTGGCGGGAGCTGCCACAAGTATAATTTTTGTTGCAACAAAAGTTCTGTCATGACAAACACGAGTTTGTCATGACAAACATACGTTTGTCACAACAAAACATGTCTTTTGTCATGACAAAAGTGTGCTTTTGCGCCAAACAAGACAAAAGATGTGTTTTGTCGTGACAAACATGTGTTTTATCATGACAAACACATTTGTTGCGACAGATGTTTTTACTTGTGGCAGTTCCCGCCAATGATAGTCTAGTAGTAGAACTACTATTACTACTATTAGGGTCAATGTTCTGATATAAGGTTGACTGCCACTAGTACAGTAGTAGTAGTACTAGTATTCTAGCACTAGTAGTGGTACTCACTAGTACTAGGGTAAGTATTCTGAAACAAGGTTGACTGCCACTAGTACTAGTAGTACAAGTTTTAGTAGTCTAGTACTAGGGTCAGGGTCAGTGTCAATGACAGTGTTCTGAAATAAGGTTGACTGCCACTAGTTAGTCTAGTAGTCTTAGTAGTCTAGTACTAGGGTCAGTCTTCTGAAACAAGGTTGACTGCCACTAGTTCTAGTAGTAGTCTAGTACAGTAGTAGTAGGGTCAGTGTTCTGAAACTAGTAGTAGTCTAGTAGTAGGGTCAGTGTTCTGAAACTAGTAGTAGTCTAGTAGTAGGGTCAGTGTTCTGAAACTAGTAGTAGTCTAGTAGTAGGGTCAGTGTTCTGAAACTAGTAGTAGTCTAGTAGTAGGGTCAGTGTTCTGAAACTAGTAGTAGTCTAGTAGTAGGGTCAGTGTTCTGAAACTAGTAGTAGTCTAGTAGTAGGGTCAGTGTTCTGAAACTAGTAGTAGTCTAGTAGTAGGGTCAGTGTTCTGAAACATGATCAGAGCACATATATATATACATGTATAGAATCAGAAGCTTAAAATGAATGCTAATTTAATCAGAGAACACAAAGCATGCACTGATTTGCGCATGTTTTGTACTGTCCAATTAGAAGAAGCATTCTTTTGAACCTTTTGTGTGTTTTGATCTTGTACCCTAAAGGACTGAGTGTATGTAGCTGTATGTACCCTAACACGCTGAGTGTGGAGGGTGTGTAGCTGTGTGTACCCAAACACATTGGGTGTGGAGGGTGTGTAGCTGTATGTACCCTAACACACTGGGTGTGGAGGGTGTGTAGCTGCATGTACCCTAACACACTGAGTGTGGAGGGTGTGTAGCTGCATGTACCCTAACACACTGAGTGTGGAGGGTGTGTAGCTGCATGTACCCTAACACACTGAGTGTGGAGGGTGTGTAGCTGCATGTACCCTAACACACTGAGTGTGGAGGGTGTGTAGCTGCATGTACCCTAACACACTGAGTGTGGAGGGTGTGTAGCTGCATGTACCCTAACACACTGAGTGTGGAGGGTGTGTAGCTGCATGTACCCTAACACACTGAGTGTGGAGGGTGTGTAGCTGCATGTACCCAAACACACTGAGTGTGGAGGGTGTGTAGCTGCATGTACCCTAACACACTGAGTGTGGAGGGTGTGTAGCTGCATGTACCCAAACACACTGAGTGTGGAGGGTGTGTAGCTGCATGTACCCTAACACACTGAGTGTGGAGGGTGTGTAGCTGCATGTACCCTAACACACTGAGTTGTTGATTGCTTTTATAGATAATAGAACACTATTTTCCACTCTTGAGCAGACTCACTGCACTCGCATGTGATTCTACATGAGTGAATAGCTTTTTGTATGGCGTTTAAAAAATAAATATCCACTGAAGTGGTGTACTTATAGCACTGGCATGGTTGGTGTGGAGGATGTGTAGTTATACCCTAAAGAACTGAGTGTGGAGAATGTGGAGATCTTATGTACCCTAAAGAACTGAGTGTGGAGAATGTGGAGATCTTATGTACCCTAAAGAACTGAGTGTATGCAATTGGACCATAAAGAACTGAGTGTGAAAATGTGTGTGACTTAAAAACATTTCTTTTCCCCAAACTGTGGGCCTGACATATTTTCCATTCCATGTTTCTGTCTGCATCCGTCTCAGGTCTTTGTTTGCCGCCTGTTTTAAGTTGTATGAATTAAGCTTTGTATAGTCAGTATGCTCGTGTGTGTGTGTGTGTGTGTGCGTGCGTGCGCATGTGCATACATGTGTGTGTGTGTGTGCGCGTGTGTACACATGTGTGCTGTGTATGTGTTTAGAGTTAGGTTAGTCTCAATGGACAATATTTTGCGCTTGATAGTAATTTTTATTATTATATATATCTATAGTTGTACCTGAAAAACAAACAAACAAACAAACTGAGTGTGGAAGATGTGTAGTTGTACCATAACAAAACTGAGTGTGGAGGGTATATATATATATATATAGCTGTACCCTAAAGAACTGAGTGTGGAGGGTATCACATAGTTGTACCCTAAAGAAATGAGTGGGGAGGTGCCGATAAGATGGGGATAACTGAACCCTGATGGAATCAGTCTAGAGGGTGTACTCTTTAGTGGGGATATTTGTACCCAGTGAAACCAGTCTGGAAGGTGTACTCGCAGTCACAACCGAAGTGGGGTCATTTATACATCTGTACCCTAATGAAACCAGTTTGAAAGTGGAGGGGGTGCCAGTGGTTAGGTGGGCTCAAGGGAGATAAATGAGGCAAGACTGTGGCTTGTGCTACCCAACAGAGTTCTTTCCCTTTGAAAGATTTGTCGCTTAGGAATCTTTGCGCTCGGGTCTTATCTCCCATTGTACACATCCCTGTGTCAGTCATTCAGTTAAACTTCAGCGGAGGCGGGAATGGCACAGCAGGTAGAGTGTACAGCTGAAGAGCCAGGTGCCATAGTGATGCGAGTTCAAGTCCAAGGTGCGGCAAGGGATTTTTCTCTTTTTCTCCCAGAGTCGGCTTCCAGTGCGGACTCTCTTATGTCTTACAGTGTCTGTACAGCCCCCTGTGTGCAATTGCACGCATCAACATCTGTGCGCACATGTAAAAAAACCAAACACTGGCAGCCATACCACTGTTTGAACACATGAACATACTGCAAATGCCGAGAGGAATGGGTAGAACCGCGCTTGCGGCTGCTGTGTCTTACTACCCTGGTAAGGCGACCTGAATTTCCCGCAAGGGACAAAGAAGTACAAAAATATATGAAAAATAAACAACTAAAAAACCAACAACAACCCTAGTACTTAATTGCATTCCCACATGCATCAGGTTGGCTTGCAGCAGAACTATTAGCATGGCTAAACCATGTGGCATCTTGCAAGTGATAAGGCATCAAGAGGCTGGTTAAAATAATTAGTATAAGTGATAAAGGGAAGTTACCTGTGTCTTCTGCGTAACCTGTGTGGATACAGGGTTACTTAACTTCCTGTGAGTGTCACTGTCAGTGTTGAGCACAGTCCGGTGTGCTGCTTGAGTTTGCAGTGATATCACTGAGTGATCGCACTAGACATCATTTTTTAAACCGGTGTGACACAGGTAGACCTATAACAGTTTAAGGTGGTGAAAGCGGTTCACGGTAATGGGTCAGACAATGTGTTAGTCACTTTAACTGGTCAGATATATATGGCGGTCTGTACTGCTAGTACTATATAGCAAACACCATGTTCCCTTCCCCATCTAGAACACACACACACACACACACACATGCATGCATGTATGCACGCACCATGCCTCATGCACTGTTTGAATCTCTCTGTCTCTCTCTGTGCTACATTGGGGGGGAACAGGTTTTTTGTTTTTGTTTTGGAGAACCTGTCAGGCAAAATAACTCTAACAGCTGGTCTGGTATGTCGGACTGATTGCTTTTTTTCTTCCCTTCTGGTGTAGATATATAATTATGCTGATCTTAACTGGTAAAATACTATCTTTAAAACCTATGGTATCACTCCTGTAGTTAATAAAAGACAGAAACCTTGGTGTTTCCTGTAGTTAAGAACAGATTAAAACCTTGATGTTTCCTGTAGTTAAGAACAGATTGAAACCTTGATGCTTCCTGTAGTTAAGAACAGATTGAAACCTTGATGCTTCCTGTAGTTAAGAACAGATTGAAAAACCTTGATGCTTCCTGTAGTTAAGAACAGATTGAAACCTTGATGCTTCCTGTAGTTAAGAACAGATTAAAACCTTGATGCTTCCTGTAGTTAAGAACAGATTAAAACCTTGATGCTTCCTGTAGTTAAGAACAGATAGAAACCTTGATGCTTCCTGTAGTTAAGAACAGACAGAAACCTTGATGCTTCCTGTAGTTAAGAACAGACAGAAAACTTGAGGTTTCCTGTAGTTAAGAACAGATTGAAACCTTGATGCTTCCTGTAGTTAAGAACAGATAGAACTAGAAACCATGATGCTTCCTGTAGTTAAGAAAAGACAGAAACCATGATGCTTCCTGTAGTTAAGAACAGACAGAAACCATGATGCTTCCTGTAGTTAAGAACAGACAGAAACCATGGTGCTTCCTGTAGTTAAGAAAAGATAGAAACCATGGTGCTTCCTAAAGTGACGAAACTCCCTGAAACTGGAATATGAATTGGGGACTTGTTTTTTAAGCCCAGTCAACCAGATGTTTATATTAGAGAGAGAGAGAGAGGGAGGTGGAGGGAGTGGAGAGGGAGGGGATTGAGAGAGAGAGAGGGGTGGAGAGAGAGAGAGAGAGAGGGGGGAGAGAGAGAGAGAGAGGTGGAGAGAGAGAGGAGAGAGAGAGAGAGGAGA
>JABMCL010002203.1:70000-72500 GCA_018857735.1 Alviniconcha marisindica | reverse complement strand
GGTGCAGAATTTGTTATTAGTATTGCTGTATTAGTTATAGCCGTCATGGTTAACTGGGCGTTAAAAAACACTTATCTGTCTTTGATATTTGGGTGCATTTTTTAATTATTAGTATTACTGTATTATAGCCATCATGGTTGACTGGGCGTTAAAAACCAATTATCTGTCTTTGATTTGGGTGCAGAATTTGTTATTAGTATTACTGTATTAGTTATAACTGTTATTGTTGACTGGGCTTTAAAAACCAACTATCTGTCTTTGATTTGGGTGCAAAATTTGTTACTAGTATTGCCGTATTAGTATTACTATTACTAGTATTAGTCTGTTACTACTTTTAACTTCTTCCTGGGTGTAACTGAAATGTTCTGCCAGTTTAGCTCTTTTTTCCTTTTCCTCTGGTGGAATCTGTACCTTGTGTTTACTCGCATGCCAGGTGATATTTACTGTAGGTGACTCAGGTCTTTGTTGTTGCGTTTGTGTCACGTCTTTCGAGTGTTGGCTGGGTGCAAAACACCAAGTTACTCACTTATTTACTCTTTCGAGTGCTAATTATCTCCCTTGTGACTTGTGTGTTGATTCTTTTTTTTCTTGTGTGTTGATTACTTTGTATAATCAATGCATAGTTTATGGTTCTTTTCTTTTTATCATGTACTGACTACTCTGTATTATATACTTGCATTTTATTGTGCACTCAAAATATTTTTGTATCTTATAGTGTAGGTTTACTTTTGTAGCCTTTCTTAACGGACATGGGCCTCCCTCCCCGTGTCCTCTAAGTACTACGTATACTGTGAACGTATTACACGTCTGCTCCATTACCTCGGGGGGTGGGAAGAAAAAAAAGAAAGGTGTGTTGGGGGTGAGAGAAGGAGGGGGGGGGGGAGGTGTGTGTTTGTGGTTGTGTGTGTGTGAGAGGGGGGGGGGAAGAGAAGGAGGAGAAGAAAGAGAAGAGGGTGTGTGTGTGGGGGGGGAGAAAGAAGAGGGAGAGAGAGAGAGAGAGGGGGGGGGGTGTGTGTGTGTGTGGGGGGGGGGGGAGAGAGAGAGAGAGAGAGAGAGAGAGAGAGAAGGGGGGTGTGTGTGTGTGTGTGTGAGAGAGAAGAGAGAAAAAGAGCCGTAGGGGGCTGGGGGGGAGGAGAAGTACGGCGGGCGGATGCCATCAACATTTCAGGGGGGCTCCGACACAAGCTTGACCCCCCCTTGACACCTAACGTCTGTACAGGCAGCTCGGGCGCAGCAGTTTATAAATACTTTGGGGGCGGGGGGGGGGGGGGATTGCGTGTCAGGGGAATGGACCCTCCCCCCACCACCATCCCCCTCCCTTTTATTTTTCTACCGTTGGTTTACGTGGGTTTAAGCCAATGTTGATCAGGGGGGGGGTTGGGGGGGGGGGGGGGGTGGTTTTGCTTGGGCGGGGGTTTTCGCCGGTTTTTTCGTTGTTTTGCTGCCCCCCCCCCCCTTCCTTTCCAAGCCATTGTTCCCCTCCCCCTCTCCCCCCTTTTTTCTTTGGGGTTGAAAAGCGTTTGGGGACGGGGGCCCCGGCCACTAACCAAATGGCGACACGGGAATTTCTGTGGCGCTACCCCAGTAGAATTGTGTACTGTGGTGACTAATTGACATGACAGTATGGTGACACGAAGTGTGCACTGTGGCGACTAACACGACAGTATGGCGACACGAAGTGTGCACTGTGGCGACTAACACGACAGTATGGCGACACGAAGTGTGCACTGTGGCGACTAACACGACAGTATGGCGACACGAAGCGTGCACTGTGGCGACTAACTGGACAGTATGGCGACACAAAGCGTGCACTGTGGTGACTGACTGGACAGTATGGCGGCACAAAGCGTGCACTGATGGTGACTGACACAACAGCATGGCGACGCAAAGCGTGCATTGTGGTGACTGACTGGACAGTATGGCGACACAAAGTGAGCACTGCGGTGACTGACTGGACAGTATGGCGACACAAAGCGTGCACTGCGGTGACTGACTGGACAGTATGGCGACACAAAGTGAGCACTGCGGTGACTGACTGGACAGTATGGCGACACAAAGCGTGCACTGCGGTGACTGACTGGACAGTATGGCGACACAAAGTGAGCACTGTGGTGACTGACTGGACAGTACGGCGACACAAAGTGTGCACTGCGGTGACTGACTGGACAGTATGGCGACACAAAGCGTGCACTGATGGTGACTGACTGGACAGTATGGCGACACAAAGCGTGCACTGATGGTGACTGACTGGACAGTATGGCGACACAAAGCGTGCACTGATGGTGACTGACTGGACAAACCGTGACGAGGGAAGTGGCCGTAAAGGGCGGTTTCCGCTGTCTTAGTCAGTGCATGATTCCCGCGGCTGTCGTGTTGGTCGGGCCTGCATCGCAGTGACAGCGGAATAGTTCAGGAAGCTGGCGACGGCTGCATGCTGTAGCCTAGAGCCTAAATATCAAGCGGAACAAGTGTGCAGCTCTGTAGAATCGGTCTGTACAGG
>JABMCL010002203.1:52500-62500 GCA_018857735.1 Alviniconcha marisindica | reverse complement strand
ACACCGAGCAGCAGGTGACGTAACCCGTTTGTCTAACGCTGCACACCAAGCAGCAGGTGACGTAACGCGTTTGTCTAACGCTGCACACCAAGCAGCAGGTGACGTAACGCGTTTTGTCTAACGCTGCACACCGAGCAGCAGGTGACGCAACGCGTTTGTCTAACGCTGCACACCGAGCAGCAGGTGACGTAACGCGTTTGTCTAACGCTGCACACCGAGCAGCAGGTGACGTAACGCGTTTGTCTAACGCTGCACACCGAGCAGCAGGTGACGAACGCGTTTGTCTAACGCTGCACACCGAGCAGCAGGTGACGTAACGCGTTTGTCTAACGCTGCACACCGAGCAGCAGATGACGTAACGCGTTTGTCTAACGCTGCACACCGAGCAGCAGGTGACGTAACGCGTTTGTCTAACGCTGCACACCGAGCAGCAGGTGACGTAACGCGTTTGTCTAACGCTGAACACCGAGCAGCAGGTGACGTAACGCGTTTGTCTAACGCTGCACACCGAGCAGCAGGTGACGTAACGCGTTTGTCTAACGCTGCACACCGAGCAGCAGGTGACGTAACGCGTTTGTCTAACGCTGCACACCAAACAGCAGGTGACGTAACGCGTTTGTTTAACGCTGCACACCGAGCAGCAGGTGACGTAATGCGTTTTGTCTGACGCCGGACGACTACGGTGCTGCGCAGCACGGCACTCACTAAGTGGTCATTGATTTGGGGAGGGGGGGGGGGGGGGGGGGTCCCACTCTGTATCTGGCGCTGACGTAGCCGGGCGGTCAGTTTGGCCCAAGAGCTGCACGTGCTGGGTACCATTGTGCTCGCGGCGAGCGCACGGCGTAATTGGCGGCGGTCTGTAGAGGCGCACAAACGAAGCTTGAAAACGTCTGCGGGGTTCTGGTTTTGTCTGTGCGCAGTATTTGAAGATCATGTCTTAGCGATTATGTATTGTCTGCAGACGTGTGCGAGAGGTATGAAAATGTCTCCGGGGTTTAGGTTTTTGTTTGTGCACAGTATTTGAAGATCATGTCTTAGCGATTATGTATTGTCTGCAGACGTGTGCGAGAGGTATGAAAATGTCTCCGGGGTTTAGGTTTTTGTCTGTGGACAGTGTTTGAAAATGTCTTGGTGATTATGTGTTTGTCTTCGGATGTGTGTGAGAGGTTTGGAAATGTCTCGGTGATTTGGTATTGTCGGTGGACAGTGTTTGAAAATGTCTTGGTGATTATGTGTTTGTCTTCGGATGTGTGTGAGAGGTTTGGAAATGTCTCGGTGATGTGGTATTGTCGGTGGACAGTGTTTGAAAATGTCTTGGTGATTATGTATTTGTCTTCGGATGTGTCTGAGAGGTTTGAAAATGTCTCGGTGGTTAGGTATTGTCTGAGGACGTGTGCTGAGGGGTTTGAAAACGTCTCACTGATTTGGCATTGTGTGCGGACGTGTTTGAAAGTGTTTCTAGTGATTATCATCATGTATTGTCTGCAGATGTGTCCGAGAAGTTTTGAAAATGTCTCAGGGGCTACCTGTGTGAGAGGTTTGAACATGTAGTCCCGGTGGTTAGGTTTTGTCTGAGGACGTGTGTGAGAGGTTTGACAATATTTCAGTTCAGTGTTAGGTTTTGTCTGGGGACGTGTGCGAGAGGTGTGAAAATATATCGGTGTTAGGTATTGTCTGAGGATGTGTCTGATAGGTTTACACTGCCACCACTCCTGTGCAGTGGTACAGACAGGTTGTACAGTGGTACAGACAGGTTGTACAGTAGTACAGACAGGTTGTGCAGTGGTACAGACAGGTTGTACAGTAGTACAGACAGGTTGTGCGGTGGTACAGACAGGTTCGCAGTGGTATAAACATGTTGTGCAGCACCAGTGTGTGTGTGTGTGTGTGTGTGTGTGTGTGTGTGTGTGTGTGTGTGTGTGTGTGTGGAGAGAGAGAGAGAGAGAGGGTGAGGGGATAATAATAATAATAATACTTTATTACACAAGAATAAAGATTTAAGCACAAGTCGGCTTCTTTTTTTTTTAATTTATTTTTTTATACCAATCAGTCCCTGAATACAAACACAGCAACACTCAGTACGTCAGAGAAGAATACAAATAATTGCGGCAAACTAAAATATATCTTAAGAATAAAATAAAACAAAAAACTATTACTGTCTAAATCTTCGCAACATAGGAAATCAGCAAAGAGAGAGAGAGAGTGCGTGTGTCCGCGTGTGTGTGTGTGTGTTTGAGAGAGAGAGAGAGAGAGAGAGAGAGAGAGAGAGAGAGAGAGAGAGAGAGCGCCCAATGTAATACTTTTTAAAAATATTCTGTGATCTGTCGAGCGCCTGTGCCGCTCCGTGTGAGTGAGAAGTGAACGTTCAGCTTCGCCGATGATGACTTGAGTCCGGGGGGCTGTGTGTCCCTGTATACATACAACCAGCAAACACACACACACACACACTCCTCTCTCTCTCTCTCTCACTCACTCACTTACACTCACAGCCACGAAACCGGTTGCAGACATTTCACTGAATACCTACAGTACAGGTCTACCCACCGTGTCTGTTGTGGACCGAATTGTGCCTTGCAACGTGAATAGAACTTATTTGATGGGTCGTGGACTGGGACGGCGCTGTACTTGGTGGGGAAGACTCGGATTACCAGACTTCTGCTTTTGCAGCCATGGGCATCGAGCGCTTGTTGAAGTTGGAGGTTGAGGCGGCCTGTTTTTGTTGGTGAGTTCTGGCAGTTGGTGTACGCGCAGCCGGCACTAGCGGTGTTTGTGGGCGAAAGGTCTGGTGTGTGTGTGTGTGTGTGTGTGTGTGTGTGTGTGTGTGTGTGTGTGTGTGTGTGTGTGTGTGAGTGTGTGTGTGAGTGTGTGAATGAAAGAGAAGACAGAGAAGATGTGTGTGTGTGTGTGTGTGTGTGTGTGTGTGTGTGTGTGTGTGGAGAGAAAAGAGAGAGAGAGAGAGAAAAGGAGAGAGAGAGAGAAAAGGAGAAGTGTGCTGTGTGTGTGTGTGTGTGTGTGGGAGAGAAAAGGAGAGAGAGAGAGAGAGAGAGAGAGAGAAGAGAGAGAGAGAGAGAGAGGAGAGAGAGAGAGAGAGAAGGGTGTGTGTGTGTGTGTGTGTGTGTGTGTAGAGAGAGAGAGAGAGAGAGAGATGGGGTGTGGGTGGGAGGAGAGAGAGAGAGAATATGTGTGTGTGTGTGTGTATGTGTGTGTGTGTGTGTGTGTGTGTGACAGAGACAGAGACACTGTAGTTCTATTGTATGGGCGAAAAGTCAGGAACTGTAAACTGTGCTGGCGGCTGAAAGAGTCTGAAATGGTTGCCAGCACAGCCGGGTGTGTTTTGGTGGGCGGGGTGGGTGGCTGGGCCGCTGACTGTATCCTTGCTGACTTGACTAACTGACTGTGCTGTGACAGAGAGCCACTCGGCAATGGCGCTGTGTGTCGCAAGGGCCAAGTTATTTGTTATTCAGACGCAGTCGCAGGCCGACCGATTTGTACTACGTGCTGTGAAGTCTAAAGAGCCCCCCCTCCCCCCCTTCCTTCTTCACCCCTCCCCCCCTCCACCCCACCCCACCCCACCGTACCCCCAGCACACACCTGTTTGTCGACCGAGGTCGGGTGTAAACAGGCCAGTGCCTGGACAGAACGGAAAATGAACGAAGGCAGAACTTCATTCAACGTACGAAGAGCCGAACGTTGTCTCGCTTCGTTAGGAGCGTCTGATCCAACGTTGTCATTGTGTCGGTTACACTTTTTCTGCTTTCAGTTCGCCCGGATATAACCGCACTGGTTGATTGGGCGTAAAAGACCAGTTTACTTACTTACTTACTTACTTACTTACGTACTGACTGACTGACTCTGCTTTTCAGTGTAATGTGATCTGCAGGCGTTCACCGTGCTGCTGTATTGAGAATCCCAGCACACAGAGGGTTAAAGACAAACGTTGCTTCAACTTCAAGTAGGGCGACACAAAACGTGTGTCACATGTTCGGGGGCAAGTCGTCTGTAAACGATGATGAATGAAAATTGTCTGCTCGTCCTGTTTCGGTTGTTTGTGCCGGTGTGTCTCGTGTGTTTCGGTCTTGCTGTTGTTGTTGTTGTTGTTGTTGTTGTTGTTGTTGTTGTGTGTGTGTGTGTGTGTGTGTGTGTGTGTGTGTGTGTGTGTGAGGAGTAGAGAGAGAGAGAGAGAGAGAGAGAGAGAGAGAGTGTGTGTGTGTGTGTGTGTGTGAGAGAGAGAGAGAGAGAGAGAGAGAGGAGAGAGAGAGAGAGAGAGAGGAGAGAGTGTGTGTGTGTGTGTGTGTGTGTGAGAGAGAGAGAGAGAGAGAGAGAGAGAGAGTGTGTGTGTGTGTGTGTGTGTGTGTGTTATTCAGAAATCGAACTGTGGGTATATTTCAAGTGTATGTAAACTGGACTCTCATTTAGGAGATGTGCCTTTGGTGGAGTTGTCTACCTTGTATTATTATTATTATTATTATAATAGATATTACTTGTAGGCCAAGTGAGAGTTGAGAGTTACCGTTGATGACTCGGGTCTTTTTGCTGTGTTAGTGTGACCCATTTCGAGCGCTGATTAACTCCCATGTCTGCTGATTCTCTTTCAGCTTGTCCGTCTGTCCGTTTTGTTGTCGGTCTGTCCGTCCGTTTTTGTTTTTGTCCGTCTGTCCGCTTTGTTGTCCGTCAGTCCGTTTTGTTGTCCGTTTTGACCGTCCATCCGTCCGTTTTGTTGTTCGTTTTGTCGTCTGTCCGTCCGTTTTGTTGTCTGCTTTGTCGTCTGTCCGTCCGTTTTGTTGTCTGCTTTGTCGTCCGTCCATCCGTTTTGTTGTTTGCTTTGTCGTCCGTCCGTCCGTCAGTTTTGTCCGTCTGTCCCTCCGTTTTGTTGTCCACTTTGTCGACCGTCCGTCAGTTTTGTTGTCCGCTTTGTCGACCGTCCGTCAGTTTTGTTGTCCGCTTTGTCGTCCGTCCGTCAGTTTTGTCGTCTGTCCGTCCGTTTTGTTGTCCGTTTTGTCGACCGTCCGTTCGTTTGTTGTTGTCCGTTTTGTCGACCGTCCGTCCGTTTTGTTGTTGCCCGCTTTGTCGACCGTCCGTCCGTTTTTTGGTTAGTTCTGTTGTCTGTCCGTCTATCCGTTCTGTTGTCTGGACAATACCGTCAGAAGTGCCGTGCGAGGCGTTTTCAGTTAAGAGCCTTAAGTCTTTAATTCTCCTTCCTTTCTCAAGGCGTCCAGCTGTAACACTGGGAAGGCCGACACTTCCACTGGCGCTTGTGCGGGCTGGGTTAGCGTTCTGCCCTACGTGTCCGTAATCCTTGTTCACGTTACACAACGGGTCGGGCTTTCCGTGTCAGCGAGGAGTGTGATGGAGCTGTAACACAGACTGTGGTGCGGACGAAGAATGGTGTTGATTGAAGAGAGAGAGAGAGAGAGAGAGAGAGAGAGAGAGAGAGAGAGAGAGAGAGAGAGGAGAGGGGGGGGGGGGGGGCGGCAGACTTTGGTTTAAATGAGGAATAGTGTTGATCTGAGAGAGAGCCGGTTTGGCCTAGCGGTAAGGCGTTAGGCTGGTAAGCAGATGGACCTCGGTTTGAATCAAAGGTTGTGGTCTGTGGACACTGTCTTGTGACTTTGTCCCTCATAATTATGAAACATTAAAATGGCTCTCATCGCTGCCCATCTTAATGCAGAAGTCATTCTGGTGGTGACAGTGTAGCGATAGGTATATTCTCCCCCCCCCCCCCCCCCACCCCCACCCCCAATACCCCCTCCCCTTCTCCCCGTCCCTAATAACTTAAATAAGCCTTGTGGTTTCTGTGGACGTTAAACGCCATGGTTACTTACTAATTTGAGGGGTGTGTGTTGGGGGGGGTGTGGGGGGGTGCAGAACAGGGTATGGTGCTGATTGGAAGAGAGTGGGGGTGGGGGGGCAGACTTGTGTAAATGAGGAATAGTGTTGATATGAGAGAAGAGAGAGAGAAGAGAGAGAGAGAGAGAGAGAGAGAGAGAGAGAGAATGGGGGTGGTGAGAGAGTGGTGGTGTGGACGAGGAATGGTGTTGATTGAAGGGGGGGGGGGAGGGGGGTGGGGCAGAATTTGGCGTAAATGAGGAACAGTGTTGATTTTAAAATAGAGGGGGGGGGGGGGGGGGTTGACACATCGATGTTTAGTTTTTTTGACACTGACGAACGGACGTCTGGGTGGAAGCTGAATGACTGTGTGTAAAGGAATTTCCCTTCCCGCAGTTTTGAGTGAGAAGGACACCAAAGGAAGCAATGGACCCAATCACACTAGTTAGACAATGACGTAGGTCAGAGGGCCGCCCAGGCAATCAGGGACAGTGAGACGTGGGGGCAGGAGGCAGCAAGCTAGCCGGAGATTAACTGTTCTTCTGCTAAGGTGCCTGCTGTATCCATGTGTGCTGTAAGATTACCACTGTGCTGAAGTGCTCGTCAGCTGTATGTGCTGTAAGTAAGATTACCACTGTACTGAAGTGATAGCTGTATGTGTGCTGTAAGATTACCACTGTACTGAGGTGCTAGTCAGCTGTATGTGGGCTGTAAGATTACCACTGTACTGAAGTGATAGCTGTATGTGTGCTGTAAGATTACCCCTGTACTGAAGTGCTACTCAGCTGTATGTGGGCTGTAAGATTACCACTGTACTGAAGTGATAGCTGTATGTGTGCTGTAAGATTACCCCTGTACTGAAGTGCTCGTCAGCTGTATGTGCTGTAAGTAAGATTACCACTGTACTGAAGTGATAGCTGTATGTGTGCTGTAAGATTACCACTGTACTGAGGTGCTAGTCAGCTGTATGTGTGCTGTAAGATTACCACTGAACTGAAGTGATAGCTGTATGTGTGCTGTAAGATTACCACTGTACTGAGGTGCTAGTCAGCTGTATGTGTGCTGTAAGATTACCACTGAACTGAAGTGATAGCTGTATGTGTGCTGTAAGATTACCACTGTACTGAAGTGCTCGTCAGCTGTATGTGCTGTAAGTAAGATTACCACTGTACTGAAGTGATAGCTGTATGTGTGCTGTAAGATTACCACTGTACTGAGGTGCTAGTCAGCTGTATGTGTGCTGTAAGATTACCACTGTACTGAAGTGATAGCTGTATGTGTGCTGTAAGATTACCACTGTACTGAAGTGCTACTCAGCTGTATGTGGGCTGTAAAGAGATACTCGTCTTAATTATGTGCTGTCTGTTTTATGGAGTATGATTGTGTCCGTACTGTCACAGTAATTATGTTGTTTCACCTCGTTCATCTGTTCTTGTTTTTAAAAGAACCGTCTCTGTGTCGTTGTCATATAATTTGAAGTATTTAAACACTAAATATATCATTGTTATCATTGTCCTTTTGTTGCAGACTTTCATAGTCACTTAACAGTTTGAGTGTTTGTAATTCGTATTAAGGACAGGTTGTCCGACAGGCATTCGTGGCTGAACCTTTATCCTTTCATAATTATTTACAGTTCAGTCAGGCAGGCTCTCTCTGTCTGTCTGTTTGTCTGTCTGTCTGTCTCTTTCTTCCCTCTTCTCTCCTGCTCTGCATCTGTCTTACTTTGCTGAGTTTGTGTGTTGCGAAGTGTTAGACAGTAATACTAATAGTTTTTTGTTTTTTGTTTTTTAAGATGTATTTTAGTTTGCGGCAATTATTTGTATTCTTGTTTAACCTATTGAGTGTTGCTGTGTTAGATTTGTAAAAAAGCTGATGTGCTTAAATCTTTATCCTTGTGCAGTAAAGTATTATCTTATCTCTCCCCCCTTTCTCCCCCCCCCCCCCCCCTCTCTCTCGCTCTGTCCCAGTTCTCTCCCTCTCTTCCTCCCTCCCCCTCCCCCACTCTCGCTGTTTCTTCTCTGTCCGTCTTTCTGTCTGGCCCCCACCCCCGCTCTCACCTTCTCAAGCAAGGACTAGTTGTTAGACAGGTCTAAATGAACCTGAGCTATAATCCTTGGAAAATCTAGTTTTTGAGTTGAAGTTCGAGTTCTCCCTTCTTCTTTTTTTCTCTCGCTCACTCCCCCCCCCCCCCCCCCCCACCACCACCATCACCATTGCTTGTCGAAGAACAGCCGCTGCCAAACATGATGAAAAAGGAGTGCCAGCAACAAGCTAGGCAAGCTGACTTTTTTTTCCCTTCATTTTTTCCCCTCGATCTACAGGCTACGCTGGCACGCGCATATTTGGGTGCCGTCAGCTGTGAACTCCCCGCTTTGAGTCCTCTTTGGAGGAAGGACCGGGGGGGGTGGGGGGTGGGGGGGGTGCGGTGCGGAACAACACATGGCCTATAAGGCTGTAAATCGGTGACATTATCATATCACGGCGCTCTCAGTGTATAATAATACTGGCTGTTGCGATGTTGTGTGTTCATGTTTTTGCCTGGTCGTGGCCCCAGCGGTCGGTGTGGTGGTGGGGGGACGGGGGAGTGGGGGGGGGGGGGGGGGGGGGGGGGGGGGGGGGGGGTAGTGAATGTTTGTCCTAGAAACAGCGACGTTAACAGCTGTTGTGAAAATCGTCTGCACGCCGTCTGCCCGTGTCTCGGTCACTCAGCTCAACATAGTCTCGGTTGTTCCGGCGAGGTTGACGAGACCGTTTATGCTGGTTTGGGGGGTGGATGGGGGAGGGGCGGGCGGGCGCTACATTGCATGTTCCGTGATTCATTATTTAATGCGAGGAAATGTGAGTCATGAGAATATATTATGAAAAGTTATAACACTCGTTAGTCAAGTGGGGCTGGAAGTGTGTGTGTGTGTGTGGTTACAGGGCCAGTGATTCAGATTATAGTGTCGGTGGGACTAAGGGGGGGGGGAGGGGGGGGGGAGTTTGAAAACTTTAACTGCCCCAGCCTGTACAATTTCCGGGCTGAAGGATGCACGGACGCGCCTGCAAACAGTACATTTTCCGGTCCTATAACACGTCTGTTTTCAGTGAAAATCCTTTGACATGGCAGTGCGAAAAAGAAGACAGAAACAGTTGCGGGTTTCAAATTGTGCACTTTTACTGGTCGTTTTGAAGTGACATTGTGGCAGTGAAGGGGTTAATAGTAGCGTTGGGTCCATTTCGACCGATCTAATACAGTAACAGCCGAGAGCAGTCCAAGCTATACTACAAGAGAGAGAGACAGAGAGAGAGACAGAGAGAGAGTGGAGGGGGTATGGAAGGGGGGGGGGGTGTAGGCTGCTGCAGGTTTGTATGTAAAAGGGGGGGGGGGGAGGGGAAGGGCTGGACAGACGACTGGCTGTGATGGGGGGAGGGGTGGTGGTGGGGGGGAGAGAACATTGGATTGTAAGGTCTCGTAAATTTACCACACTTCGGGGTCACGTCAGGACAAGCCTGGGCGGGGCGGAGAGAGAGAGAGTGTGTGTGTGTGAGAGAGAGAGAGAGAGAGAGAGAGAGAGAGAGAGAGAGAGAGAGAGAGAGAGAGAGAGAGAAGTGTGTGTGAGAGAGAGTGTGTGAGAGAGAGAGAGAGAGCGAGAGAATGCTGAATGGGCACAGCCACTGTAGGTCAGAACACAAAGCCCAAAGGTCTATCTCAGGAAGCAGCCCCGTCCACCGGCCCTTTGCCTTTCCTGTGGAGCCAAGTAGCTGTAGCAAGGCGAACAAGGCGCACCATTGACAGGCGAAATCTGCTGTCACTGACACTCCATTTACGCCTCACACAGTGGGACAGTGGAGGCAGTGGCAATGGTCAGAGCTGGTTCAAGACCCGGGGCTCGGACACACACGCTTGCTGGTCACTGCAGGCAGGCAGCGGTCAGTTCAAGGAACGTAGAGACAGACACACGTAAACAAACGCGTCAGTGGTGCAGGGTTGGACGGTTCTCTACTTCTGCTTTCTAGCTGAGGATTTGGAGGTCTGAGAGTTGCCGTCTGTTTAACAGTAAGTGATAGAGCTATCTATAGAAGGAAGCAGAAGGTTGTGTGTGTGTGTGTGTGTGTGTGCGTGTGCGTGCGTGAGTGTGTGTGTGTGTGTGTGTGTGTGTGTGTGTGTGTGTGTGTGTGTTGTGTGTATGTT
>JABMCL010002203.1:35000-45000 GCA_018857735.1 Alviniconcha marisindica | reverse complement strand
AATGCACCTCCTTGCTGCCCTTCTACCGGTTGCTGCTAAAGACTCAAAGGCAGAAGAGAGGTGTTGCCCAATGGGCACTTACTTACTTGTTTGCTGGCTGACCAGGAGGAAGGGCCCCCGGAGCGGGGACGATTTGTGTGGGTAGATCAGGATAAGATTAACTGCGGAGTTAAGGGGCAGCAGTGTTGTTTAGCTGGTGAGCACCGGCACACCTGGCTCTCAGCTTTCCGGCAAGGGTGGGGGCGGCCGGAAGAAAGGACAGCCTGGTTGTGTGGGTATAGGTCAGGGTAAGATAAAAGAGTCAGGACTGGGAGGCTGGGATCCCGGTTCCTAATAAGCCTGCGGTGGTTTTTCTGTGGACGTAAAGCGACTCAACCAACTGAGAGGTAGCATAATTGTATATATTATATATATATATTTTATATATATATATTATATATATATAATATATTATTTTATACATCCTAGTTTTTCAGCCGTTCTTACATAGCCTCGGAGTTTCTGTGACAATGATCCATGAAAAGTGTGCAAGATATATTATTATTATATATATATATCTTCCGTTAGAGCTCTGTGGACGTAAAGCCCAACCAAAGCCGAACACAAGTTGTATTTATATATTATATATATTATAATATATATATATAATATATTTTATATAATATATAATTTTTATCTAGCTGTTCGAGCTTTGCAGCCCGTCCCTTATAAACCTAGAGTTTCTGTGGAGGATGTAAAGCAACTCAACGAACTGAGAGGCAGCATAGTTGTATATATATATATATATATATATGTATATCCTAGCCTGTTCAGAACTTTGCAGCCCGTCCCTAATAAACCTAGAGTTTCTGTGGAGGACGTAAAGCAACGCTTCCGCTTCATGAGAGCTTTGCAGGTACTGGCCCCAGTTTCCGGGGTGGGGTAGGCATGGCCTCAGAAAGGACAGACCGCCTTGTCTTCACATGGCACTCAGGGCTTACCTATCTCCGCAGGAGTCTGCAACCTGACAGGTTGTTGTTGCCTGAGATTGCGGGAAGAATAGCACCAGCTCTGGCGGCAGCTTTCTCCTTTCGCTCTGGGAGTCTTTGAGCTCTGCTCCTGCATTCTGCACTTTCACGAAAGACTCTCCAACCAGTGCTTCTGGCATATTTATAAGGCGGTGTTGATTTGCATCTGATTTGTAGACTTGCAACGGCGGAACATTGTCAGCAGCTGGTAGACTGACATCCTCTCTGCACGATCCAAGCTGCTGAAGCAGCGGATCTGCTTTCGCTCTGGAAGTCTTGGAGTTTTGTTTGCTAAATTCTGCACTACTCACAGAAAGTCTCCAACCGCTTTGGGGGAGATTTATGATGCGGTGTTAATTTACGTCAGGTTGACGCGTTGTTGTGACACGGTGCTGAAGCATGGCTCTTGTAAGCAGCTTTCATTTTACTCTGGGAATCTCGGAACTCTGCCAGCATTCTGCACTTTTGCACAAAAAGTCTTCAACCGTGCTTCCAGGATATTTATTATGTGGTTAATTTACGTCAGGTTGACGAGTTGCTGTGTCACTGTGCTGAAGTATAGCTCCAGTTGCAGCGCTCGTTTTGCTCTGGGAGTCTCAGAGCTCTGTTTGCCAACATCTGCACTTTTGCAAACAAAGTCTTCAACTGCTTCCGGGATATTTGTTGTATGCAGTGTTAATTTACGTCAGGTTGACAAGTTGCAGAAGCGTTCATTTTGCTCCGGGAGTCTCGCCAGAGCTTTGTCTGCCAGCAGTCTGCATTTCGCAAAAAGTCTCCCGCCATTGTCGCTGGGATATTTATAACGTGGTGTTAGTTTAACCTCAGGTTGTTGAGTTGCTGTGTCACTGTTGTGAAGTTATGTAACTTGTACACTCTAATACGCTTTAAAGCTGCCTCTTTTGTTGTTGTTCTTCACACAGATCCGTTTAAAACTTGGTTTGGTAAAACAAAATTGGTGAACAGGACCAAGGAGAAGTCTGACTGTAGTAATAACGTTGCTAATTGTTGGCTTGGGAGTTTTTTCTGTTTGTACCTGAACGAGACGTTTGTGACGCATTTTTTCTTTTCTTCTGTGGACTGGTTTGTGTTGAGCACTCGCTTCGGTCTAAAACTTTGCGCTACTGATTTTTTGTGCTTTGTGTGTCCCTTGTGCGTCACACACGCAGATCGAGTCACACATGCAGTGTTGCACATGCAGCATTTAGGTACAATTTGACGTACAAACAGTGCGTGTGTTTGCTGCAACCTTACTGACGTGCAAACGTGGACGCAGTCATCTGTTCTGAGGAGTGGACACTTTCACTGACTCCTTCATTCTGAGGTCACCCTGTGCGGTTGATGTAACATAAGAATCCAGCTCCAATAACTAAGTTTGGGTGACTCAGTCAGCTCGCGATGTCTGTGCAAGCGGGGAATTACCACTACAAACCGGTGGGGTACAGAACTACGGTGCAGATCCATCCGCACAGCTGCACAGTTCTCTTGAATGTTGCACCGGTAAGTACTGTACTCAGCTAATACAGTAATAGTAATACTGCGTGCCTCAGTCCCTGAGAAGTATCAGCTATCATTGGCGGGAGCTGCCACAAGTGTCACGTTTGTCGTGACAAAAGTTTTGTCGAGACAGACACGCGTTTGTCGCGACAAAAGCAGTCTTTTGTCATGACAAAAGTATGCTTGTCATGACAAAAAGTTTGTCGCGACAAACATATTCATGCAAGTCACAGTTATTGAAACATTAAAACAACTGTCATCGCTGCCCATCTGAATGCAGAATCATTCTAGTGGTGACTGATGGTGTAGCATTATTATTATTATTATTCATAGGTTTTATATAGCGTTATTCTCTGCTCACGAGCAGACTCACTGCGCACATTAGCATGTGATTCTGAATGAGTGACTGTATCCTTTTATAGCGCATTATTATTATTAATATCCACGGAAGTGGTGTACTGGTAGCGCTCTGTGGTTGTTGCATGGCTGGTGCCACGTGAAATGCTGCCGTTTCGGCGCAAGTTCTGTGGACACCATTCAACCATGCACCAGGTTACAGTGTCACTTCATTCAAAGCCACATAGGAAGGGTGTTTGTGTGTTTAGCTGAAACCTGCCACCTGCACTTTTGGCAGAAGGACCGGCTACTGCGGTAACAGGGGGGTGGAACGGATACCGAAATAAGAGTCAGCACAGAAAGCACAGCATTAGGTACAGTCTTCCTCTTCCCCTCGCTTCCTCGGATCTGGGTCCGTCCAGTACCTGTTCGGAGACAACTCAGGGTTAACCAGCACTAACCAAGCAAGCAAGCTGCACTAACCAAGCAAGCAAGCTGCACTAAATCAAATTAGTGATGGCCAGCTGCATGTATGTGAGCTGTGACATTCGGAACATTTTTTACTTTCTTTCTTCTTCTTTGTCTTCTTTTTTTGTTTGTGTGTGTGTGTGCAGCCACTCTGGCCAGTTGTTGGTCACAAAACTTAGCTTTGTTTTTTGTTCTAAATAAAAATAAAATAAAAAACCTGAAAAACAACAACAGCACACCCAAAATCCTCACTCGCACGCATAGATAAGAGAACGGCACGGGCCGCAAGGAACACACGCTATCGCTACAATCAAATTGGCCCTCTGGACCACAAAATGGCTGACAATTGTGTTTCCTTGGCCTGCACAAATACAGTTTCCTCAACAATAACAAAACTAATTAAAACATGAAAATGCTACAGTTACAATCTTTTAAACCTTATAAACAAAATGTACACACATGACTTATTTTATTTACCAGAAGAGTGGGAAGCGTGGCTTGTGCCTGTCTAAAAACAGATTCAGTCAACTAAGTCAAAACTAACACAATGTACAAAATATTAATGTAAGAGAAGCAAGACACGCTCAAAGACTAATGCTAAAACAATCAGTGCGAACTTTCGCCTGGGGCGTGTTATCTAGTTGCAGCAGCGCTGACAAAGTGACATCAAGTAGTCTATGAATATAACTTAGCTTCTACAGTACACAATACTCAATAAGTTAATTTCAACCCAAAATAAACACTAAACATGAAGTCAGCTAAGCAAAATACTATACGACAACGCATTGATCGACACAGAATTACTTTAATCAAGTCAAAATAATGATTCACTGCTATTCACTAGTACTAAACAGAGAACGTGCTGTGCAGACGACGGCTATAAAAAGAATGGACTTAGAGAGGCATCGGCTACTGATTAAGCTTAATCCTGCATCTAAATAAACGTTGGATAAACATTCTAAGATGCCAAATTATATTACACATGGCTTTGGTGCATAAAAAGGATTAGGTAAACAAAGAGTAGGTAAACAAACAAGCGGTCAAAATATTAAGGGAGAAAACCGATTTGAAATTGGCGCGCATTGGTGGCTATCAGCAGTCAGCTGTGTGAAGGCCATGTGGCGTTACGCTACACGCCAGGCTTCAAAACAAAAGCGTCGTCTGCTCCGGTTCCCGGGTTACTGACAGTACAGTAATGAAATTGCATGAATCTGATAACCGACGTATACAAAGAGCACTTGCTCACAATATAAACATTTGAGTTTGTTTAGTGTTCTTTTTAACTGTTTATGTGTTTGGGTCTTCTGAATTATATAAACATTTCAGTTTATTTAGGGTTCTTTTTCACCTTTTATGTGTTTGAGTTTTCTCAATTATATAAACATTTCAGTTTATTTAGGGTTCTTTTTAACCTTTTATGTGTTTGAGTTTTCTCAATTATATAAACATTTCAGTTTATTTAGGGTTCTTTTTAACCTTTTATGTGTTTGAGTTTTCTCAATTATATAAACATTTCAGTTTATTTAGGGTTCTTTTTAACCTTTTATGTGTTTGAGTTTTCTCAATTATATAAACATTTCAGTTTATTTAGGGTTCTTTTTAACCTTTTATGTGTTTGAGTCTTCTCAATTATATAAACATTTCAGTTTATTTAGGGTTCTTTTTAACCTTTTATGTGTTTGAGTCTTCTCAATTATATAAACATTTCAGTTACTTAGGGTTCTTTTTCACCTTTTATGTGTTTGGGTTTTCTCAATTATATAAACATTTCAGTTTAAAACAAAGTCCCTGACTGGGTTTTTATCTCAGTCTCCGGTTCTACCTGTTGGACAGAACTTGTTTTAAAAAGGCTTATAATTCCTTTAAAGTCTGGAATAAGACTTGGAATGGGTCAGAATAGGGAGATGTTCTGTCTAAAGTACTGCCTTCCACTCTAGTGTCTGCCTTCCTGGTTCATTCATCTTCATTTCCCCCAAGACACTCTTCAAACATAAAGTGATGTGTTTTTATGGCAAATGAAACTTGACTTGTGATGTGTATTGTACTGCTATAATTTGTGGCCAAGTGCACTTCAGTTCTTGTCTGTTTTCATCATTGCATAATGTGCTACTGCTGCCTGTAGCATCTTTAATCAGGTTGAGTGGCAGTTGTCATGATGTCACAGTTAAAAATCAAATTAATTGCACCAAATCCCATTTGGTCCACCTGTTGTTGAAATGCAACACATCTGCCTTTGTGCACCAGCACATTTAAGACGTCATTACATACATGTTATTTCCAGTGTGCTTCCACCCTGATATAAAAATCATGGTTGACTGGGTGTTAAAAATCAGTTATTTATGGATCAGTGTACCCAGTGTGCTGTTAAGTATAATGTCTAGAGCAGTTTGCAACCCGATGCTGTTCAGAAAGAAGAAGAAGACAGCCACCATGGTTAACTAGGTGTTGAAAATCCGTTAAAAAATCCATTATCTGTCTATCGAGCAGTCCAGGGTCTTATCATTTTCACCAGTGGGTCAGTGGTCTAGTGTAGCGGGAGAAGCTGTAGTTTACTGTGTAGTATCAGTGCGCCAGCTGTAGCACAGCCACAGACTGTGTGGACCATGGCGCCATCCCCACCAACCAAAGTGTGTGCAGTGCCTTGGTATTTATCATCTTGGGGAGGAGCCCTTTCCTGATTAGATAAATAGGTGTGCTCTCTCTCTCCTCACCCCCCACCCCCCTCCACCCACCCATCCTCTCCCTCCCCCACCTCCGCCCCCCCCCCCACCCCCCTCACCCCACCCACGCACCCCCACCCTCTCTCTCTCTCCTCACCCTCCACCCCCATCCTCTCACCCCTCCCCCCCCCCCCCCACCCACGCACACCCACCCCTCTCTCTCTCTGTGTGCCAGACTCCTTCCCTTCACCAGTGCTCCCTCTCTACAGAAGTGCCTCAGCAGCAGTTGGGCATCTCGGGGTGGGCGGTTGCTGGGGGGTAGGGGGGGGGGGGGGGGTGGAGAGGGTTTCTTAAATGAGGCAGACTGCGCAGGAAAGTTTGTGGGAGCCGTTTGTGTTCTGGTTGATTCCAAGGCTTCAGCTAGGAGAGAGAGAGAGAGAGAGAGAGAGAGAGAGAGAGAGAGGAGAGAGAGAGAGAAGCTTCCTTGGTACATCAAGTATATCAAGGTAGTTCAGCTGCTGTAGCTGTCATGAGGGAACCAGTTGCCCTCTTACTGTGCACACAGCTAATGAGATCAGGTCTTGCACACTGACCCCCAGTTCAGTGATGGGTCCACCAGCAACTCCTAGACATACACTGTGTGTGTGTTAATGTGACACCCCTGTCCTCATCTCAAACGTCAGGGTGTTAATATGACAATGATGTCCTCATCTCAAACATCACAGTGGTCCATTACACTGTTTGTGTTAATGTGGTGACGATGTCCTCATCTCAAACATCACAGTGGTCCATTACACTGTGTGTGTTAATGTGATGACAATGTCCTCATCTCAAACATCACAGTGGTCCATTACACTGTGTGTGTTAATGTGATGACAATGTCCTCATCTCAAACATCACAGTGGTCCATTACACTGTGTGTGTTAATGTGATGACAGTGTCCTCATCTCAAACATCACAGTGGTCCATTACACTGTGTGTGTTAATGTGATGACAATGTCCTCATCTCAAACATCAGAGTGGTCCATTACACTGTGTGTGTTAATGTGGCAATGCTGTCCTCATCTCAAACCTGACAGTGGTCTGTCTGAAGGCTTTCTGTGGCTGTCATACTGAAGATGGAAAAACTATATGTATCATAGACAGTGCATATCAAGATTTATGGCTATCTCAGAGACTAGGACAAATTGGGGTCCTGATAATAAATATATAATGTGTGTGTGTGCGTGCGTGTGCGTGCGTGCGTGCGCGCGTGTGCGTGCATGCCTGTGTGTGTGTGTGTGTGCGTGTGTGTCTGTGTGTGTGTCGGCGTAATATACATCATGAACAGTTGAAGAATACCTAGAGGAAATGGGGATCCTGATTTCTCCTAGGGCAAACCGATTTTGCACTGTGTCTCTCTCTCTGTCCATCTCTGTCTCTCTCTGCCTCTCTATTCTTCTGTGTGTGTGTGTGTGTCTCTCTCTCTCTCCCACACACACACACATGCATGCATGCACACACGTATGCACACACACTCGCATGCACGCTCACACACACACACACACACACGTGTGCGCAAACATCTGCTGAGAGATTGAAACAGATTTATTTTAAATAAGACGTGTTCAAAAATAAGAACAGAATTAAAAGATAAGATCAAAAGACCTGCCATCATGCAATATGAGCCTACCTGAAAGGTCTTTTGCCTTTCTCCATATCAAGGCAAACCCCGTAGACAGTGATACTACATACTGATGCCTTCTTGTGACACGTTTCCTACATATTCTTACTTTGCCATTTTTTACTCTACGAGCACCACAGACATTTAGTGATACTACATATTGATGCCTGCTTGTGACCTGTTTTCTGCATCTTACTTTGCCGCTTTTTACTCTTTTGCTGCCCATCTTTGCCACTTTTTACTCTTTTGCTGCCCATCTTTGCCACTTTTTACACTTTTGCTGCCCATCTTTGCCACTTTTTACTCTTTTGCAGCCCATCTTTGACCCCTTTTTACACTTTTGCTGCCCATCTTTGACACTTTTTACACTTTTGCAGCCCATCTTTGACACTTTTTACACTTTTGCAGCCCATCTTTGCCACTTTTTACACTTGCTGCCCATCTTTGCCACTTTTTACACTTTTGCTGCCCATCTTTGCCACTTTTTACTCTTTTGCAGCCCGTCTTACTTTCCAACTCTTTACTCTTTTGCAGCCCATCTTTGCCAAATTTTTACACTTGGCAGCCCACTTTTCAGGTAAGGGAGGCCACTCCAAGCTCGGACAGTTCGGACTCGCGTCTGGTGGGAGGTGTGGGGGCCGGAGGCGAGGCCAGGATGTCGGCGCTTAGCAACAACCTCTCGGAGCTTGACCAGCTCCTGCAGGACCTGAACTCTGCGCAGTTTCTGGCCGATGTCGACCGCAAATCTGCAGGTACTAGTGCCCTTCTCAAAGATCGTTCTAATTTGTAATGGCCTGCTTTTATGTTCTAAAATTGTTGGCTCATTTTACCTCCATTGTCGTTCATTCTGTGGTCATGCTGTTTCGAAGGGTTTTTATAATTGATAAATGATGGCCTCATTTCACCGCCATTGTTGTTTGTTGCGTGGTCACGCTTGCTGTTTGGAAAGCCGTTCATCCTCATGAAATAGTGCTTTAAAAAAAAAATTATGGCTGTTTTGGTTATTATTGGACACACAGTTTATATGCCCAAGTCAGAAAGTAAAACCAAAAGTAATAACATTTTCCTGTTTTTAAATACAAGTCGGTGACACAGTAGAACAAAGTTGTTTGTTTACTTGTTTGTTTTTGTATGCTTTCCTTGTGTGTTTGTTTTTGTATGCTTTCCTTGTGTGTTTGTTTTTGTATGCTTTCCTTGTGTGTTTGTTTTCCTTTCTTACTTTCTTTCTGTCTTCCGTTTTCATTGTTGCAGCAGCCTTTTCCAATTTCAGGATAATTAAAACTATCCCACTTCAGGTATTCGTCATTGCAGCAACCATTTCTAATTCTAGTGCAGTCAAGTCTCCTTCCCACTTGAGGTAGTCATCATTGCTGCAACCTTCTCCAGAAAAATTCAATGTCTTCTCCCAGCCTCAAGTATTCATCATTACTGCAGCATTCTCCAGAATAATTAAAAGTATTCTCCCAACCTCAGGTATTCATCATTGCTGCAACCATTTCTAATTCTAGTGCAATCAAGTCTACTTCCCAAAGTAAGTTTGTAAACCTGGTGCTTAACATCCACACAAACCATGAGGCTTATTAGAGATGGGGAGAAAGGGGTATGGAGATGGAGGAAGAGGGAGATGATATACCTATCACTACACTGTCACCACCAGAATGACTCCAGCATTAAGATGGGCAGTGATGAGAGCCATTTCAATGTTTCATTAATTGTGAGGGACAAAGTCACAAGACAGTATCCACAGACCTCAACTTTTGAAGAGAAAGGAGAGCCGAAGTAGATTTGAACCAAGGTCCCTCTGCTTACCAGCCTAATGGTAATGCCTTACCGCTAGGCCATTCCAGTTCACTTCCCACTTTAGTTTTAAGTATTTATCATTGCAGCAACCATTTCTAATTTTGGTGCAGTCAGGTCTCCATCCCACCTTAGGTATTCATCATTGCTTCAACTTTCTTCAGATTAATTAAACATCTCCTCCAAATGTCAAGTATTCATCATTGCAGCAACCATTTCTAGGTATTCATCATGGCTTCAGCTTTCTCCAGAATAATTAAATGTTTTCACCTAACCTCAAATATTCAGGTATTGAGATATTCAGCAACCATTTCTAGGTATTCATCATGGCTTCAACTTTCTCCAGAATAATTAAATGTTTCAGCCCAGCCTCAAGTATTCATCATTTCATCAATCATTTCTAGGTGTTCGTCATTGCACCAACTTTCTCCAGAATAATTAACGGTTTTCACCCAATTCATCATTGCAGCAGCCTTTTCTAGGTATTCATCATTGCTTCAACTTTCTCCAGAATAATTAAATGTTTTGGCCCAACCTCAAATATTTATCATTTCAGCAACCATTTCTAGGTATTC
>JABMCL010002203.1:0-32500 GCA_018857735.1 Alviniconcha marisindica | reverse complement strand
TCTGAAAATCTGTAAAACACAGCTCAGTGAGCGTTGCCATTTTGTGCATGGAAGCTTGTGTCTGTGGCGTCAGGAACATTTTCGGCATGAGGGGCGGAAGCGTTGGTTCTGTAATAAGCCAGCTGGTGTTTCTGTCCTTCGTCAGAGCGAACAAAATGGCTGCACCTGGAAGAGGTCAGCTTTGAAGCTTGCAGTAATTACCTCTGGGTGCTAGTGGAAGTATCCAGCGTTTTAGTGTGTGTGTGGCCATTTGTTTTATTTTGTTCGACAGTTTTGACTGACAGATACGGACAGAATGCAGACATTTTATTGTCTGTGAATAACGTTGAAATTTGCCTTACGAGTGCGTAAAAGATGCCAGCAAGATAACACACGGTATAATACATAGTACATAAGTACAAGATAAGGTCATAGATATAATACAAATACCAGTCAAACAGCCTCATAGAGTCATATGCTACCTCCAAATGTTGAATATGACAGCAAAAGCAGAATAAACATCAATATCAATTGCAATCACATGAGAAGACATGTACACTCAGACTCACGGTAAAGCTAAAAGGTAATAAAATAAAATCACAGGTATAATGCAAAAACAAAACAAAACAAAAAAAACATACGTTAGCCGTTCTAATTAAATAAATAGGTTATTTCGTCTCACCTCCCCCCCCCCCCCCCCCCCCCCCCCCCCCCCCCCCCCCCCACCACACACACACATTAACATCAGGCAACTTAAACACCCTAGCCATTTTACATCATGTATTCGTGAAATTGTTGCATGTATCCCATTCTGTTGAAAAAGCTACTTTCTGTGTCTGTAATAATGATATAGAGGAATAAAACGCCTTATAGCTGACATTTTCTTGGTCAGGAATTCTGAACCAAGCGGAAGGTGATACAGGATAATAAACTCCTCATGTCTGACGTCTACTTAGTCAGGAATTCTGAACCAAGAGGAAAGTGATATAATCCAATAAACTTCTTATGTCTCACTTCAACTTGGTCAGGAATTCTGAACCAAGCGGAAGGTGGTATAATCTTATAAACTCCTTATGTCTGCCGTCTACTTGGTCCGGAATTCTGAACCAAGCGGAAGGTGATATAATCCAATAAACTTCTTATGTCCGACTTCAACTTGGTCAGGAATTCGGATCCCTGAACCGATGGGGAAGGTGAATTTATTTCAGCGAGTAAGGTAAGCGGGCCAAAAGACACATTAGCGACAGGAATTTTCTCCATCTATTCCTGGCCCCGAAGCCTGCTGGCGCAGACCGGAAAAAATTTAATGACAATTTATCCTCCGCTCTTCCCCAGTGGCCAGAGACAGCGGCGGCAGCGGTGGTTTGGTGAACGGCGTCAATGCCAACAACAGCACCAGCAACAACAACAACAATAACAACAACAACAACATCAGCGTCAGCGTGGGGGGAGGTGGGGGAGTGAAGGTGCCACCCCCTGTGGCCCCCAAGCCCACCCGACCTAGCGAGCGGGCCACTGTGGAGAGTCTCTTGGACGAGTTGGAGAGCGCGGTGCCGCTGCCCAGAGGGACGGCCGGGTTAGTGCGGAATTCTTTGTCCGTTGCTTACCTCTCTCTTAGTCCTTTTAAAAAAAAAAATTTGGCTGAATTTTCGTAACGATCAGATTTTCTCTTTTGGTCTTATTTTGTGATTAATTTTCTCTTTTGGTCTTTTTTTTGCGATGAATTTTTGTGACCATCAGATTTTCTCTGTTCGTGTTTTGTTTGTTTGTTTGTTTTTGGAGGGGGGGGGGGGGATGAATTTTTGTGATGATCAGATCGTCTGTTTTGGCCTTTTTTAGTGATAAATTTTTGTGACAGTCAGGTTTTCTTTGTCTTTTTTTGCGATGAATTTTCGTGATGGTCAGATTTTTTTTCTTTTTCTTTTTTTTTCTTTCCTTTTTGTGATGATCAGATTTTCTCTTCTTTTTTTCTTCCTTTTTTTTTTTTGGGTGTTGAATTTTCATGATGATCTGATTTTCTGTTTTGGTCATTTTTTGGTGATGAATTTTTGTGACCATCTGATTTTCTTTTGGGCTTTTTTGTTATAAATATTTTTATTTTTTATTTTAGTGAATTTTCAGAATACAGAATACACAATAAATAATAATAATACAGTATACATTTTCTATAGTGCTATTCCCTGCTGAGTGAGCTCATGGTCTGTCTCTATTGTCTGTGAATAACAGAAATTTGCCTTACGATACCAGTAAAATAACACAGTATGATACATGAAAATAAGTCCACATAACACACAGAGTACTTTATCTTAGTGTCTGGACGGCACACACACTCACTCCGAAACAGATCGGATTTTCTCTTTTGGTCTTTTTTGCTGAATTTTTCTTGACAATCAGGATTTTCTCATTGGGCCGTTTTTGCTATGAATTTTCCTGACGATCTTTTTTTTCTGAATTTTTGCAACAATTGGGTTTTCTCTTTGGGCCTTTTTTGTGGGCACACACACTCACTCCGAAACAGATCGGATTTTCTCTTTTGGTCTTTTTTGCTGAATTTTCCTGACGATCAGGATTTTCTCATTGGGCCGTTTTTGCTATGAATTTTCCTGACGATCTTTTTTTTCTGAATTTTTGCAACAATTGGGTTTTCTCTTTGGGCCTTTTTTGCTATGAATTTTTTTGACATATTTTTCTTTTGTCTTTTTTGCTATGAATTTTCACAACGTGACATGAAGATCATAGTTCTCTTCTGGTCTGTTTCTGCTGTGAATTTTCGTGGCATGATACGATGATCGGATTTTCTCTTTTGGTCTTTTTTTGCTTTGAATTTTGGTGACATCTTATAACAATAGATTGTCTCTCACCCTGATATAACCTTACTGGTGAACTGGGTGTAAAACACTAAGTTACTTACTTACTCTTTCTGTCAAGATTTTTTTTTTTTTTTTTTTTTTTCTATGAATATGATATGGTCGTAGTTCTGTTTTGGTGTTCCCTTTTTTTCTTTCTTTTTTTTTTGCTATAAATTTTCTTGACATGATGATCATAGTTCTCTTTTGGATGTTTCTTTACTATCAGTTTTCATGGCGTGATGTGATAACCAGGTTCTTTTGGTCCTGTTTTGCTGTGAATTTTCACAACACTGTATGATGATCGTAGATCTCTTTTGGTCCTGTTTTGCTATGAATTTTCACGACACAATATGATGATCGTAGATCTCTTTTGGTCCTTTTTTGCTATGAATTTTCACGACACAGTATGATGATCGTAGATCTCTTTTGGTCCTGTTTTGCTGTGAATTTTCACGACACAGTATGATGATCGTAGATCTCTTTTGGTCCTGTTTTGCTATGAATTTTCACGACACAATATGATGATCGTAGATCTCTTTTGGTCCTTTTTTGCTATGAATTTTCACGACACAGTATGATGATCGTAGATCTCTTTTGGTCCTGTTTTGCTATGAATTTTCACGACACAATATGATGATCGTAGATCTCTTTTGGTCCTTTTTTGCTATGAATTTTCACGACACAATATGATGATCGTAGATCTCTTTTGGTCCTTTTTTGCTATGAATTTTCACGACACAATATGATGGTCGTAGATCTCTTTTGGTCATTTTTTGGCTATGAATTTTCGTGACGTGATATTGACTCTGGGAGAAAAATCCCTTGCATCAGGGACTTGAACCTGCATCAGCACTGCAGCTGGGTTTTCAGTTGGACACGCTACCAGCTGAGCGATCCCTCTACCCCTTTACACATTGAGGACACGAGCAACAGCAGTTTTTCTCCGTTCTTGTGGCAAAGCCAGTCACAAATACCTAACTGAAAGCAACAGTATACGTCTGGAGCATAGTTCTGTATTAGAAATCCCACCCCCATACACACATACTATACACTACACACACACACACACACACACACACGCACACACACACTACACTACACTACACTACACTACACAGACACACACATTATACACTACATACACACACCACTACACATGCACTACACATGCACCCACATGCATGCATGCACAAATGCTTGCACACACACACACACACACACACACACACACACACACACACACACACACACACACACTATACATATCACACACATACACATGCACATACACACACACTATATGTATCACACACACACACACACACACACACACACACACACACACACACACACACTATATGTATCACACACACACACACACACACACACACACACACACACACACACACACACACACACACACACACACACTACACACACACACACACACACAAATACACACACACCACTACACACACACACACACACACACACACAACACACATACACACACACACACACACACACACACACCAGCCTCTAAATTGGCCAAACCTGTGTGGCCACTGGCTGTCAAGGTGGGACTAGCGAGTACACCTTGACCTACATCAACACATCCTTGCACAAGATGTGCGTTGTTTACTCCATCGCCCATCGTTGGGCCCATGCCATCTGCCAGCCCGCCTGCCGCTGCTGCTGCTGCTGGGTTTTAGAACCGTCTTCTACTTGTCTTCAAGCCACAGAGCAGTTCCGTTTTAGCCTGAGATCGAGAGCGCCCCCTGTTGTCAGTCTGGGAATGTAACTCTGGGCTTCGGTTCTTGTGTGCAGCCTCTTTGACCCCCGGAGCCTTAGGAAGTGGTTCGATCTCTCGCTTTGAGAAGCCAGGAGTATTTCTGCCCTTTTTCCTTGGAGGGATTATTATTGTTGCTGACAAGTTTTTTTTTGAGGTTGAAAACGTCTGAAGTTGGGATTGCGAGTTACCAATGTGGATCAGTGGTTCTGTGAAATTGTTTGTGAATTTTCTTCGTGAAAAGTGTGAGCCCTGAAGTTCCTCCGCTTTGTGGTCATAACAGTGTTGTGGAGAGATTCCAGCGATTTTTCCTGTCTGTGATTGGGATAAAAAAATAATAAAAAAAGAGAGAAAAAAAAATGGAAGTGTGTTGTGGGCTGCAGTCTCTGCTTTTGCAGCCGTACAGTGGTGTGGAGATTGGCTGGTATTCCACCAGATTCCAGTGGGTTTTCCTCTGACCCCGATCAGGACAAAAACATATTGAAAAAGATAAATAAATTGGAAGCGTGTTGCATGCCAGTCTCCGCTTTTGCGGTCGTACAGTGGTGTGGAGAGTTTGACAGGCTGGTATTCCACCAAATTCGTCTGTCGGTGATCAGGATAAAAAGAATTTTTTTAAAATAAAAAACAAACAAAAAACAACAAAAAACAATTGGAAGTGTGTTTTGTGGCACAGCAGTTCAGGATGTATCATTACTTTCAACGGGCTTGGTAGGTTTGGGTTTTCTTTTTGTTTTTGCTTGTTTGTTGTTGCTGTTGTTGTTGTTGTTGTTGTTGTTGTATTTTTTTGTTATGGCCATGCACCCTCCTCAGCTTCAGTGTCATGAGAAACAGTTAGTTGCCTGTCTTCAGGGTCAAAGTCGCAGTGATGACTCGTATTTTTTATAATCATGCCATGCACCCTCTTCCACTTCATTGTCATGAGAAACAATTAGTTGCCTGTCTTCAAATCAAAGTCGCAGCGATGAATCATGCCGTGAAGTCTCCTTTGCCTCGGTGTCATGAGAAACAATTAGTTGCCTGTCTTCAGATCAAAGTCGCAGTGATGAATCATGCCGTGAAGTCTCCTTTGCCTCGGTGTCACGAGAAACAGTTAGTTGCCTGTCTTCAAATCAAAGTCGCAGCGATGAATCATGCCGTGAAGTCTCCTTTGCCTCGGTGTCACGAGAAACAATTAGTTGCCTGACCTCAAGGTCCAAGTCACAGTGAGGACTCATATTTTTTTAATAATCAAAATGAGACTGTTTCCTCGGACTATAGCTTCTGACTTTTTTTCTTCTTTTTTTTTTAACATAGATTTGTATTGGTGTGACTCGCTGATACAGTACATGATGCTAGCATGATAATTGTAAGATCAGTCTGGTATCACTTATGTGAAAAGACTTCAAGTAAAAACGGAAGAAGAAGAAGAAGTATCTTGTGACCTGCTGATTTGCAGTCAAACTCAGTTTGATTAGTACACCACCATGAGCCATAGTGTCTTTTGAAATGATTGGTTGGCTAGTTTCAAGGTCAGGGTCACACAGTGAAGGACAATCAAAACTCACACACACATACACACACACACACACACACACACACACACACACACACACACACACACACACACAGGGTCACTCACACACACGCACCCAGGCACACACACACATGCGCACGCACACACCCATCCACTCACTCACTCACTCACTCACTCACTCACTCACTCACTCACTCACACACACACACACACACACACACACACACACACACACACACACACACACACACACACACACACACACACACACACACACACACACACACACACATACTTGTGCATCGGATGGGGGTCTAGGCACGGCTGTTAAAAGCAATTTAGAAATAGTTATTGAAGTAGTGTGGTTTTGAGCCTAGTTTTCAACAGGAAATTGCGTTGGAGCTAGCATACAAAGTAGGCAAGTTTATTCCAGCTGACAGGGCTGAGACGGAGAAAAGCGCATTGCCCCTTGTGTGCGTTTCTGCAGCGCATGTCGATGGTGGTTGTGCTGGGCTGTGTCCTCGTCTCCTTTAATTTGCTGGAGGGCTAGGGAGGTTGTTAATATTTGTATTTACACATTGAACACTTGAAATGCTAAGAAGAATGCTATTTATTATCAAAAACCACAACTTGCACATTTTCAGGGTAAGCCCCTTTTTCAAGCTACAGAACATCGCACTAAGCTGGCGGTAGTCACGCTAGCACTGTAGCAGTCCTACTTGTGTCAGATTTGTTTGGTATTTATACTTGTTAGTAAATAAGTAAGTAAACATGGTGCTTAACGTCCACAGAAACCGTACAGCTGTAAGATGGGCAGCGATGAGAGCCATTTTAATGTTTCAGTAGGAAGTGATGGACAAAGTCACAAGACAATGTCCACAAACCACAACCTTTTTGAAGAACAAGGCGAACCAAAGCGGTATCGAACCGAGGTCCTTCCACTTACCAGCCTAGCGCCTTACCGCTAGGCCAAACCGGCTCACATTTATACATGTTTGTTTTCATCGTCCTTTTAGCTTCCCAGCCCCCCTTGCTTTTGAAATAATCTTTTTTTAAATTATTGTTTGCGACTTATAATTACTTCATTAGTGTCTGACGTGGAGGTTTTGTTTGGCATAATGCCAACTTTGGGTTTTTTCCTCCCCGGAAGAATCTGGCATCACCCTATCCTTGTTTTGAGTTGTACCAGACTGGCCTGAATGTGTAGATGGGTAATTGGATATAGTGGTTTGGTTTTGATGTTTTCTTACTCAGATTTCACAATTCCCACCCCCCACCCCACCCCCACCCAAACTTCCATTCCATTCCACACCTCACTTGACCCCAAGTTCGCACAGGTTCTGTTTTACATGTCTTGGGAGAGTCTTTTTGTTTGTTTTGTCGTTGTTGTTTTTTGTTTCCTTTTGCTCAGTACATTGAACAGTGGGACAAGTAGCATAACTGTAAAATAGGGGTATATATATATATATTTATATATATTGTTTATAGATTTGATGTTAGTTGCAATCTCAGTGTCAGAGATTACGGGAGTCATTACCGTCACTGCCTCCTGAAAAAGTGCTGCGGGTTCCAGGAATTGGTGACCACGATGCACGTGTCTGTGCACCATTCCTACCACAGCAGCAACAGTGACTCACAGTAGTGTTCTAATACTCCTCTTACAGCAATGTTCTAATACTCCTCTTACAGCAGTGTTCTAATACTTCTTTAACAGCAGTGTTATAGTACTCCTCTTAGTCTTACAGCAGTGTTCTAATACTCCTCTTACAGCAGTGTTCTAATACTCCTCTTACAGCAGTGTTGTAATACTCCTCTTAGCCTTACAGTAGTGTTCTAATACTCCTCTTACAGCAGTGTTCTAATACTCCTATTAGTCTTACAGCAGTGTTCTAATACTCCTCTTACAGCAAGTGTTATAATACTCCTTTTACAACAGTGTTCTAATATTCCTCTTACAGCAGTGTTCTAATACTCTTCTTACAGCAGTGTTATAATACTCCTCTTAGACTTACAGCAGTGTTATAATACTCCTTTTACAGCAGTGTTATAATAATCCTCTTACAGTGGTGTTATAATACTCCCTCTTACAGTAGTGTTATAATACTCCTCATACAGCAGTGTTATAATACTCCTTCTTACAGCAGTGTTTTAATACTCCTCTTACAGCACCATTTTAATACTGATGCTCATGTGCCTCCCCAATTCCAAGCCTGCAGGGTTCCAGGAATCGGTGACCACGATGCGCATGTCCGCGCACCATTCCTACCACAGCGGTAGCGACGACTTACGGCAATGTTGTAACACTCATACCTACCTGTGTCTGCAATTCCAGGCCGGCAGAGTTCCAGGAATCGGCGACCACGACGCACGTGTCCGCGCACCATTCCTGCCACAGCGGTAGCAACAACTTACGGCAATGTTGTAAGACTCATACCTACCTGTGTCTGCAATTCCAGGCCGGCAGAGTTCCAGGAATCGGCGACCAGGACGCACGTGTCCGCGCACCATTCCTGCCACAGCGGTAGCGACGACTTACGGCAATGTTGTAACACTCATACCTACCTGTGTCTGCAATTCCAGGCCGGCAGAGTTCCAGGAATCGGCGACCACGACGCACGTGTCCGTGCACCATTCCTACCACAGCGGCAGCAACGAGGGCAGTGGCGAGCAGGCCCCACCCCTCCCCCCCGCCAGCCACCACCAGGCTCTGCAACCACCCAGCAACCACCAGCCGCTCCAGATCCAGCATCACCACCAGCAGGTTCCGCAGCAGGCCGCCTCCTCTGCCACCAAGGAGCTGGACGAACTCATGGCATCCCTGTCAGAGTTCAAGGTCAGGACCTTGGCCTTGGCCCTTTGCTGTGATTGTAGATGATGATGATGATGATGATGATGGTAGCGAGCATTTCGCTGCCATTGCCCACAAATGAGCGTGAGGCAGTTGTGTTCTGAAGCCCCTGTTCTCTTTGTCTCTGTTTCATATGCGTGCGTGCGCGTGATGTGCATGCGTAGGCTCTCTCTCTCTCTCTCTCTCTCTCTCTCTCTCTCTCTCTCTCTCTCTCTCTCTCTCTCTCTCTCTCTGTGTCTCTCTGTGTATTGTACTTGTTCCATTACCCTTATTAATAAAAACATGTTTATTTGTTCATTTCTCTCTCTCTCTTCTCTCTCTCTCTCTCTCTCTCTCTCTCTCTCTCTCTCTCTCTCTCTCTCTCTCTCTCTGTATTGTACTTGTTCCATTACCCTTATTATAAAAAAATGTTTATTTGTTCATTTTCCTCTCTCTCTCTCTCTCTCTCTCTCTCTCTCTCTCTCTCTCTCTCTCTCTCTCTCTCTCTCTCTCTCTCTCTCTGTATTGTACTTGTTCCATTACCCTTATTAATAAAAAAATGTTTATTTGTTCATTTTCTCTCTCTCTCTCTCTCTCTCTCTCTCTCTCTCTCTCTCTCTCTCTCTCTCTCTCTCTCCTCTCTCTCTCTGTCTGTCTGTCTGTCTGTTCTGTCTTCTCGTCTCTCTCTCTCTCTCTCTCTCTCTCTCTCTCTCTCTCTCTCTCTCTCTCTCTCTGTGTATTGTACTTGTTCCATTACCCTTATTAATAAAAAAATGTTTATTTGTTCATTTTCTCTCTTTCTCTCTCTCTCTCTGTCTGTCTGTCTGTCTGTCTGTCTGTCTGTCTCTCTCTCTCTCTCTCTCTCTCTCTCTCTCTCTCTCTCTCTCTCTCTCTCTCTCTCTCTCTCTCTGTATTGTACTTGTTCCATTACCCTTAATAATAATAAAAATGTTTATTTGTTCATTCCTCTCTCTCTCTCTCTCTCTCTCTCTCTCTCTCTCTCTCTCTCTCTCTCTCTCTCTCTCTCTCTCTGTATTGTACTTATTCCATTACCCTTGATAATAATAAAAATGTTTGTTTATTTGTTCATTCTCCCTCTCTCTCTCTCTCTCTCTCTCTCTCTCTCTCTCTCTCTCTCTCTCTCTCTCTCTCTCTCTCTCTCTGTATTGTACTTATTCCATTACCCTTGATAATAATAAAAATGTTTGTTTATTTGTTCATTCTCCCTCTCTCTCACTGTCTGACTCTGTCTCTGTCTGTCTGTCTGTCTCTGTCTCTATCTCTCTAAATCTCTCTGTGTCTGTCTGTCTGTCTCTCTCTGTCTCTGTCTGTCTGTCTGTCTGTCTGTCTGTCTGTCTGTCTGTCTGTCTGTCTGTCTGTCTGTCTCTCTCTCTCTCTCTCTCTCTCTGTATTGTACTTATTCCATTACCCTTAATAATAATAAAAATGTTTGTTTATTTGTTCATTCTCCCTCTCTCTCTCTCTCTCTCACTGTCTGTCTCTGTCTCTGTCTGTCTGTCTGTCTGTCTGTCTGTCTCTCCCTCCCTCCCTCTCACACACTTTCTCTCTCTCTCTCTGACACGCACGCATGCACGCACACTCACACACACCCACACACACACACCTGGCTTTAGCTATTTAGAAGTACAGTTGTGTAGACAGGTGTTCCTGCTGTAAGAATGGAGATTAGCTGTAGACAGGGGCTGACTGCTGTAAGAAAGAAGATTAGCTGTAGACAGGGGCTGACTGCTGTAAGAAAGGAGATTAGCTGTAGACAGGGGCTGACTGCTGTAAGAATGGAGATTAGCTGTAGACAGGGGCTGACTGCTGTAAGAAAGGAGATTAGCTGTAGACAGGGGCTGACTGCTGTAAGAAAGGAGATTAGCTGTAGACAGGGGCTGACTGCTGTAAGAAAGGAGATTAGCTGTAGACAGGGGCTGACTGCTGCAAGAAAGGAGATTAGCTGTAGACAGGGGCTGACTGCTGCAAGAAAGGAGATTAGCTGTAGACAGGGGCTGACTGCTGCAAGAAAGGAGATTAGCTGTAGACAGGGGCTGACTGCTGCAAGAAAGGAGATTAGCTGTAGACAGGGGCTGACTGCTGCAAGAAAGGAGATTAGCTGTAGACAGGGGCTGACTGCTGCAAGAAAGGAGATTAGCTGTAGACAGGGGCTGACTGCTGTAAGAAAGGAGATTAGCTGTAAACAGGGGCTGACTGACGTAAGAAAGGAGATTAGCTGTATTTCCCCCACCTGGCCTTCAATGCAAACTCTTAAGTCCAGTGTTTACTTTCTCAAGCAACACCAAGGGAGTTAATTAGCACTCATAATACATAACGCAAGTAAACAACAAAGACCCGAGTCACCTACGGTAACTCTCACCTGGCATGCGTGCAAATACAAAAGTACATAAACTCCACCAGAGGTACATCCTCCAAAAAATGATGACCCCAGTGGTACATATATACATACCGTACATTTCAGGCGTAGTCGGCGATACAGGTGCACACAGGCATAAGACAGAACCACTTTTATTCCAGACCGGACATAGTCCTTTGATCTTGAAACTGGTTCAAACATATAAACACACAAATTAAACACACAAATACACACACGTTAGCCTCAGAGTGATTTCATTTTTTCCCCACGCAAGTCGAACGTTGACTTTCTGAGTCCTGCGTGCAAACGACGCCTGGCTCACCGCCACCGTTCTGATTGGTGATTTCCGCAGCAACAAGCACAGACCAGCAACAGCGGCCCCGACCCCTTGTGGACGCAGACCGAGCCGGCTTACGCCAAGCCGGTCAAGAGCCGGTCCCTGTCCAGCCAGTCCCCCACCAGCCCGCCGACCTCCAACCCGACAAGCCCCCTGCAGGCCACGGCCGGTCAGAACACCAACCTGGACACCATGCTGGGCGACCTTCAGAGCGACATGCACCGACAAGGGGTCAACACCAAGAAGAAGGGCGTCTGCGCTGCGTGCAGCAAGCCCATTGTTGGACAGGTGTGTGTGTGGGGGTGGGGGTGGGGGGGGCGTTGTATGTGTGGGTGTGTTTTGCATGCGTGTGTGGGTGGGGGGGTTGTGCATGTATTCATGTGTGTGTGTGTGTGTGTGGGGGGGGGGGGGGTGGGTGTGGGTGTGTTGTGCATGCATGTGTGTGAGTGGTGTGTGTGTGTGGTGGGGGGGGGGGGGGTTGTGCATGTATCGTGTGTGTGTGTGTGTGTGTGGGGGGGGGGTTGTATGTGTGGGTGTGTTGTGCGTGCATGTGTGCGTGTGTTTGTGTGCATTCATGTGTTGTGTTGTGTGTGTGTATGTGTGCGTGCATTCATAGGTGTGTGTGTGTGTGTGTGCATGTATTCATATGTGTGTGTGTGGTGTGTGTGTGTGTTATTATATGTGTGTGTTTTGTGTGTGTGTGTATGTTGTGTGCATGTATTCATATGTGTGTGTTATGTGTGTGTGTTCATGTGGTGTGTGTGTGTGTGTGTGTGTGTGTGTGTGTGTGTGTGTGTGCATTGTGCGTGGGTGCATGCGTGTGTGCATATGTGGGTCTGTGTGTGTGTGTATGCATATATGCATGTGTGTGTTCATGTGTGTGTGTGTGTTCATGTGTGTGTGTGTATGTTAATTTGTTCCTGTGTGTGTGTGTTTGTGTCTGTTACGTGTATACATAAATAAGCGTTTCTGAGTTCATGGTCCTCCACGAGACGGACCAGAACCTGGCGCCTACTGACACACCCTCTTGTCTGCCTGCAGGTGATAGCGGCGCTGGGGCGGACCTGGCACGTGGAACACTTTGTGTGCGCACACTGCGAGAAGCCCCTCGGCACCAGCAACTTCTACGAGCGTGACAGCGTGGCCTACTGCGAGGTGGACTACCACAACCTCTTCGCCCCACGCTGCGCCTATTGCAATGGGCCCATCGTAGATGTGAGTCAGTCCCCACCTCCCTGGGGTTTTGTTGCCGTAACCCACATTCATTTACCCAGAGATTTGTTTAAATATTCTAAAGCAGAAAGCTGTCCCGGTCTTACAAACTGTGGCCTCCTTCCCAAAAACTACAGGGGGAAATAACTTCAGACCAAAGCCACACGTACACCAGCCCCCCCCCCCGCCCCAACAGATACACGTGTGTGCTTGCGCTGTGTGTGTGTGTGTGTGTGTGCGCACCGATGCACACGCATGATGTACGCATGTGTGTGTGTACGATGTGTGTGTGTGTGGTGTGTGGAGTGTGTCACATGGAATTTCTACATCAGTGAAACCAACTCTGCAGAGAACAAAACAGTTGTGTGCAGGGAAAAGAAATCAGGGGGTACAACAACAAAAAAAGGGGGAGAAAAAAAGGAAGTACCGGTTTTATTTCCCTGCACTGAAAACTCGTGAAACAAACTAAGCAATTCAGTGACTAAGATGGGCTACAGCTGCATGTGAATGCGCTCACATTCACATGCAGCTATAGCCCATTTTAGTCGCTTAATTGTGAACACAGGCACTGGCTGTTACATTCACGGGCAGGCATTAGGCTTGAACGCAGTCATTCCTACCCGCTTCTGCGCCATGTTTCGACTAGGAAAAAATGAATGTTCCCAAAGTTTTGAAAGCGAAAGATTCACCATGACGGTTGCTCGAGTTGTAAACAGCGGCAAAATGTTCGATGATTGTGGCAGTGCCAACAAATGGGAATGGGTATCAGTAAACGGAAGCCGGATTGGTGTCGTCAGTTGGAAATGTGAAAAAATTAAGGGACACTTGAAACTTCATTTGCATGTGTGCTTTAAAAAAAAAATATATATATAACTGCTGCGCAACCCCAGACAGTGACATGCTCCTCGGTGTGATGAAGGAGGCCAGTTTACGGAGGAAGAATACCAGTTGAGCTGGAAGTGAAAGTTTGTGTGGAAATGAAGCCTGGAACGTATTGGCACTCGGTGTTGTGATGTTGCAGTTAGAGATCTTGATTTCGTGCGTCGCAGGACCCAACTTTCAATTTAGATGCGACGAGAGGGGAGTGCGTGTGGGAGTTAGATGGTGCTTATGTTGGTGATCAGTCGTTTGAAGTCTTGAAGTGTGGGGGCTGTCACCTGGTTGTCTTTGAGGTGGTTCCAGTCAGTGGCAGTGCGGATGAAACGGTTAGACTTTATTTCCATAAAAAACGACCTCGGGATGGCCTCAGATTGCATAGATTTTGATCTTTTGAGAGGGACATTTTTTACCCACTGACCTCCCTATATTTCAGAGTTTTTTGTTGAGATCAATTCCCATACCAGGTGTGTGTGTGTGTGTGTGTGTGTTGTGTGTGTGTGTGTGTGTGTGTGTGTGTGTGTGTATGCTACCTGAGTGTGTATGTGTGTACGTGCATGTGAGTGTGCATGCATGCGCGTGCTTCGTGAGTGTGTCTGTGTGTTTGTGTTTGTGTGTGTGCTTCCATACATGTTTGTGTGTGTGTGTGTGCTTCCATACATGTTTGTGTGTGTGTGTGTGCTTCCATACATGTTTGTGTGTGTGTGTGTGCTTCCATACATGTTGTGTGTGTGTGTGTGTGTTTCCATACATGTGTTTGTGTGTGTGTGTGTGCTTCCATACATGTTTGTGTGTGTGTGTGTGCTTCCATACATGTTTGTGTGTGATGTGTGTGCTTCCATACATGTTTGTGTGTGTGTGTGTGCTTCCATACATGTTTTGCGTGTGTGTGTGTGTGTGTGTGCTTCCATACATGTTTGCGTGTATGTGTGTGCTTCCATACATGTTTGTGTGTGTGTGTGCACTTCCATACATGTTTGTGTGTGTGTGTGTGTGCTTCCATACATGTTTGTGTGTGTGTGTGTGTGTGTGTGTGCTTCCATACATGTTTGTGTGTGTGTGTGTGTTTCCATACATGTTTGCGTGTGTGTGTGTGTGCTTCCATACATGTTTGTGTGTGTGTGTGTGTGTGTGGTGCTTCCATACATGTTTGTGTGTGTGTGTGTGTGTGTGCTTTTTTCATACATGTTTGTGGGGTGTTGTGTGCTTCCATACATGTTTGTTGTGTGTGTGTGTGTGTGCTTCCATACATGTTTGTGTGTGTGTGTGTGTGTGTGTGTGCTTCCATACATGGGTGTGTGTGTGTTGTCTTGTGTGTGTGTGTTCCGTATGTTGTTGTCGTGTGTGTGTGTGTGCTTCCATACATGTTTGTGTGTGTGTGTGTGTTGTGTTCATACATGTTTGTGTGTGTGTGTGTGTGTGTTGCTATGTGTGTGTGTGTGTGTGTGCTTCCATACATGTTTGTGTGTGTGTGTGTGCTTCCATACATGTTTGTGTGTGTGTGTGTGTGTGCTTCCATACATGTTTGTGTGTGTGTGTGCTTCCATACATGTTTGTGTGTGCGCTTCCATACATGTTTGTGTGTGTGTGTGTGTGCTTCCATACATGTGTTTTGTGGGGTGTTGTGTGTGCTCCACATGTTGTTGTGTTGTGTGTGTGCTTCCATACATGTTTGTGTGTGGTGTGGTGTGTATATTGTTGTGTGGTTGTGTGTTGTGTGCTTCCATACATGTTTGTGTGTGTATACATTAATTTCTTGTGTCCATTTCAGAAATGTATAACGGCTCTGGAGAAGATGTGGCATCCGGAGCATTTCTTCTGCGCTCAGTGCGGGCGACAGTTTGGTGACGAAGACTTTCATGAAAAGAACGGCAAAGCTTACTGCAGGTTGGTCTCAGATGGCCCCTGCTGTCCTTCCTGATGTTTCTTTTTCTCTCTGGCTCTGCATGTAGTGTGTACACGTCTGCGTCGTTTGTGTTTGTGTGCGTGCTGTGCATTTGTGTGTGCATGTGTGTGTGTGTAGATTGTGTGTGTACATTGTGTGTGTGTGTGTGTACATTGTGTGTGTGTGTGTGTGTGTGTGAGAGACATGACAACCTCTGCTTTCATTAACTGGTGTATGTATGTGTACATTGTGTGTGTGTGTGTGTGTACATTGTGTGTGTGAGAGAGACATGACAACCTCTGCTTTCATTAACTGGTGTATGTGTGTGTGTGTGTGTGTGTGTGTACATTGTGTGTGTGTGTGTGTGAGACATGACAACCTCTGCTTTCATTAACTGGTGTGTGTGTGTGTGTGCATGTGTGTGTACATTGTGTGTGCGTGTGTGCGTGTGTGTGTGTGTGTGCATGTGTGTGCGTGTGTGTGCATGTGTGTGCGTGCATGTGTGTGCGTGCATGTGTGTGCGTGCATGTGTGTGTGTGCGTGCGTGTGTGCGTGTGTGTGTGTGTATGTGTGCGTGTGTGCGTGACGTGGCAGCCTCTGCTTTCATTAACTGGTACGTCGTATCTGTGTGCGCTGCGTTGCAGGGAGGACTACTTCCAGATGTTTGCGCCAAAGTGTGGTGGCTGTGGGATGCCCATCATGGAGAACTACATCTCCGCTCTGAACCGACAGTGGCATCCACAGTGCTTCTGCTGCTGGGTACGTCCTCCTATCCTCCCCCCCCCCCTTTTTTAAATATTTTTTAAATGGGTGTGGGTGGGGTGCGAAGGGGGGGCTGTTTCCAATTAGAGACACACAGAGACAAGTTGGGGGGGGGGGGGGGGGGGGGGGGTTCTTAGCAGACTGTTTCTAATCTGAGACACACAGACAAGTTGTGTGTGTTTGTTTTTTGTTTTGTGTGTGTGTGTGGGGGGGGGGGGTGCTATTTTTAAGCACACAGACACAAGTCAAGTTCAAGGGGGTGGGGGTGGGGGGGGGGAGGACTATTTCCGAGCTGAGACAGGCACAAAGACAAGTTGGGGGGTAGGGGGGGGGGGGGGGTATTTCAAAGATTCCTCATGCCAGCCTTCATGCAGGCTAGTGGGACTGGCCGGTGACACTGCACAATGCCTTGCCTATCTGAATCTGAATGCTGTCAGCGGTACAACGGGTGGCAGTAGCTCCAGCTACACAACGCCTTGCCTATCTGAATACCGTCAGGGGTGATCTGATTCGGGTGTAAAAATTGCACTTCAAGGCTGTTCAGTACAGTTCCCGCATACTTCCTGGTGTACAGAAAGGGAAACTGCCTGATCTGATTGAGATGTAAAAATTACACTGCAGGGTAATACTAAGGTTCCTGCTTATTTACTGGTGTTTCGAAGGGGAAAGAAAACCGCCTGATCTGATTCAGAGGTAAAAATTATGCTTCAAGGTAATACTAAGGTTCCTGCTTATTTACTGGTGTTTCGAAGGGGAAAAAACCCACCTGATCTGATTCAGAGGTAAAAATTACGCTTCAAGGTAATAATAAGGTTCCTGCTTATTTACTGGTGTTTCGAAGGGGAAAAAACCCACCTGATCTGATTCAGAGGTAAAAATTACGCTTCAAGGTAATACTAAGGTTCCTGATTATTTACTGGTGTTTCGAAGGGGAGGAAAACCACCTGATCTGATTCAGAGGTAAAAATTACACTTCAAGTTCAAGGTAGGATCCGAACACATAAAAGGTTCCGAAGAATGCTACTTATTAGGACAAAACATAACATCCACATTTTGGGGGGTAATCCCCCTGTATTAAGCTACAAAACGACACATAAACAAGAGCTAAAGGGTGAAAGATGATGCAAAATGAGACGATGAGCTAAGTAATCACTTATCTGTTTTTGTTTTGTCCAATGCTTATACTTCAAAGTAGTATCTGTTTTTGTTTTGTCCAGTGCTTATACTTCAAAGTAGTGTCTGTTTTTGTTTTGTCCAATGCTTATACTTCAAAGTAGTATCTGTTTTTGTTTTGTCCAGTGCTTATACTTCAAAGTAGTGTCTGTTTTTGTTTTGTCCAATGCTTATACTTCAAAGTAGAATCTGTTTTTGTTTTGTCCAATGCTTATACTTCAAAGTAGCATAATCAACTTCCTGCTTACTTCCTAGCACGGAGGAAGGGAGACAACCTGACTCGATTCGGATGTAAAGACTTGTATGTGATTGAATCTTTGGACCAGTTTAGCGCTTCTTTTACTGACAGTTGTTTTCTGATTGACGGCTAGGACTGAAGTAGCACTTCACCTGACTACTGACACATAGATACATAGATTACTGACAGTGTGTGCTGGCAAACACACATAGATTACTGACAACTGTGTGCTGGCAAACACACATAGACACATAGATTACTGACAGTGTGTGCTGGCAAACACACATAGATTACTGACAACTGTGTGCTGGCAAACACACATAGACACATAGATTACTGACAGTGTGTGCTGGCAAACACACATAGATTACTGACAACTGTGTGCTGGCAAACACACATAGATTACTGACAACTGTGTGCTGGCAAACACACATAGATTACTGACAACTGTGTGCTGGCAAACACACATAGATTACTGACAACTGAGTGCTGGCAAACACACATAGATTACTGACAACTGTGTGCGGACAAACACACATAGACACATGGGTTACTTACAACTGTGTGCTGGCAAACACACATAGACACATAGATTACTGACAACTGTGTGCTGGCAAACACACATAGACACATAGATTACTGACAACTGTGTGCTGGCAAACACACATAGACACATAGGTTACTGACAACTGTGTGCTGGCAAACACACATAGACACATGGTTACTGACAACTGTATGCTGGCAAACTTTCAGATAGCTTAATTGTAGGGCAAGTTTTTGTCATGAAATATATAGATAGGTATGACAAACACTTTAGGTACAAGTGGTTAAGTAACAGTGTCATGTGAATAAAAATAAATAAAAATAATTAAAGTATTTGTGAAGCGCAAATGTAGAGACTATTCTAAGCACGTGTGCATGTGCACGCGTGCACACACACACACACACACAAACAAACAAAATAATTCCAAAAAAATAATTCAAGTGCCAAATCTTGTCTGTCAAGACTATTCTAGGTATGTGCATGCACACACACACACACACACACACACACACACACACACACACACACACACACACACACACATATACAGGCACCACCAGACAAGTATATATACTATATATATATATATATATATATATATATATATATATATATATATATATATATATATATATATATACACACAAATTAATTTACACACAAATGGACAACAAACATAGATTTGTTGTTCAAACACACTACTGACACGATGATGATGATGATGTCGACAACCATGGTGATGATGATCATGGTGATCCACAATTTGAAGAGCCCACTATCATCTGTTAAAAAGTTTGGCAAGTGGGACACGCTGGTTCGGTCGTGTTGCTGAATCAAGATATCAAGACTTCAGACACTGAGAATCAACACACAAGGGAGTTAATTGGCGCTGGAAAGACGTCACACAAACACAACAACAAAGACCCGAGTCGCCTACGGTAACTCTCACCTGGCATGCTGAGTAAATACAAGGTACATAAACTCCACCAGAGGTACATCCTCTGGCGTGAGCCGGTTTGGCCCGGCGGTAAGGCGTTAAGCTGGTAAGCGGAAGGACCTCAGTTCGATACCGCTTCGGCTCTCCTTTCTCTTCAAAAAGGTTGTGGTTTGTTGACACTGTCCTGTGACTCTGTCCATCACTTCCTACTGAAACATTAAAATGGCTCTCGTCGCTGCCCATCTTAATGCAGGAGTCTTTCTGGTGGTGACAGTGTAGCGATAGGTATATAATCTCCCTCTCCTCCCACTCCCTTCCCCCCCCTTCTCCCCGTCCCTGATAAGCCGTATGATTTCTGTGGGCGTTAAGCACCATGTTTTCTTACTTACTTACATCCTCTGGTGGAGTTTGTGTACCTTCTGTTTACTGGCACGCCAGGCGAGAGTTACTGTAGGTGGTTCAGGTCTTTGGTTATTGTGCTTGTGGGACATCCTTTGAGTTCTGATTAACTCCCTTGTATGTTGATTCGGCACTGGTGTTCTTGTACATGCTCAACCCTGTGTTTGACGTGGACCTTCTTGTACATGCTCAACCCTGTGTTTGACGTGGACCTTCTTGTACATGCTCAACCCTGTGTTTGACGTGGACCTTCTTGTACATGCTCAACCCTGTGTTTGACGTGGACCTTCTTGTACATGCTCAACCCTGTGTTTGACGTGGACATTCCTGTACATGCTCAACCCTGTGTTTGACGTGGACCTTCCTGTACATGCTCAACCCTGTGTTTGACGTGGACATTCTTGTACATGCTCAACCCTGTGTTTGACGTGGACATTCCTGTACATGCTCAACCCTGTGTTTGACGTGGACATTCCTGTACATGCTCAACCCTGTGTTTGACGTGGACATTCCTGTACATGCTCAACCCTGTGTTTGACGTGGACCTTCCTGTACATGCTCAACCCTGTGTTTGACGTGGACATTCTTGTACATGCTCAACCCTGTGTTTGACGTGGACATTCTTGTACATGCTCAACCCTGTGTTTGACGTGGACATTCTTGTACATGCTCAACCTTGTGTTTGACGTGGACATTCTTGTACATGCTCAACCCTGTGTTTGACGTGGACATTCTTGTACATGCTCAACCCTGTGTTTGACATGTACATTCTTGTACATGCTCAACCCTGTGTTTGACGTGGACATTCTTGTACATGCTCAACCCTGTGTTTGACGTGGACATTCTTGTACATGCTCAACCTTGTGTTTGACGTGGACATTCTTGTACATGCTCAACCCTGTGTTTGACGTGGACATTCTTGTACATGCTCAACCCTGTGTTTTATGTGGACATTCCTGTACATGCTCAATCCTGTGTTTGATGTGTACATTTTTGTCCATGCTCAACCCTGTGTTTGATGTGGACATTCCTGTACATGCTCAACCCTGTGTTTGATGTGTACATTCCTGTACATGCTCAATCCTGTGTTTGATGTGTACATTTTTGTCCATGCTCAACCCTGGATGTCATGTGTACATCCTTGTACATGCTCGACCCTGTATGCCATTTGTACATTCCTGTACATCCTCAGTCCTGCGTTTGATGTGTACATTCTTGTCCATGCTCAGCCCTGTATGTCATGTGTACATCCTTGCACATGCTCAACCCTGTATGTCATGTGTACGTTCTTGTACATACTCAAAACCCTGTGTGTGATGTGCACATTCCCATCCACGCTCAACCCTTCCGTCTTCGCTGTTTGCAGGAATGCCAGGCTCCCTTTGGAACAGGCAGTTTTTATGACCACGATGGCCTACCATACTGCGAAACACACTACCATGCCAAGAAAGGCTCACTTTGTGCAAGGTGATGGTCCCGTCCATACAGAAATGATGATGTGATGGTGATAGTGATGATGGTGGTGATGGTGATGATGATGATAACAACAACAGTGATGATGAATTATTTGTAATGCGTGAGCATGTAACGTAAAAACAGAGCTCAGCACACTCTGAAAAATTCATATATATATTGTTTAGGTGTTTGAGACACCTCAAGCAGAAACGTTACAACGACAATGACTGCAGGTGATTCAAATCGCAAGTAGTTAGACAGGCAAGACCTGCATTACACACACATACCTGTGCACAAGAGGTTACACAGGTAAGACCTACATTGCTCACACATACTTGCGCGCAAGAGGTTAAACAGGCAAGGCCTACATTACTCACACATACTTGTGTGCCAGAGGTTAAACAGGTAAGACCTACATTACACACATATACTTGTGCGCAAGAAGTTACAGAGGTAAGACCTACATTATACACGCATACTTGTGCACAAGAGGTTAAACAGGCAAGACCTACATTACACACACATAATGTGCACAGGAAGTTAAAGAGGCAAGACCTACATTACACACACATACTTGCACGCATGAGCTTCAAATAAAGACAGAATGACAAATGATTTATTTTATTTTTAATTTATTTTTAAAGAAGAAGAAAGGAACAAACATAAAACCCAAAGAGGCAAGGAAGAAAAAATCCTGTGCAGTGGAAAACGTTCCACCTCAGTCCACATGGCCTGAAAAATGTGAACGTCTGGGTTTTTCCGGGTTTTCCTGCATCAGTTTTGTTTTAGTGCCTATCTGAACGCAACAGACTGAATTACTGGCAGATCTCCATTCTTGGTGGTGGCATTGAAAAGAGACTGACAGACAGGGGAAGGGTGCATGCAAAACTCCGCGTGAGAGGCAGCAATTATTCCATCATTGCAGCTCGGAAGGTGGCAGTGAAGACGGAAGGCAGATGTCTGACTGGCAGGTGCTTAGGTTTGAGTTAGATCACTTGAAGTATGATTTTATGATGACTGCAAATGCGTGCATGTATGCACACATGAATACACCCAGTCACACATGCAAAATGTCTGTCTGTTTGTCTGTCTGTCTGTCTGTCTGTCTGTCTGTCTGTCTGTCTGTCTGTCTCTCTCTCTCTCTCTCTCTCTCTCTCTCTCTCTCTCTCTCTCTCTCTCTCTCTCTCTCTCTCTCTCTCTCTCTCTCTCTCACACACACACACACACACACATCTGCAGACGCATACTCACATACAAATACTCACATACACCTGCACATGCACACAGTCTAACACACACGCGCACACACACACACATTCACACACACACACACACACACACACACTCTCTCTCTCTCTCTCTCTCTCTCTCTCTCTCTCTCTCTCTCTCTCTCTCTCTCTCTCTCTCTCTCACTTTTAGAAAAAAATTCTCAGGAACTCTTTGCTAGTCAAGCTAATTTTTTCACCGTCATGATTCACAAATGCACCTCATGTTTCGAACTGACTCGACTCGCAAGTCAAACCGACATGACTGACGAGCCAAAGCGAAACGACCGCGAAGTACTAACATCGTCCTGTTTTCTTTTCCGCTGCGCCGCACAGCTGCCAGAAGCCGATCACGGGGCGCTGCATCACGGCCATGTTCAAGAAGTTTCACCCGGAGCACTTCGTCTGCGCCTTCTGCCTAAAGCAGCTGAACAAGGGCACCTTCAAGCAGCAGAACGACAAGCCGTACTGCCACCCCTGCTTCGTCAAGCTCTTCGGCTGATCGGCCTCCCTGCGCCCCCGTGCCAGTGTAGTATTCAGTGGGACGGTCAGCCACCACCTGATCCCTTAGGTTCTCGTTTGGGGGGTCGACATGATTCTGAGGTTCTCGTTTGGGGGGTCGACATGATTCTGAGGTTCTTGTTTGGGGGGTCGCATGATTCTGAGGTTCTCTTTGGGGGTCGCATGATTCTGAGGTTCTCGTTTGGGGGGTCGTCATGATTCTGAGGTTCTCGTTTGGGGGGTCGTCATGATTCTGAGGTTCTCGTTTGGGGGGTCGACATGATTCTGAGGTTCTCTTTTGGGGGGGGTCGTCATGATTCTGAGGTTCTCGTTTGGGGGGGTCGTCATGATTCTGAGGTTCTCGTTTGGGGGGGTCGTCATGATTCTGAGGTTCTTGTTTGGGGGGGTCGTCATGATTCTGAGGTTGTCGAATAGGGGGTTGTCATGATTTTGCGTCTGCGCTGTAATGCAGGGTGTGTTTGTTTGTTTTTTTGGGTATTTTTTGGGTATTTTTTGGCTTCTGACAGGTAGGGTTAGGCATCGTCATGATTCTGTGTTGCCGAGTTCAGCTTCTGCTTCTGTTTTTTGTGCTGTAATGCATTTTTGTTGTTTTTTGTTGTTGTTATTTCTGGAGGGTACGGTTGGGAGTCGATCGTGATTCTGGGTTGCTGAGTTCAGCCTGTGCTTCTGTTTTGCGCTGTAATGCCATTTTTTGTTGTTGATGTTGTTGTTGTTGTGGGTTCTTCAGGTGGTTTGGGTTATTATTCTTTTTTCTTTTTTTTTGTGGGGAGAGGGCGGGATGGTTGACGAGTTGTGTAAATGACTGTCAGGACTTTTGTTTTTGTTTCTTTTTAAATGGCTGGGTTTTGCTTTTTGTGGTTGTTGTTGGTTTCTGTGCTGGGGACGTGGAGTTCAGGTTGTGCTTGTGCTGGGGATGCTGGTTCCTCCCTCATCTTCTGTCCATCTCTCACTTCTGCATTGGGGTTGATGGTGTGTGCGTGCGTGCGTGTGTGTGTGTGTGTGTTAGTAAGTGTATGCATGCGTGTGTGTGGTAGTAAGTGCATGTGTGTGTGTGTGTGTGTGTGTGTGTGTGTGTGTGAGATGATCATTCTTTCATTTTGAAACATTTGATGGCTGAAGCATTGAAAAAGATGGGGGGGGGGGGGGGGGGGGAGGAGGGTTTGGGGGAGGGGGGACCAAGTGCTTGGCTATGGACCATGGGGATCGTGTCAATACAGGGATGGCAGGGCCAGTTGTACAGTGGTTGCAATGGCTCGCTGTGTCTGGTCTGTCAGCGTCTTGATCAGATGTTTGCACAAAAGGGCGACACATATTTCAGGGCCAACGGTTCATGTTGCTGTGTTCATGGGTACTGTCATGAAGAAGAGAAAAAAAAGAGCGAGAGAAAAAAAATCCTGCAACGAAATCGCTGTCAAATTCTAGTTTATTACATACAGCCAGATTTTATTTTATTTTTTTAGCCGTTTTATTTTTAATGCTGGTGGTTCTGTGTTTTTGTTCGTTTAGTACATATTTGTGCTTCCTTGATCACATTGTTGTAGGGGCTTGCTAGATTGTCACCGTGTCGCGTTGACCTGTGTGCACATGAGTCAAAGAAAGATGATGCATATTGCCTGATGCTGTGGATGCTGTTCTCTTAATTTGCGTCACAACTCTATGGCTTCCAGGCATTTCTGTTTGTTTTGTCTGGGAGTCTTTCGCGCCCACCCAGACTTGGTTGACTGGGTGTAAAAAAGCAAGTTCCTTCGTTTCCTGGAGCGTAAAAGTGTCTGGCGCAGTTTGGAAACTGCTCTTTGCAGAGTGTTCATTATCACCTCAGCGATGCGAGGCAAGCAGCTGTTGTCGTTGGATACCAGATTTTGACACCGTTTCCTGCACACAGTTACGTTTAGTCATCCTTTGTTGGGACTACAGTAAGTCTGTTATTCTGTTCTATTTACACACACATCCTCTCGTTTATTGCACAAATGGAGAATAGAGTTTCACCGATGGAGGACAGAGTGTTTATTTCACAAATGGAGAATAGAGTTTCACTGATGGAGGATAGAGTGACTGTGTATTTCACAAGTGGAAAAGAGAGTTTCACCAGTGGCGGATAAAATGACACTGTTTATTTCACAAATAGAGAATAGAGTTTCACTGGTGGAGGATAGCGTGACTGTATTTCACAAACAGAGAATAGAGTTTCACCGATGGAGGATAGAGAATGGGGAGATCCTTTGTTCAGTTCACCAAAACAGAAGAAGACGACAACGACGACGAGAAAGACAAAGAATGGACACTCTGCATGTCTGACCTGTGATACCCCTAAGTGCTGACAAATTCTTTTACACATACAGATATTCAGATGGCAAAGATTCAGATGCATGCACGAACACACACACACACTCACACTCACACACTCACACTCACATACACACACACACTCACACACACACACGCAATATGTGTGCATATGCATGCATATCTCCAAAAGTTTAGTTTCTTTTACCAGTGAAGAGATCTCTTGTTTATTTCCCCTTTGGAGAATAAGGAGGCCTCTCATTTATTTTGTCAGTGGGAAATGGGAAGATCTCTGGTTTATTTCATCAGCAGAGAATTGGGAGGTCCCCCGTTCATCCCGCTAATGAAGAAAAGGGAGACATTGTATTCATCATGTTTTTCTGTCTCCTGTCTGTGCTGATGTCTGTGTGAAGTTGTTTCCCACCATACCTGTACATTTTGCCTTGCTCCGTGTATTCACAGACTAATATTCACCGGTCGGCAGGAAAGACCAGTTGCGTCTCCTTGGACCGGCCGGTGCACAGTCGCATTACGTCTGGCACCAGCTCTGAGGCACAGTTCCACGGGGTGCACAGGGACACCTTTCCAGCTGCGACGTCTTGGAGCCGAGTGATCGGTGTAACACTGTGCTTTCTTTCGACAGTTGATGTGTCAATGTTTATAGCTGCTATTATGTTATTGCTCAAGCACTGATGTGTATGTACAATGTACACACCAACAACTACCAATGTGGATGCAGTATTTTCTGAGAATAATGGAAGGGGGGGGGGGGGTATAAAGTGGGGGTATAAAGTGGGTTTGGGGTGGGGGGTGGGGGGGGGAGCTTCTTTTTATACAGGCAGATATATGTGATTTGTCTGTTGTGATATTCTTCTTTGGTTGCCTTCATTTTTATGTGTTGCACACTTTTTCGTTCCACTAGTGTCCTTATTCCTGCTGTGCTTTTTTTGCGACAATTTTTATTTTTATTTTTTTAATCATGGTACTTTTGTATTACACTGTTCGAATTTACACTGTTCATCATGTAACAAGAATGCAAACCCACCAATAGTTATGTGCGTATATTCTTGTGTGTGCTTTTTTTCTTCTTCTTTTTTTTTGGGGGGGGGGGGGGGGGGAGGGGTTGAATAGGAATGTTAGTGCATGCATGTATTTCTTTGATGTGCTTTGAGACCACTATGTCTTCCATCTGACTGGGTCACGGCAGTCTGCACACCAAGCAACTGACGTAGAACTAGAAGCAAAACTTGCAGATCCATTACAGGCCGAAGGAGGTGAATACATAGATCTAGCAGACCCCCCGAAGACGCTGCTCCCTGGAACATCAAAACTTGTGGAAGGATGTCTGGTTGAAAGATTTTATTGATGAAGACAATAACAGAATAGTTTTGGGAGCGTCAGACAAAACAACTTGTACCAGATGCTCAGAATGACGGCTACGTGGTGTGGTGGGTCGGTTAATGCTGGATTGTCGACAAGAGAGAAGAGGGAGGGAGAGAGCGAGAGAGAGAAGGGGGTGGGGAGGGAAATGAAAAGAGAGGAGTGTGCAGACCATGAGAGAGAGAGTTCAGTTCAGTTCAAGATGGTGTCTGTGCGCTCGGGAAAGCCCATATGCGCTCCACCCCGTCTCTCAGAAGTTTCCCCGGCGTCGCCTTTGAAACGGTTCCAATGTTCGTCTGATTGACGATGGCCCTCTCTCGTCGCATCCTTTCAAGAAAGATTGTCTAGCGCTTCCTCTTTCAGCACCTCTCTCTTCCAGGCAGTCGATGGAGTGATGTCCTTGCTTTGTGCCCGCAGGTAGTGTCTCAAGCTTCTCAACACTTTGGGTCTTCCGAGAAGCGAGCCATCTGTGAGGGAGAAGTTTGTTTTAAGAGAACAGGAGAATAAACAAAAAGTGTGCCATGTGGATACACTGTCACAAGCACACTGAAGGACATGAGAAAAGTGTGTAGTGTGGATGAAGCACACTACCTGAATTTAAATTCGTCTTGAACTGAGGAGGTGTTTAAGAAACTGAGACACCGTGTTTCAGTCAGACATTCATCTTAAAGGGTGTGTCTGGTGATGCTGTTGATGGAATGAAGAAAAGCATGAATGAACAGAACATCAGCAACTGAAGAATGCAGTTTTGTTGTTTTCTTCTTGTTGGGTGGTGTTCTTTGTTTGTTTGTTGTTGCTTTTTTTTTTTTTCCAGGGGGGGGGGGGGGGGGGGGGGTAATTCTTTTTATTCTGTTTTGAGAACGATTTTGATGGAAATATTCTTGATATCATTTTTATTTTATTGAAAGCTGCTATTTTTTTCTTTTGTCTTTTTTCTTCTTTTTGCTGTTTTAATGTGTTGGACTGCCTGACTAAACTGTATTCAAAAGAATGTCGCTTTTTGTGTGTTTTTCGTTCTGTTCCGTCTTTCTGTCTGTGCTCGTTTTTGATTGTGCTGGTTTGCAAAGTATTGGTCCGATGAAATAATTCAGTGGTTCAGTGCCCCTTCCTAGCCACCCCTATCCCTTTGATTTTTGCATCATGAGATTGTTTGAAGTTTGGCAAACAAATGGATCAGAGAAGATTTCAGATGTGTATTTGATTTGCGTGTTTATTTATGCTTGCACTGTATAGAAATTAACACCTCAGAGTCCGAGAGAGGAGTGTGTGTGCGTGTGCTGACATGGGGGGGGGGGGGGGGGGGACTGTGTTCAATGCATTTATCTATGAGCTTTCAAAGGTTTCAAATCATTGTGCTGAACATCATTTATTATCGAGGATGTTTTTTCCTTCCTCCATTCTGGAAATGCATTTTGGCATTGAAGTCACAGCAACACATGTGCATCGCTGCAAATAGGCCTTATTTAGCATTGGTTAACTGTTACAACGTGTATCGGTGTAGTGTCTATTCTCATCTCATCAACTCCGCTAATGATAACACAGCTTACGATTTGTTGATGGCATAGCTACATGACATTAGAATACAGTTAAAGCACTACAAGCTTTTTGCTTAATGTTTACATGTATAATTATGTTGCAAGTCAGGAGAGAGGGAGGGAGAGAAAGAGAGAGAGAGAGAGAGGGAGGGAGGGAGGGAGAGAGAGAGAGAGAGAGAGAGAGAGAGAGAGTTTTGACAGGGAAGATTTTGTGTAATGCATGTGCTATTATCTACGGCCTGTAATTACTTCTGTAGTATACTTCAGCTATGGAAAATGTACGTAATTTGAAAATAAATTTTATTTTATAATCGGAATTATGTGTTTAACGCTTCCTTCATGCGTGACATTTGTGGGGTTTTTTGTGTGTGTGTGTGTGTGTGTGTGTGTGTGTGTGTGTGTGAGAGAGAGAGAGAGAGAGAGAGAGAGTGAGTGTGTGTGTGTGTGTGTGTGTGTGAGTGAGAGAGAGAGAGTGTGTGTGTGAGAGAGAGAGAGAGAGTGTGTGTGTGTGAGAGAGAGAGAGAGAGAGTGTGTGTGTGTGTGTGTGTGTGTGAGTGATATAAACATCCTGGTTGATTGGTTGATGGGTGTAAAAAAACAAGTTAGTTACCCTCTCTCTCTGACCCCCCTCTCTTCTGTCTTCGCTCTCTATATATGTGTTGCTGTTATTATTGTTTTTTTTAGTTTTGTTTTTTTGTTTTTTTTACTGTTGCTGTCTAGATCTTTTTGTCATAATATTTCACTGTGAATGTCTTGGTTATTAGTAGTACTGTAGCAATGACAGATATCTGAGTCGGCCTTTGTGCTAATATCTTCACCGTTGAGAAATAAAGTTCAATCAATTAATCAAATCTCTCTCTCTCTGATCCCCCTCTCTTCTCTCTGTCTCTCTGTCTCTCTCTCTATTGTCGCAATATTTGTTGACGGTCAGAAATGTCGCTCTAAAAAGAAACCAAGTGAGACTGAGACTTGGTGTGTCTTTTTTGAAACCGCATCAGCTACGTTTTTGAAAAACAACACAGGAGAACTTTGACTGCCCTTTTTGCGAAGATATGTATGAATCAGAAATGCACTTTTTGTTGGTATGCCCGAAATATTCAGTGTTAAGAGAAAAGTATATACCCTCTAAGAGCTCTAATACACAGATGAGTGTAAGAAGTATGTCAGCATGTGGAATCATTTTCACAAAAGGTGAAGAATAACACAGACTTTAGTGGGACAGCACAAAACATACGCCGATTCTTGGGTCAAACCCCTATTTCAAAGCAACGGATAGTGCAGGTAAACAATGATAAATGAAAATTGACTACTTACCTGTTTCGGCTTTTGGTGCTGGTGTGTCTGGAGGCGTTGAGGCCAAACCCCTGTTTCAAAGCAACGAACTGACAATGCAGTTAAACAATGATAAATGAAAACTGACTATTTATATTTATTATAATAATAACGGATACTTAGAGTGCCCTAAACGCTTGCTCGTTCTTTAAAAGCACATATTTTCAAAATTAACGATAAAACCCCAACGACAGACAACGATGCACAAACCCCAAAGAACCCCCTCCCCCCCCCACACACACCACACACACACAGATATATCGGGGCAATGAGACTGAAGAAAATTTTTTTAAGAAGAGAAAGGTTTAAAGGAAGATTTGAAAGAGCAAAAGGGGTGAAGGGGGACAAAACGGGGAGTTGGTTCCAGATAACGGGAGCCGGGTAAGAAGGGGGTAGGGAGGTGGGGGGAGGGGGAGACTATATATCATCGCACACTGTCACCACCAGAATAATTTTTGCATTAAGATGAGCAGTGATGAGAGCCCTTTTTAATGCTTAATTTGTGGGGGGAAAACACAAGACAGTTCCACAGACCACAATTTTTGAAGAGAGAAAAATTTTCAAAAAATTAAAAAAGAAAAATACCCACCTCCCCTCCGCGCGCGATCAGTTGAAGGGAGGCAAGCGAGGCATGACTATAGGATGTGTTACCCAGCAGAGTATTTCCCCTTACTTGGGATCGCCGTTTTTAATTGCGCGTGACGTAGGATACCTCAAGCCAGCTGTAGGACTTTGTGGTGTTTAAACGGGGGTATTCCCTTGTTTTTTTCGTCTGGATGGCTGAGCGTGTGTATGCTCCTGGGCGATGTTGGTGACACTGACATACATAAACAACACGACGCGGCCATGATGGAGATGAGAGCTTGTATTCATAACCTCACGCGACAAGGTCGCGACAATTACAACAAAAATATTTGGTTATCTCCCTTGAACCCTTGTTGACTATTCAACACAAAGTCGTCCATACATTACGTGACGCATTGCTTCTCTCCCCTTCATTCGCTCTCCTCCTTCTCTCCTCCTTCCGTCTCCCCGGCCCTCTCGGCTCAGTCTCCCCGGCCCTCCCTCCCCCCCCCCTTTTCCCCCCCCCTCCCCCCCTCCTTTTAGACTACGGGCTCTACGCGAGTTCCGACCAAAGATTTTCTAGAACTTGAAGTTGAATCAAAACTGAGCGACGATCTCACTGGAAAGGCAGCACATGATATGCACCCAGATGTACATGTTTATAGCTTCCCCAAAAAGTTCTCCCATGTTTGACAAACGCGCGGCCAGGTCAGCCGGCCGGTATCAGTTGACCGCCGGCCGGCAGGGCCAGACCTTGTTTTGTTTACTGCCAGACACTCTTGTTGTAGGGACAAACGGTGTCTGGAACCAGAATCCTAGAGAGAGAGGGGGAGAGAGAGAGGGAGGGAGAGAGAGGGAGGGGAGAGGGGGGGGGGAGAGGAGGGAGAGAGGGGGGAGAGAGGGAGGGAGAGAGAGGGGGGGGAGAGAGGGAGGGGAGAGAGAGGAGGGAGGGGGGGGAGAGGAGGGAGGGGGAGAGAGGGGGAGGAGAGAGGGGGGGGGAGGAGAGAGAGGGGGGGAGAAAGAGGGGGAGAGAGAGGGAGGAGGAGAGAGAGGGGGGGGGAGAGGGAGGAGAGAGAGAGAGGAGGGAGAGAGGGAGAGAGGGGGGGAGAGAGAGGGGGGGGGAGGGGGTGGAGAGAGGGGGGGAGGGGGAGGAGAGGGGGGGGGAGGGGGGAGGGGGGGAGAGAGAGGAGGGAGAGAGGGGGGAGAGAGAGAGGGGAGGGGGAAAAGAGAGGGGGGGGAGAGAGAGGGGGGAGGAGGGGGAGAGAACCGAGAGGGAGGAGAGAGAGAGAGGGGGAGAGAGAGGGGGAGAGAGGGGGAGGGGGGAGAGGGGGGGAGGAGAGAGAGGAGGAGGGGGGGGAGGGAAAAGAGAGGGGAGAGAGAGGAGGAGAGAGGGGGGGGGAGAGGGGAGGGGGGAGAGAGGGGGGGAGAGAGAGAGAGGGAGGGGAGAGAGAGCGGGGAGAGAGGGGGGGGGAGAGGGGAGAGAGGGATGGGGAGAGAGAGGGAGGGGGGGGGAGAGAGGGGAGGGGGGGGGAGAGAGAGACTTTAGTCCGGGGGGCCCCCCGCAGAGTGAATTTTTAGAGCAAACCGAAGTGAACTCAGCCGCCCCGAAGTGTGAGCTCTGTTTGCTGGTCAGTGACGGCAGTTAATTCTGTCTTTCCGCTCAAGACCTCAGCGACGACACACCCACGCGCGATCTCTCTTCCTTTAACTTTGTCTTTTCCACGTTAGGCTACAATTTAATTGCTGTCTGCGCGGCCGTGTCCAGTGTCGATCGTAGCTTTGCCAGAGATGTGGGCCTGCAGACCTTGCCAGCCGAGGAGAGGGAAGACTGACCAGGAGTCAGGAGGAGGGGGGAAGGAGCCCGGGGGGAAAAACTTCACTCACAGCCATGGGCAGTGACGGGCTGCCCCAGAAGACTTTGGGCCCTTTCTGCTCACGATGCTGGTCACCGATACATTCCCGGTCCCGGCCCCCGGAAAAAAAAGGGGGGGGGGGTGTGTGTGTGTTTTTCTGTTTTTTGCGCCAAAACTCCCGCCCTTCCTTTAATAATAATAATAATAATAATAAAAAAAAAATAATAAAAAAAGAGGATTTCAAACCCCATAAAAGGTGGGAGCCCGAGCGGTTTAAAATAAAAACCCAAAAAACCCCACACACACAACCCCACACACACACACACACACACCACACACACACACACACACACACACACCACACAAACACACACACAACACACACACACACAACACACACCACACATGACATACACACACACACACACACACACACACACCAAACACACACACACACACACACACACACACACACACACACACACACACACACACACACACACACACAACACCCCACACACACACACACAAACCAACCACACAAAAACACACACCACAAAACAAAATAAAACACAACAAACCAAATCAAACCAACCCCAAAAAACCCCCCA
>JABMCL010000922.1:135000-137653 GCA_018857735.1 Alviniconcha marisindica | reverse complement strand
TCTCTGCCACCAGGGGTCGTTCGGGGCACTGACGTCACAGCTAGTGCCACCAGAGGCCCCAATTGGCAGCAGTTGAAGAGGGGTTTTTCCAAATTTCGTTTTTTTTTTTTTTTTTTTCTTTTTTTTTTTTTTTTCCATTTTGGCCTATGGGGGAGGATTGGGTTTTTCGGAGGCTGAAGGCGGGTGGGTCCGGCGTGGAAAGGCATATTTCCGGGGGCAAATTTTTCGGTTCGGGATGTTTTGAAACTGTTCCACGGGGCAGTGTGTGTTGTGTGTTTTTTGTGTGTGTGTGTGGGGTGTGTGTGTGTGTGTGGGTGTGTGTGTGTGTTGTGTGTGTTATGCTGGTTTTTTTTGGGTGTTTTTCCTTGTGTGTGTTGTGTTGTGGGTTGTGTGTGTGTTGTGGGTGTGTGTGTGTTTGTGTGTGTGTGGTGTGTGTGTGTTATGCGTGTGTGTGTTTTTTTTCTCTGTGTGTGTGTTTTTATCGTGTGTGTGGGGTGTGTGTGTGTTGTGTGGGGTTTGGGGTGTTTGTGTGTGTGTGTTTGTTGTGTGTGGTGTGTGTGGTGTGTTTGTATGTGGTGTGTGTGTGTGTGTTGTGTGTGTGTGTGTGTGTGTGTTGTGTTTTGTGTGTGTGTGGGTTTTTGGGTGTGGTGTGTGTGTGTGTGGGGTTTGGGAGAGAGAGAGAGAGGAGGGGAGAGGGAGGGGGGGGGGGGGGGGGGGGGGGGGGGGGGGGGGGGGGGGGGGGGGGGGGGGGGGGGGGGGGGGGGGGGGGGGGGGGGAGGGGGGGGGGGGGGGGGGGGGAGGGCACTGGGGAAAAGAGGGGTTTCAATCGCACTTAAAACCCAGTGAAATGCTTTTACCGTCCAGGGGATTGTAAAGGAATACACACACACACACACACCAACACACAACACCAAAAAAAAACAACACACAAACCACCACCAGCACAGCGCAAACACCAAAAACACCACCCCCCACCACCACCAACAAACAAAAGGAACTGAAACACACACACACACACACCACACAACACACAACACACACACACACACACACACCCCACACCACCATCACCACCTCCACCACCACCACACCACCACCACCACCAACAACAACAACCAACCACCAACACCAACACCAAGAACAACAACACCACAACGGAGAGACTGAAATCAATAAGACGAGCCGGTAGATAATGCCGGAGATATCAGAAGAGTGCAGCACCAGCCGATGCAAACGCTGGTGCCGAACGCTTGCAACGGCGATCGAGAAGATCTTTATATTGCAATCGATACGTCTCTTGACGGCCAGCCAGTGCAGCATTAACGTCTGTTCCTGACATGCAACGCGCTCTCTCCTCCTCTGTACCTAGGGACGCGTCGGCGTTTGGCTGGTACATTTTCTATCCTTTGAAGTCCCATCAAGCGCTTAACGCAGGAAGGTCTGATGCAGATGGCGCTGTCACAGTCGCCAGCATCGGGAGAACGAGGGGGAGAGTGCCACAGTCACCGTGTCAGTTGCAGAAAGGCTGCTGTCACAGTCATCGGTGTCAGGGGGACGAGGCTGACGGTGTCACAGTCACCGTGTCAGTTGCAGAATGATGCTGTTGTCACAGTGACCGTGTCAGTTGCAGAATGATGCTGTTGTCACAGTGACCAGCTAATATCAGTACCCAGTTTCTGCTACAGTCATCGTGTTGTGGTGTGTGTGTGTGTGTGTGTGTGTTGTGTGTGTGTGTGGTGTGTGTGTGTGTGGGGTGCGTGCGTGCGTGCGGCGTGCGGCGCGGGGGGGGGCGGTGCGTGCGTGCCGCGGGGGGGGGGGGGGCGTTTGTGTGTATGTTGCGTTGCGGGTGGTGTGCGTTTTGTGTGTGTGTGTGTTGTTTTGTGTGGTTTTTTGTGTGTTGTGTGTGTGTGGGGTGTCTTTTTAGATAATACTTTTTGTAAATTGTTTTGGTGGGGGCTGTGTCTACGTGTGTATAGCCAATATCGTTTTAGGTTAATGTGTATCATTGGGCCGGGGTTTATTTCCCCCCCTTTTTTTTTTTAAAAAGGGGGCTTAAGGCCGTGTCAGTTGCAGAATGATGCTGCTGTCACAGTGACCGTGTCAGTTGCAGAATGATGCTGCTGTCACAGTGACCGTGTCAGTTGCAGAATGAGGGTGCTGTCACAGTGACCGTGTCAGTTGCAGAATGATGCTGCTGTCACAGTCACCGGTGTCAAGGGGACGAGGTTGACGGTGTCACAGTCACCGTGTCAGTTGCAGAATGATGCTGCTGTCACAGTACCGGTGTCAAGGGGCGAAGGTGCTGCTGTCACAGTGACCGTGTCAGTTGCAGAATGATGCTGCTGTCACAGTCACCGGTGTCAAGGGGACGAGGTTGACGGTGTCACAGTCACCGTGTCAGTTGCAGAATGATGCTGCTGTCACAGTCACCGGTGTCAAGGGGACGAGGTTGGCGGTGTCACAGTCACCGTGTCAGTTGCAGGCGGAGAGAGGTCAGCGTGAGGAGTCCAGCAGATCCCAGACGCCCGGTGGCAGTGAATGGACATTAATATGGTGGCTGGACTCATCTCGTGGAATCGGTGTGTGTGGGAGAGAGAGAGAGAGAGAGAGAGAGAGAGAGAGAGAGAGAGAGAGAGAGAGAGAGAGAGAGAGA
>JABMCL010000922.1:125000-130000 GCA_018857735.1 Alviniconcha marisindica | reverse complement strand
CTGATGGTGGCAGTGTAGCGACAGGTATATGATCTCCCTCTCCCCCCACCTCCATACCCCCTCCCCCCCCTTCTCCCCGTCCCTAATAAGCCGTACGGTTTCTGTGGACGTTAAGCACCATGTTTACTTACTTACTTGCTTGGATCGAAAGGAAAACGACACAGACTGAAAGAAGGAGGCGAAGAATGGAAAACAACACAGACTGAAAGAAGGAGGCGAAGAAAGGAAAACAACACAGACTGAAAGAAGGAGGCGAAGAATGGAGAAGAAGAAGAGGAGGAAGACGAGAACAGGAGGAGAAGGAGGCAGAATGGAAAACACAACTGAAGAAAAGCCTAGTGTAAATCAAGACTGAGAAGAAGAGAAGAAGAAAAACAGACTGAAGAAGAGGAAGAAGAAAAACCTAGATGAAGAGAGGGAAGAAAGGAAAAAAGACGAAGAAGGAGCCTAGAAGAAAAACAGAGAAGAGAAGAGAAAACTGGGAAAAATGAAAACGAGGAAGAAGAACACAGAGAAGAAGGAGGCGAAGAAGGAAAGCAAACGAGAAGAAGAGGCAAGAATGAAAACCCAGCTGGAAGGAGGCGAAGAAGAAGAAGAAGAAGAAGAAGGAGACCTAGAAGAAGAAGAAGAAGAAGAAGAAGAAAAAGACCTAGTTGTAGAAGATGAAAAACTGAGGAGAAGAAGAAGAAGAAGAAGGAGACCTAGAAGAAGAAGAAGAAGAAGAAGAAGAAGAAGAAAAAGACCTAGTTGTAGAAGGTGAAAAACTGAGGAGAAGAAGAAGAAGAAGAAGGGATAGAAGAAGAAGAAAAGAAGAAGAAGAAGAAAAAGACTATTGAAGAAAGACTGAGAGAAGAAAAAAGAAGAAGGAAGACCAAAAGACAAAAAAAGAATAGAAGAGAGAAAAGAAAGTAAAAGACGAGAAAGAAGAAAGAAAAGAAGAAGAAGAAAGAAGAAGAAGAGAAGAAGAAGAAGAAGAAGAAGAAAAAAGAAACTAGTTGTAGAAGGTGAAAAACTGAGGAGAAGAAGAAGAAGAAGAAGGAACCTAGAAGGGAAGAAGAGAAGAAAAAAAGACCTAGTTAGAAGAAGGTAAGAAAAACTGAGCGAAGAAGAAGAGACGACAGAGCCCAAAGAAAGATAAAGAATGAGAAGAAAAAGAATAATGAAAAAGGTGAAAACTGAGGAGAAAGAAGAAGAAGAGAGACCGGAGAAGAGAATACGAGAGAAAAGAAGACCTGTTTAGAAGGTGAAAAACTGAGAGAAGAAGAAGAAAAAGACCTACGAAGAAGAAGAAAAGAAAAGAAGAAAAAGATATTTAAAGGTGAAAACTGGGAGAAAGAAGAGAAGAAGGGACAGAAGGGAAGAAGAAGAAAAAAGACACTAGTTGTAGAAGGAAAAACTGAGGAGAAGAATGAAGACCTGAAGAACCGAAGAAGGAAGAAAAGAGAAAGACTTGTAGAAGGTGAACCTGAGGGGAAGAAAGAAGAAGGATACCTAGAAGAAGAAGAAGAGAAGAAGAAAAGACCTAGTTGTAGATGGTGAAAACTGAGAAAAAGAAGAAGAAGAGGACTAGAAGAAGAAGAAAAGTATACAGAGGAGAAAAAGACGAGTTGGTAGAGGTGAAAACTAGAGAAGAAGAGAAAGAGAGGATAGAAGAGGCGAAAAAAGAAAAAGACCTGTCCAAAGTGACAAAAACAGGAAGAGAAGAAAAGAAGAGGAGACTGGAGAGAGAGAAGGAAAGAAAAGACCTAGTTGTAGAAGGTGAAAAACTGAGGAGAAGAAGAAGAGAAGAAGGAGAACCTAGAAGAAAAGAAGAAGAAGAAAAGAAGAAAGACCTAGTTGGACGAAGATGAAATGAGGAAGAAGAAGAGGAAGAGGAGACAGAAGAAAAGAAGAAGAAGGAGTTAAAGACGATGTTTGTGAAGTTGGAAGAGAGAATAACGAAAGAAGAAGAGACACAGAAGAAGAAGAAGAAAAGAAGAATAAAAGACGAGTTGAGAGGTGAAAAACTGAGGAGAAGAACAGAAGAAAAAGACAAAGAAGAAGGAAAATAAAAAAAGAAAAGAAGAAGAAGAAGAAGAAAAGAAGGAAGAAAAAAGAGAAGAAGAAAAGAAGAAGAAGAACAAAACAACAACACACAACAACACAAACAACAAAAAAAAAAAAAAACAACGAAGAAAGGAAAGAAAAAAAAGAAAAAAAAGAAAAAAAAAGAAAAAGAGAAAAAAAGAAAAAGGAGACCAGAAGAAGAAAAAGAAGAAGAAAAAGAAGAAAAAAGCTAGTTGCAGAAGGGGAAAAATTGAGAACAAAAAAAGAAGAAGCAACATAGTTGTAGAAGGGGGGGAAATTTAGAAGAAAAAAAGAAGAAGAAGAAGAAGAAAAAGAAGAAGAAAAGAAACATGTTTCGCCGAAAAAAGGCCTTTGTCACGAGCCCAAGACATCCACCTCGACTTTCACACAACTGCTGAGCTACGACAAAAGAAGATACATGAACCGCTGGTGGATTTGATGTGCTTTGGTTGCATTAATTTTACTCGGGTTGCCAGGTGGTTCGTCTTCCCCGGAAATCCCGCAGCTGTATAGGAGTGGTGTCATTTATAACTCAGTCCTATCCTAATGTGACATCAACACCCCCCCCCCCCCCCCCCCCCCCCCCCCAACCCCCTTTAAAAACCGGATTATATTTCTGCCCCGAGCACCATTCCGTACCTGCAACTGATGCACACGAATGCAGAGGCAGCTGCTCTGTTCACTGAGGCGGAACTGAGTGATACACAGTCACTTGCTCACAGCCTACCCACTGACCCGGAACAAAGAACTGCCGCCCCTGGCACAGAAAGCCGAGTGCCGTCTGTCCTCACGCATAGTTCAGGAGCTGTGTGAGAGTCGAGGTGGCCGTCCTGGGCTGTCCGTCCCAACGAGCCTTCTGGTTTCCGTGGACGTAAAGATTGATTGAACCGTGCTTCGGCATTGGTCTCAGCTTGTCCCTAATATGTCAGCCGACATCTGAGGACATTAAGCAACGCTTCATCATCATCACCATGTCCTCACGCAGTCTGGAGCAAAGGGAGACTGTTGGTTGAGTGTTGCTTTGCGTCCACAGAAACCGTAGGCTTATTAGGGACGGGTAGCTCAGGACGGCCGCCTCGACTTTCACACAGCCCCTGAGCTCTGTAGAGAGACTGTGAGCAAGTAAACATGGTGCTTAACGTCCACAGAAACCATGAGGCTTGTTAGGGACGGGGAGAGACTGTAGGTAGGTAGGTAGTGTTGCTTAATGTCCTCGGATGTCGGTTGACTTATTAGGGACAAGCTGAGACCAATGCCGAAGCATGGTTCAATATAGCTTTACGTCCACGGAAACCAGAAGGCTCGTTAGGACGGACAGCCCAGGACGGCCACCTCGACTCTCACACAGCTCCTGAACTATCCGGAGAGACTGTTCAGGCCCTAGGTTTTATATCGACAGTTGGTTTGTGGTTGAAGTGGTTGCTTCACGTCCACGTAAGTAAGAAAACATGGTGCTTAACGTCCACAGAAACCATAAGGTGTGTGTGGGGTGGGGGATTATATACCTATCGCTACACTGTCACCACCAGAATGACTTATGCATTAAGATGGGCACCGATGAAGCCATTTCAATGTTTCATTAATTGTGAGGGACAAAGTCACAAGACAGTGTCCACAGACCGCAAGTTTTGAAGAGAACGGAAAGCCAAAGCGGATTCGAACCGAGGTCCCTCCGCTTACCAGCCTAACGCCTTACCGCTAGGCCAAACCGGCTCACATTACGTCCACTTCTTCTTCTTCTTTGTTGCTTTACGTCCACGGAAGCGAGATGGGTTATTAGGGACGGGGATAGAGGGGGAAGGGGACGACAGAGTGAAGGCTCGACCGCGGAAACCGCCCAAAAAGACCGGAGAGCCCGGGGACCGCCCCCGGGAACAATGGAATTTTAAAACGGGCCCCCCGCCATTGCCAGCGACTTGTGCATTTTGCCCTTTTTCCAACTCCCGTGCTTAGAGTAAAGGGGACAAGCCCGGGTTGCACTGCTTTTTGGGAGCACCGGGAAAACCTCAAGCGGAAGTCCCCCCTTTTTTAGCCCAGCCCCCCCCCTACTCTGATTTTTGGCAAACTTGGGGGTCCAGCCCACCCCCCTCCCTCTAAGATCCTTGATTTTTTGATCTCGCCTGTACCCTGTTACGTCCAAAAAACCCGGGGTTTTACAAAAACCGTCGACAAAAAGCTCAGTGTCGATTGTTCTTATGCCCCTAGCAACTGGAGACTGTTCAGACGCTAGGTTTATATTTTCCCAAGCACACACAAAAGAAAGAGAGAGAGGAGAGGGGCATGGCAGGCCTGCCCCTTTGGGCCTCGGGATTTTGGGGGCGGAAATTCGACATATCTGTAACACACACAAAAACCTGTACACACATCATAGTACCACAACACAACCCACCCCCCCCCCCCTTTAAAACAATAAATAACCCTTTTAAAACTTTTTTGAAACCCCTTCACAAAAACCCACTTTCCCTTGGGGCCCCATATCCTAAGTGAATTTTAACCCCCTTTTGGCCCGGACCCCCAAACGGGGCGGGGCAAGAAAATCAGTTAAACCCCAATTTGAGGGGCGCAAAAAGAAATTTTTGGGAGAAAGGGACTTTTAAACCCCGGATACCAAAATTTGGCCCAGGGGGGGGTTTTTTGTTTTTTTTGGGGAAAACACTGTTTCTTTGTGGGTGTGTGTGTGTGTGTGTGTGTGTGTGTGTGTGTGTGTGTTTTTTTTTTACCAGCAAAAATTTTTCAATTGGATACCCCCAAACGGGCCCAACCCCAAGGACAACCCGGAATTATTTTAGCCAAAGACTGTCACCAATTTTCACTGAAAGACAGAAAAACAGAACAGACGACAGACGACAGTTTCCCTTGTCTGTCTGTCTGCGCTCTCTTCTGCCCTCCTGCCTGTCTGTCTGTTTCTCTGTCTGTCCCGTGTCTGTGTGTCT
>JABMCL010000922.1:117500-122500 GCA_018857735.1 Alviniconcha marisindica | reverse complement strand
CCACCAGAAACCCGTTACTTTGGACATAGCGGCGACCAGAAACCCGTTACGTTTTTGATATAGCGGCGACCAGAAACCCGTTACATGTTGGACATAGCGGCACCAGAAACCCTTACATGTTGGACATAGCGGCGACCAGAAACCCTTACATGTTGGACATAGCGGCGACCAGAAACCCTTTACATGTTGGACATAGCGGCGACCAGAAACCCGTTACTTTTGGACATAGGGGCCCACCAGAAACCCGTTACATGTTGGACATAGCGGCGACCAGAAACCCGTTACTTTTTGGAATAGCGGCGACCAGAAACCCGTTACATGTTGGACATAGGGGCCCACCAGAAACCCGTTACTTTTTGGACATAGCGGCGACCAGAAACCCGTTACATTTTGGACATAGCGGCGACCAGAAACCCGTTACATGTTGGACAAAACGGCGACCAGAAACCCTTACATGTTGGACAAAACGCCGCCAGAAACCCGTTACATGTTGGACATAGGGGCCCGCCAGAAACCCTTTACATGTTGGACATAGCGGCGCCGGTGGTCAAGTAGGGCTGTGTGAAAGTCGGGTGGAGTCCTGGGCTCCCTGTCCCTGCCCCTCTATTTTTTTTTATTTTTTTATTTTTTTTTTTTTAACCCGGCCACACGTTCATGTTTACGTGCTGTTTAGCACCGCCCTTTTGGGGGGGCGCCCCCCCGGTCGGCGAACAGCTGCGCGGAGATAAAGAGGCCCCGTCTTCAGTGGCGAAACCCAAAGGGGCCTTTGGGGAAGGTGCCGGAAAGCGATGCTGGATTTTCCCCCGTCCCAATAATCCGTACGGTTTCTGTGGGCGCAAAGCACACTGAACCGGCGGTGCGTTCCAGAGCAAAGGTGTGTGGGGAAAAAAGGGGGGAGGGGGGGAAAAGCCTCCCCCCGTCCGTACGTCCGTATTCCCCGTACGTCCTACTCCCCGTCCGTACGCCCCCCCGGGTATTCCCGTACGTCCATACTCCCCGTCCGTACGCCCCCCCGGTATTTTCCCCCCTTTTTCCCCCCCCGTCCATTATTTCCCCCGTCCCTTTTTACGCTCCCCTTCGGCCCCCGTCCGTACCCCCGTCCGTCCGTCCTTTTTAAGCTTCCCCCCCCCGTCCCCGCCAGTCCGTACTTCCCATCCGTCGTCCGTACTCCCCTCCGTATTGCCACCCCCGTCCGTCCCCCCGGAAGCCCCCCGGCCCCCCCGGGAGCCCCGGCCCCCCGTCCGAAAGTTTCCCGTCCGTACTCCGTCGTAACCCCTCCCGGGGGCCGGGGAACTCCCCGGTTCCGAACGGCTTCCCCCCGCCCTCCCCCCCCTTTCCCCCTCCGAAACCCCCCCCACCCCCCCACCCCCCCACCCCCCCACCCCCCCACCCCCCCTTCCCCCACCGCCCGCCCCCTCGCTCCGGGCTTCCCCCTTTTTTGGGTAGCCCGGGCCCGGGAGGGGCCCCCTTTGCCCCCCCCCCCCCCCCCCCCCCCCCCCCCCCAGACCGTTAGATCGCTCAGGGAAAATGTAATTGGAGAAAGGCGAAAAGATTGATTACCAATTGACGAAGCTTTTCTGTCACGGGGGCGGCTTCTTTTTGACGCGTTGGTGGACGTTGGTGGAGGGCCCACCGCAGAGACGGGGGGGGGGATAACCTGCCACCGGGTGGTTGGGAGTCAACGGGGTGGGGGCTTACTGTGGTTTTCTAGTAACAAAACGCCCTCCTCCCCTGCCACCTCTCCCCCCTGGCCCGCCCCCCCCCCACCCTCTCTCTCTCTCATCCCCCCCGCCACCTCTCTCTCTCTCTCTCCCCCCCCCCCCCCCCTTCCCCCCCCCTCCTCTCTCCACCCTCCCCACCTCTCTCTCTCTCTCCCCTTCCCTCCCCCCTCCTCCTCCCTCCTCCCCCCCCTTTTTTCCCCCCCCCTCCCCCCCCTTTTTCACAAAACCCCTTCCCTTTTTCCCCTCTATTCCCCCCCCACACACCCCAACACACACACACACCACCACCCCACACACCCCCTTCTCTCCTCCTTTCCCCCCCCCCTTTTTTCCCCACAACATTTTCCCCCACACACATTTTCCCTTTCCCCAAAAAAACCCCACCCCCCCACACACACACACACACAACACCCCCCCCCCCCCCACACACACACACACACACACACCCCCCCCCCCCCCCCCCCCCCCACACCTTTCCCCCCCCCCTCTCCTCCCTTTCCCCTCTACCAAACCCCCCAAAATTTAACACCACACAAACCACCCACCACAACCACCAAACAAAACCAACCCCGTATAGATTTCATCGATTGGCGCAAGGCCCCAAAGGTTAACTCCTCCCGGATTATTCAGCCTGGGGAACCGGTTGAGGTTCGTAACGACGCACGCTGCGTCGATTATTATTATTGGTCTCTTTTTTTTTTTTTTTTTTTTTGTTTTTGTTCATTTTGAAGGCCGTTAAGGCAACGTCGATTTCCCTTTTTTGTTTTCTGGCAGGGGACATGTCTTTTTTTTTCTTTTTTTCTCCTCCCACCTCGCCCCCCCCCCCCCCCCCTTTCCATTTTGGGTTTGGTGGAAAAAGGGCGGTTTTCCTTTTGTTTTTTTTTTCTCTCTCTCTCTCTCTCTCTCTCTCTCTCCTCCCATATTGATAAATCTCTTTTTCCCCCCTTCCCTTTTTCGTCCCCTCTCTCTTACAGACAAGCGCCCCAATACCTCCCCCCCTCCCAATCTTTTTTCACAGACGAAATAAGTGATACCCCCGTCCCCCCCAAAAACCCCACCCCCGCCCCCCCAAAAACCACACCACCAACAAACCACCCTCGCGGTTTTTTTTAAAAACCAAACCCCCTCCCTCTGTCTCTGCCCTTTTATCCCCCCCCAAACCCCCCCCTTCCCAACCCCCCCAACCAACCCCCTCTGGGTTTTTCCTACCCCAAACCCCCTTCCAAACCCCCCACCACCCCCCCAACACACGTTCCCCACACACACACACAAAACACACACACACCCACACACACACACACACACACACACACACACACACACACACACACACACCCCCGTCTCCACATACACACACATAAAAACGCCCAACACACACACACACACACACACACACACACACACACACACACACACACCACCCCCCCCACACCCCACCACACACCCCCCAACAAAAAACCAACAAAAAACCCTTGGGGCCCAATTCCCAATCCCTTTAAAACCTGGGAAAAGGGCCAACAAAAGGGACGGCCAAAAACACGGGAAACGGGGAAAGGCGGGAAGTCGGAAGAGAGACAGGCGGGAAGTCGGAAGAGAGACAGGCGGGAAGTCGGAAGAGAGACAGGCGGGAAGTCGGAAGAGAGACAGGCTGGACTTGAAGAACCGAGAGGTGAAAAAGGCGGAGCAGGGACTTCATATCCCGATCCAGATATTGATCCGCAAGTGGACCAACCTTACTTCGCACCCCCTCCCCACGCCCACCCCCACCCCCACCCTCCCTCGCCGCCCGTCTCCCCCATGATTTTAACTATGATATATCCGAGACAAGCTTACTTTACAGATTGTCCCTAATACGCGTTTAGCATAAAAAGGACATTAAACAGGAAAAACCCAATCAAAAAAAGGGGCGGAAAAACGGATGGAAGAGAAGAGAGAGAGAGGGAGAGAGAGAGAGGGGGAGAGAGAGGGGGGAGAGAAGAAAGGGGGAGGAGAAGAGAAAGAAAGGGGGGAGAAAGAAAAGGAGAAGGGGGGAGGGGGGGAAGAGAGGAAAGAAAGGAGAAGAAAGAAAGGAAAGGGGGGAAGAAAGAAAGGAAAGGAGAAGAGAGAGAGAAGAGAGAGGAGAGAGAGGGGGGGAAAGGAGGAGGGAGGGGGGGAAGAGAGAGGAAGGGGGGGAGAGAAGAGAGAAAAAACCCCAAAGAAGAGTTGGGGATAGGGGAAAATTTCCCCGGAAGGTTCGGGAAGGGGGAAAATTCCCGCAAGGGAAAAATAAAGGGGAAAATTTTCCCGGCAATAGAAAATTTTCCCCAAAGGGACAAAAAAGAAACCCCTTGGAAAATTTTCCCCAAAAAGGGGAACAAAAAAGGGAAATTTCTCAAAAAGGGAAAATTTTCCCACAAGGGACAATGAAGAGACAATTTTTTTCCCAAAGGGATAATGGGGGGACAATTTTCCCGCAAGGGACAATGAAGGGAAAATTCCCCCAAGGGACAATTTAAAAGGGGGACAGTGAAGTACAAAAAACAAACAAGGATACGGTGTCGGTCAGGAAGGTTATTCTCTCAAAAACACAACACACACACACACCCCCACCCCCCCACCCGCACCCCACCCCCACCCCCCACCCCCACCCCCCACCCCCACCCCCCACCCCCACCCCCACACCCCCCACCCCACCCGCCCCACACACACCCTGCCCCACCCCACCACACACACCACCACACACAACACACACCCAACACACAAAAACACACACACACACACACACACACCCCACCACCCCCTCCATCTCCCCCCCCCCATCCCCCTTCCCCCCCCCCGTAAAAAAAAGAAGAAGACCTCTATCCAAAAATTTAATGGAAAAATTTTTCCCACACACAAAAAAAAAAGGGGCATGCAAAAAAATATTTGCACTTTACAGGTCGCCCCGTCCTCGATTTCCCCCTTTAAATGGGAAGAAGGAATAATTTTTAGTCCACTGGAAGACTCCTGCCTGGCGCCGACTCCCGTCCTCGGCTGGTTCCCCCTTTAAATCGGACAGAAGGAAAAATTTTTGTCCCGGAAGACTCTCTGACATGGCTAGCCACATGCCGTCGGAAAGCTGTCAGGGGCAAGGCAGAAAAATCGTAAGTAAAGCTTAACGCCACATAAACCTACGGCTTTTTAGGGACGGGGAAAGGGGGTTAGGAGGTCGGGGGAGGGGGGGGGGGGGGAAGGGGAATTTATTACCCCCCTACTGCACCCCCCAGGATTTTCCCATTGAGATGGGCATCGATGAAGCCA
>JABMCL010000922.1:107500-112500 GCA_018857735.1 Alviniconcha marisindica | reverse complement strand
ACACACACACACCACACACACAAAATCGACACACCCACACACAAATACTCCACACACACACAGTGTTGTGTGTCGTGTGTGTGTGTCTGTCTCTCTCTCCCTCTCGCCCTCTCTCTTCTTCAACACACACACACACACACACACACACACGAGTGAGCCCAAGCGAAGAGAACGAAAAAAGAAAGAGTGACCCAAAAAAAAAAAAAAAGAGTAAAAAAAAAGTTATTGATTTTCCAGACTAGAACCAGCACAGGGACGGTGCCCTCGCGTCCCGGTTTCTCCTTCGTTCCGATGATGCATCCTCGTGACTCACAAGTAGCTGAATACCCGCAGTGGAACAATCCGCCTCCCCCCCCTCCTTCCCCCCTCCCCCCCCCCTTCCCCTCCTTCCCTCCTTCCTTCCCTCCTTCCTCCACCTCTTATTCCCCCCTCCCCTCCCCACCTTCCCTGTCCTTTTTCTTTTTCTTTTTCTCTGTCCTGTGCGTGTCGCAGACCCACTTGTTAACCGCAGCGATGTAATGACTCCTTCAATCTCTGGCTACCGATGGCACCATCCCTTATTGTCTGCACTCTGTCTCTGTCTCTGTCTCTCTCTGTGTCTCTCTGTCTTTCTCTCTATCTGTCTCTGTGTGTATGTCCCTCTCTGTCTGTCTGTCTGTCTGTCTGTCTGTCTCTCCATTCCTTTATCCGTCTGCTTGTCTGTCTCTGTGTGTGTGTCTCTCTCTCCTTCTCCATTCCTCTCTCTCTCTCTCTCTCTCTCTCTCTCTCTCTATTTCCCCCTTTCTCTTCTTTTCTTCCCCTCTGCCCCCCCTCTCTCTGTTCTCTCTCTCTCCCCCCCTCTCTCGTCTCTCCATTCCTTTTTTGTGTTGGCTCCCCTCTCTCTCTCTCTCTCTCTCTCTCCGCCATTCCTTTTTCTCTTTTTTTCTCTCACAACTTTCTTTTCTTTTCTTTCCTTCTCCTTTTTATTTTAAATTTGTTTGTGTTTTTAGGGGTGGGCTGGTGGGTTGAAGAGGGGTTTGGTAATGGTGATGGAGAGACAGAGAGGGCGGGGGGGAAGACGGAGAGACAGGGGAAAAGAGAGAGAGGGGAAGAGGGAGAGAGGAGGAGGTGGGGGGAGAGAGAGAAGAGAGAGAGAGAAGAGAGAGAGGAGAGAAGGAGAGAGAGATAGGGGAAGAAAAGAGAAGAACTCAGAAAAGCAAAAAAATTTTAAAAAAAAGGGGGGAAACGAGAGGAGGGGAGGGAGGGGAGAAGAGAAGAGAAAAAGGGAGAGAGAGAGAAATAGTGGGGAAGGAAGAAGAGGGGAGAGAGAGAGAGAGAGAGAGAGAGAGAGAGAGAGAGAGAAAAGAAGAACTCGAACTCGAAAACTTTATTTCCAAGGGGGGGGGAGAGGAGAGAGAGAAAGAGAGAGAGAGAGAGGAGGCGGAGAGATAGAAGAGGAGAGAGAGAGAGAGGAGGGAGGAAGTGAGGCGAAGGAGGGAGGGGGGGGGGGCGGGGGAGAAGGAGGAGGGGGTTTGAAGGGGACGGGGGAAAATTTTTTTTAAGGGGAAGGGCAAAAGGATTCAGAGGCAGTCATCACACACGTACAGCAAGGCACTTTTAAGGGGGTTGAACTGCTTGCGTTTTAAAAGTGTAATAGACAATACTCGACAGACAGACAGACAGACAGCGGGACAAGCCACGAAACACACACACCACACACACACACACACAAACACCACACACACACACACACCACACACACACACACACAACACACACACACACACACACACACTGACACACACACAACACACACACACACACACACACAACACACCACACACAAAACCACACACACACACACACACACACACACACACACTGACACACACAACCACCCCACAACACACACACACACACACACACCCCACACCCCAAAACACCCCCACACACACACACACACACTGACCACCCCAAAAAACACACACACACACACACACACACAAAACACACACACACACACACACAGTTTACCTGTGCCAAAGGACTCAGGCCGTCGAGACTGATAGCATGACAGTGACATTGACATTAGCGCGTACACAACAGCGACTCAAACAGCACAGCGCCTCCAAAGGACTGGCGACGACGACAACAGCAACGACTCCACCGGGTGGCCAGCCGATACTAGCCGGGACTGCGTCGTGAGGCGGTCGCTGTACTGACGGGCTGACGGATCGCAAAACATCTCGTGCACAGCGCCTCAACTGGACATGCTGCCACGCCGATCTCGCTGGAGCCAAAACCAGCCACCGACATTCAAGAGGGAGGGGGGTGGGGGTGCCCCAAAAAGAGAGAGAGGGGGGGGGGGGGGGAAGAGAACAGAAAGAGGGAGAGAGAGGTGGGAAGAGAGGGGGGGGGAGAGAGTGGGGGGAAAAAACGAAAAGAGAGGGTGTGGGAAGAGAGAGAAGGGGGAGGGAAAAGATTTTTTTTTGTGTGGGAAAAGATGAAGAGAGGGAAAGAGATGTGGGAAGAAGATGGGGAAAGGGAGAACCAGAATTTTGGGGGAGAGGAGAGGGGAGAAGGAGAGAGAGAGAAAAAGAGAGAGAGATGGGGGAAAGAAGGGGGTGGTTTATTGTGCGGCATCGACCCAACACTTCAGCACTATCTTCGACGATTTGATGGACGATGTACATTTTCTGGGGTACTTTTACATTGTATAGCCATGAGCATACGATACATCACATTTGTACAAGGAGAGAGAGGAGAGAGAGAGGACGAGAGAGAGGAGAGGAAAAGAGAAGAGAGAGGGGAGAGCGTTTAACCTCCACTCAAAAGGGTGGAGTAAATGGGTTGTTTTGGGCCTGTTTTTCCCCAGGCCTGTGTCAGATTACCAGTGGGATGAATACATTACTGTCATAGTCCTCGTGAGAGCGCCGTGCCTGCTACTGAGTGTGCCGTGCTGTTAGTAATGGTAACATGGTTAGTGCCATTAGGTGTGTGTGTGTGTGTGTGTGTGTTTTGGTGTGTGTGTGTATGGGGTGTGTGCGTGCGGGGGGGGGTGGTGTTTGTGTGTGTGTGTGTGGTGCCTGCGGTTTTTTTTTTGTGGGGGGGTTTTTTTTGTGGGGTGTGTGGGGGTGGGGTGTGGTGTGTGTGTGTGTGTGTGATTTTTTTATTTTTTTTTTTTTTTGTGTGGGGCGTGCGTGCGGGGGTGCGTGCGTGCGGGGTGTTGTGTGTGTGTGGTGTGAGAGAGAGAGAGAGAGAGAGAGAGAGAGAGAGAGAGAGAGAGAGAGAGAGAGAGAGAGAGAGAGTGCGCGCGCACGCGCGCGCATATGTGCGAGTGTGTATACGTGTGTGTCAGGCGCGCGCACGCACACGGATGTGATTTGTGTTTCACGTAGCGATGTAACGCCTAATCTGCAATGGGTTCCACACCACATCACTCCGCCCGCGAACCTGTAACCGCATGCACGTGCTCCACGCACGCCCGCTCAGTCTCAACCAACAAAAATAAAAACAACACCAGAAAAACAACCTCGCCGGTTCGGAACTCATCAGTATGTGACCCATGCAAACATTGTGTGCACACGTGGATCTTGGGCAAAATGGCTTGAAAACAGAGTTAGCGAGCGAGCGAGCGAGAGAGAGAGAGAGAGAGAGAGAGTGTCTCAAGGGATCAATAGCATATCCTGACACTGAGGAATCACATACAACCATTTTGTCATCCCGCAACGGTTCAAGACCTCCGGAATGGCCCCCTGTGTTCAAAACGCGTGTCCGCCCGCCAAAACTTGCCCGGAAACAACGCGGCCTGTAACCGAGGCTGTAACGAGGGCTGTAAGCCGCTTGAACAAGCCCCCAAACTGCCCTAGTTAATTTTTAGTTGTTGGGTTTCCTCTCCTTTCAGTTGATTATTCCTGGCCCTTGCAACTAACCGATTTTCTTTACGTTTCGGAGCGCAAAAAAAAAATTCACCTGCATATCCAAAAAAAAAGAAAAAGAAAAAAAAAAAAGAAGTCTAAAAATTCTGATAGAATTTAGAGTACGTCGCACTAATTAAGAAATGAACGGTCTTTCGTAGTTTGTGGGCTGTTGTTCTGGTTGTTGTCGTGTCTCTTTAACCCGCCCCACCACAACAACAACGCCCCCCCAACCCCCAACAAACAACGGACAACACCCCCCAGCCCCCACACCACACACACCCCAAACACACACACACACACACACACACACACACACACACAACCCAACAATTTCACCTTTTTTTCTTCTAGTGTTCATTTCACGTGTACCAGAGGTACACACACACACACACACACACACACACACACACACACACACACACACACACACACACACACACACAACAACAACAACAAAACAACATCAACATCATCATCATCAACAACAACAACAACAAACGAAGTACTGATTTTCGTTCTGAGTCTCCTCGTCCTGAGTCGTTGGGAGTTTGTGGCTGACTGGCTAAGGGCTTGGTGGTTAGGGTTCGACTCCTGGACGAGACAGGGTGACAGACCAGTTTTCACTTCTTCCCAGTCAACACTGGTGCAGCCTCGTCCGTACCGGTCTCACCTTCGTGTGCACAGCACGCACTAAGCTTGCTGCGCAAAACCCACACCACCCAATAAAAATGCACCACCAAAACACCACAAACCAACACAAAAACACACACACCCAAAACACACATATGCCACACACAAACACAAGCACTCAAAACACACACACACACAACACACAACAACAAAACACAACAACAACACAACAGACACACACACAACAACAACAAACAACAAAAACAACACACACACACACACACACCACACACACACACCACAACCACACCACACACACCACACACACACACACACAACACACACACACACACACAACACACACACCCCACACACACACACACAAACATACACACACACACAACACACACAACAAACAAACAACAAACACACACACCACACACACACACACACACACACACAACACACATG
>JABMCL010000922.1:87500-102500 GCA_018857735.1 Alviniconcha marisindica | reverse complement strand
TCGCTGACAACCACAATGATCGTCATTCCACTAATGAGGTTAATATAATGACTGCTTAGCCAAACCAATCGCATCAAATCTTGTACTCAACCTCAACAAATTAAAACACCATCAGCCACTATTAACATCACCAGACTCAGATTCTACCAGCCACTATCAACCTCGATAAACTCCAACACCAAGAGCAAACTCGTGTATTAAGAGCCATTATTAACCTCAACAAACTCAAGTGCTACCAGCCATTATATTAAACCCAACAAACTCAAATACCTCTAGCCATTATCGACTTCAGCAAACTCAAATACTACCAGCCATTATCAACCTCAACAAACTCAAATACTACCTGCCATTATACCAAGAGCCATTATCAACCTCAACAAACTCAAATACTACCTGCCATTATACCTCCAGCCATTATCAGCCTCAACAAACTCAAATACTACCAGCCATTATACCTCCAGCCATTATCAACCTCAACAAACTCAAATACTACCTGCCATTATACCTCAGCCATTATCAACCTCAACAAACTCAAATATACCAGCCATTATACCTCCAGCCTTTCTTTAACCTCAACAAACTCAAATACTACCAGCCATTATACGTCTAGCCATTTTTAACCTCAACAAACTCAAATACTCCCAGCCATTATACCAAGAGCCATTATCAACCTCAACAAACTCAAATACTACCTGCCATTACACCAAGATCCATTATCAACCTCAACAAACTCAAATACTACCAGCCATTATACCAAGATCCATTATCAACCTCAACAAACTCAAATACTACCAGCCATTATACCTCCAGCCATTATCAACCTCAACAAACTCAAATACTACCGCCATTATACCAAGAGCCATTATCAACCTCAACAAACTCAAATACTACCTGCCATTATACCTCCAGCCATTATCAGCCTCAACAAACTCAAATACTACCAGCCATTATACCTCCAGCCATTATCAACCTCAACAAACTCAAATACTACCAGCCATTATACCTCCAGCCATTATCAACCTCAACAAACTCAAATACTACCTGCCATTATACCTCCAGCCATTATCAACCTCAACAAACTCAAATACTACCTGGCATTATACGTCCAGCCATTATCAACCTCAACAAACTCAAATACTACCTGCCCTTATACGTCCAGCCATTATCAACCTCAACAAACTCAAATACTACCTGCCCTTATACCAAGAGCCATTATCAACCTCAACAAACTCAAATACTACCAGCCATTATACCTCCAGCCATTATTAACCCAACAAACTCAAAACTACCAGCCATTATACCAAGAGCCATTATCAACCTCAACAAACTCAATTACTACCAGCCATTATACCTCCAGCCATTATCAACCTCAACAAACTCAATTACTACCTGCCATTATACCTCCAGCCATCATTAACCTCAACAAACTCAAATACTACCTGCCATTATACCTCCAGCCATCGTTAACCTCAACAAACTCAAATACTACTAGCCATTATTAACCTCAACAAACTCAAATACTACCTGCCGTTATACCTCCAGCCATTATCAACCTCAACAAGCTCAAATACTACCTGCCATTATACCGCCAGCCATCGTTAACCTCGCCAAACTCCATCACTTACAACAAACTCGTGTACTAACAGCCATTATCAAGCTCCCTTCCCAGAGGAGTTAGCGACCATCCAAGCAAATCAACTTGATTCGCTGATCTTGCCACCTGACCTCCAATCAAGGAATGGACTTCCATAATGACAGAGAGATGGGCTACGGAACTGATCGTAGTGGCAGCAAAAGAAATGTCGGTTGATGCCTGTACTTGACCTCGCTGTGGCTGTGTTATTATATACCTAGCTCGCGCTAGGTGGTCGGTGGGTGTGGTCGTTATGTAGCCATGTTACGTAGCGACGTTATGTAGCGAGTTGGGGACGGTTAGAAGAAAGACACGCTAGGTGGTCGGTGGATGTGGTCGTAATGTAGCCAGCTAGTGATGGTCAGAAGAAAGACACGTTAGGTGGTCGGTGGATGTGGACGTTATGTAGCGATGCTATGTAGCGACGTTATGTAGCCATGTTATGTAGCGATGCTATGTAGCGATGTTATGTAGCCATGTTATGTAGCGATGCTATGTAGCGATGCTATGTAGCCATGTTATGTAGCGATGCTATGTAGCAATGCTATGTAGCCATGTTATGTAGCGATGCTATGTAGCCATGTTATGTAGCGATGTTATGTAGCCATGTTATGTAGCCATGTTATGTAGCGATGTTATGTAGCGATGTTATGTAGCCATGCTATGTAGCCATGTTATGTAGCCATGTTATGTAGCGATGCTATGTAGCCATGTTATGTAGCCATGCTATGTAGCCATGCTATGTAGCCATGCTATGTAGCCATGTTATGTAGCCATGCTATGTAGCGATGTTATGTAGCCATGCTATGTAGCCAGCTGGCGACGGTCAGAAGAAAGACGTGTCAGATTCCTCACCGGCCTTTCCCTCGTTTAGAAACGTTTCATCTACTCGTATGTGTGGAGAAATAACCCGTCCATCCTTCCATGCATCCGTCCATCTATCCATCCATCTTTTCATCCATCTATCCATCCATCTTTTCATCCATCCATCCATCCATCCATCCATCCATCCATCCACCCACCCATCCATCCATCCATCCATCCATCCATCCATCCATCAATACTTCCATCTATCCATGCAGTCCATCCATCCTTCCATCTAGCCATCCACCCACCCACACCTCCATCCATCCATCCACACACCCCTCCACCAGTCCATCCATCCATCCACCCCTCCGTCCACCCATCCCTCCACCCATCTCTCCACCCATCCATCCACCCCTCCATCCATCCACCCTCCATCCATCACCACCCCCCACCCACATCCATCCATCCACACCCTCCACCCACACCACCCCTCCTCCATCCAAATCCACCCACCCTACCACCCACCCACCCCTCCATTCCACCCCCTCCATCCATCAACCCTCCACCCTCCATCCATCCACCCACCCACCATACATCCACCTCCCAATCCATCCACCCCTCCATCCATCCATCACCCCCATCCATCCCCCACTCCTCCATCACCCCTCATCCTCCATCCACCCTCCATCCATCCCTCCATCCACCCATCCACCCTCCATCTATCCATCCACCCCTCTACCCCTCCAATCCACCCCTCCTCCGTCCCTCCATCCCTCCATCCACCTCCATCCCCCTGCACCCTCTATCCATCCATCCACCCCTGCACCCCTCTCCATCCACCACCCTTCCATCCATCCACCCCTCCATCCACCCACCCACCCCTCCATCCACCCCCCCACCCCTGTATCCATCCATCCATCCCTACACAGAAGCAGACACACAGTCGCAGCGAAAGATGCCTGGCACGACTCAGCGATTGCGATGCAAACAACATTTCTGTGTCTTCTTTTCCAGTTCACGTGCGGGGGGCAAAGAACAAAAGAAAGCGAGAAAGAAAGCAATCAGACAGAAAGAAAAAAGAAAGAAAGAAAAAGAAAACTGAAAGAGAGAAAGAAAAAAAAAAGAAAAAGGAAGAAAAGGATGAAAGGGAGAGAGATAAAAGAAGGGGGGAAAAACACACACAAAAAGAGTAGAAGATGAAAATAATAAACTGCAACCGGCCACCCCCCCCCAAACCACTCCCCCCCCCCCCCCCCCCCCCCCCCCACACACACACACTCCCATCCCCACCCCAGCCCTCATGGGGAAAACGAGAAAGGAACAAAAATCAGTAGCCGCAACCACCAAGAAACGACAGATTAAAAACAAACAAACAAACAAACGAAAAACATACAAAACAAAACAAGAAAGCAACAACATCAACAAACACAAACAACAAAACAAAAAAAAACAACAACAGCAACAACAACAACAAAAACACCACCACCAACAACAAAACCAACAACAACAAAAACACCACCACTACCAACAACAAAAACCCAAAATTCTAGAAAGGTACCCAGTAGGTGTAAGTCGGTCTGGCCCAAGAGTGACTCCAGGCAAACAGCAGCCCCATTCCCCCTTTCCCTCTCCGCCAAAGCAGTTCTCCTCCCCGCCAGCCCCCTGCCCACTGCTACTGACGAGGCAAACCCACCAATGGCCGTTAGCTCCACGCCCTGCATAACGGCAGTCAGTTTCTTTGTCACGAGGAGATTAAGTGTCCAGCGATGAGCCGTGTCGCTAAAATGACTCCATTTGCCTGCTCCTTGCTGGCGGTAGGGGAAAGGGGGACAACAGCGACAACAACAACAACGACGACGACAAAACAAAACAAAAAACACAAAAACACACGCGCCACACCCAAAACCACACACACACACACACACACACACCCCACACACGCGCACGCACCACGCACGCACGCGCGCACCCAAACCGCACCCCGCACGAGCACCCCCACGACACACCCACCTGACGCACCCCCAAACACACCCACACACACACAAAAACACACCCCAACACACACACACACCCAAAAAAAAAAAAAGAAAAAAAAAAAAAAAGCACGAAAAAGGAAAAATCCAAAACAAAAACAAAAAGTACTTTGTTTATTTTTCCCCCCCCCCCCCCCAAACTTCAAACCCCCCCCCCCCCCCCCCCCCCCCCCCCCCCCCCCCCCCCCCCCCCCCCCCCCCCCCCCCCCCCCCCCAAAACCCCCCCCCCCCCAACCATGGTTTTCGAATGAAAAGGGAAAACTACGAAACCCGGCAAAATGTGAAATTGCTGATTCCCCTTTTGATTTTCTCCTGAGATGTCGTACGTCACAAGCTGTACGGCCTCCGCCAGTCGATAGTTTTACCCCAATATGACGTTGGCAAAGAAACCCATCTTTTGGGGGCTAAAAAAGTCTGACAACGGTGCCTTTTTAAAAAGCGCGTGTATATGCGTGTTTTTTGCCTCTGTGCATTGTTGAAAAATTGCTTAACTTTGGATTTCTCTTTTTTTGTTGTGGGTTTTTGTGTGTGTGTGTGTTGTTTTTTGGTGTGTGTGTTTTGGGGGTGTGTGTTGGTTTGGGGGGGCGCAGTGCTTGTGTTTTTTTTTTTGTGTTTGTGTGTGTGTGTGTGTGTGTGTGTGTGTGTGTGTGTTGTGTGTGTGTGTGTGTTTGTGTGTGGTGTGTGTGGTTTGTTTTTTGTGTGTGGGGGGGGGGGGGGGGGGGAGAGAGAGAGAGGAGGAGGGAGAGAGAGGGGGAGGGGAAAAGAGAGAGAGAGAGAGAGAGAGAGAGAGCGGGTCCGTGGGTTTTGCATGTAGGTGTATACTTAGCTCACACACACACACACACAAAAAAGGGGGGGGGGAAAAAATGGGTTTTAATGTACTGTCAACCACCAGGGGCCCCCAGGAAAAGAGGGGGGGGGGGGGGAAAAAAGAAAGAAAAAAAAAACACACACGACCCCCCCCCCCCCCCCCCCCCCCCCCCCCCCCCCCCCCCCAAAGTCTGCAACGACACCCTGCCAAACACGCAACCACAAACGTTCCTGTGAAAAGGGCCCCCCCCCCCACCCCCCCCACCTCCCCCCCCCCCCCTTTTCCCCCCCCCCCCCGGGGGAAAAAAAAAAGACTAAGGGGGTTTGGATGGAGAGGGAAGTTACGGCGCGACGTCGGCTACGATCAAAACCCCAAAGACTGAAAAACTTTCTACCTGACCCCCGCCCAATCTTTTTTTTTTGTTTCATCGGCCGCTGAGGAAGAACGTGATGGGGGGGGGTGGGAGGTATGGAGGTGTAGGGGGGTGGGGTGGGGGGGGGCGGGGTGGGGGGGGGGAGGAGGGGGATGATGTATGAAGGGGGTGGTGGGGAGGGGGGGGGGGGGGGGGGGGGTTTCGGAAAAAAAAAGGGGGGGGGAAAAAACCCCCAAATTTTTTTAACCCTTTTAAACCCCCCCAAAAAAAAAAAAAAGGGGGGGAAAAAAGGGGGGGAAAAATTCCCCCCACCCAAAATTGGGGGAGGGGGAGAGGGAAGAGGGGAGGGACGAAAACCCCAAAAAGGAAAAGAAGAAGGAGGGGAGGAAAAAGGAGGGGGGGGTAAAAAAACGGGGGGGAGGGGGGGGGAAAAAGGGAGAGGGAAGAGGGGGGGGGGGGGGGGGGGGGGGGCGGAGGAAAAAAAAGAGGGGTTTGCGTCCTTTGTTTTGGGGGGAAAACGGTGGGCGGGGGGGGGGGTGGGGGGGGGTATCGAGAAAAAAGAGAGAGAGAGAGAGGAGAGAGAGAGAGAGAGGGAGAAGAAAAAAGGAAGAAGAAAAAGCCAAGAGAAAAGGAGAGAAAGAGGAGAAAGGGGGGGGGGGGACAGGGGAGAAGAGAGAAAGAGAAGAGAGAAGAGAGAAAGAGAGAGAAAGAAAAAAAAAAAAAAAAAAAAACAAAAAGTTTGGGGTATCCCGGGGGGGGGGCCCGGGGAAGAAGAAGAAGAAGAGAAGAAGAAGAAGGAAGAAGAAGAAAGAGAAGAAGAAGAAGGAGAAGAAGAAAGAAGAAGAAAGAAGAAAAACCCCAAAAAAAAAAAAAGAAAAAGAAGAAAGAAGAAAAGAAAAAAAGAAAGAAGAAGAAAGAAGAAGAAAAGAAAGAAGAAGAAAAAAGAAGAAAAAGAAAGAAAGAAAAAAGAAAGAAAAAGAGAAGAAGAAAAAGAAGAAGAAGAAAGAAGAAAAAAAGAAAGAAAGAAAAAAAAAAGAAGAAAAAAAAGAAAAAGGAAAAAACCCAAAAAAAAAAACACTAATCACCAAAACTTAAAAATTATCCCCGGGAAGACAATCAGGGGAAAGGGGGGCAACCGGGGCGGAACCCCGATCATCTCCCCCAGACTTCTTCTTGTCCTTGTCAACGAACAATTTGCCTTTATTGCCGGTCGCACGCGGCAGTCGGGCTGCCACGAGTCATTTCCTGTCTTGCGATCAGCACCCGCCGAGAAACGGGGTGACAAAAACCACGGGGCGTTCCCCCGGAAACCCGGCAAAACTGCTTTTAGAGACGGTTGGGTCTTGCAGCCTGTTTCCCCCAATTGCGCTGCTTGCGACAAGATGCTACGGGAGATTTATTTTTTTTTTTTTAAAAGTCACTTCAGCAGATGACGCCCACTTTTTTTAATCTGAGAGGGGAGAGAGAGAGAGAGAGAGAGAGAGAGAGAGAGAGAGAGAGAGAGAGAGAGAGAGAGAGAGAGAGAGAGAGAAGACAAGAAAAGACAAGGAAAAAAAGGGGGACAAAACAGCGCAGACAGCAACGCAGAGACGGGGAGCAGGAAACGGGAAAAAGAGAAAGGGTTTTAAATTTTTTTTTTTTTTTAAATTTTAGAGATACCCCCATTTTTTTTTTCGAGAGAGAGAGAGAGAGAGAGAGAGAGAGAGAGAGGAGAGAGAGAGAGGAGAAGAGGGGGAAAGGGGAAAAAGAAAAAAAGAGAAGAAGAAGAAGAGACAGAGAGAAAAGAGGGGAAGAGACAGACAGACAGACAGCGACGGGAAGAGAGAGAGAGAGAGAGAGAGAGAGAGAGAGAGAGAGAGAGAGAGAGAGAAAAGAGGGGGGAGAGAGGGGGGAAAAGAGAGAGGGGGGGGAAGGGGAGGGTGGGGGAAGGAGAGGGGGAAGGAAAAGTTTTGGGGGGAAGGGGGGAGAGGGGGTTGAAGGGAGGGGGGGTGAAGGGGGAGGGTTGGGGTAAAGGGGAGGGGTGGGGGGGAGGAGTTTTTTGGTTTTTTTTGGGTAAAAAGATTTGTTGAATGGGAAACAAAAACTTTAAAGGGAAGGGGGGTGGGGGGTAAGGGAGGGGGGGGGTTTTGGGGGTTTTTAAAGGGGTTTTTGTTGGAAGGGATAATGATTTTTGGGGGGTTTATTTGGAAAAAGGGTAAAAAAAAAAAAATGGTGAGGGGGGGGGTGAATGGAGGGGGAAAAGGGGGGTGAAAAAGAGGGGGGAAGGGGGGGGTGGGGGGAAGGGGGGGGGGGAAAGGGGGGGTGAAGGAGGGGGGGGGGGGTGGGGTGAAGGGGGAGGGGGGGTGAATGGAAGGGGGGGTTTAAGGAGGGGTGGGGGGGAGGGAGGGGTGGGGGTGAGGAGGGGGGGGAGGGGAGAGGGGGGGGGGTGAGGAGAGGGGGGGGGGGGAGGGAAGGAGGGGTGGGGGGAAGGGGTGGGGGGGGGGGGGAGGGGGGGGGTTAGGGGGGGGGGGGTGAAGGGGGAGGGGGGGGTGTGGGGAGAGGGGTGGGGGGGGGAAAGGGGTGGGGGGAGGGTTTTGGGGAAAGGGAGGGTGGGGGGAAGGGGGGGGGGAGGGGGGGGGTGAAGGGAAAGGGGGGGGGGGAAGGGAGAGGGGTGGGGAGAAGGGGGGTGAAAAGGGGGGGGGGAAAAAGGGGGGGTTTGGGAAGGTGTGGGGGGTGTGGGGGGGGGGGGGAGGGGGGGTTGGGGGATGGAGGGGGAAGAAGGGTGGGGGTGAAGGAGAGAGGGTGGGGGTGAAGGAGAGGGTGGGGGTGAAGGAGAGGGGTGGGGGTGAAGGGAGGGGTGGGGGGTGAAGGGAGAGGGTAGGGGGTGAAGGGAGAGTGGTGGGGGGTGAAGGGAGAGGGGCGGGGGGTGAAGGGAGAGGGTGGGGGTGCCGAAGGTTGTCCCCTGAACAGTAACTGTACTTAGTCGGGAGGTGAAGCGAAGAAATTGCCGTAGATGAAAATTCAACGTGTAGTTCCGACCGGAATGACAGAGGATGGGGAAAACGCCCACTAAGGCCGAGGGCCAGTGTAAGTGGACAAACACGTCACAGTCAGGGGAGGAATGATCTTCATCGGTACCTCTGCTCCCTTTTCGTGAAGTTTGATTTGTCCACCAGACGATAAAAGCACACTGTGCTGCAGTGTTTTGTACTGCATTGCGCTGAGAAACTTCCCAAACATTCCTACACGTGATTTTGAAATCTTTTGGTCAGCGCTCTTACAGGCTCGTTGCTCCGTCTGTCTGGAATTCGCTGCCTGACAGTCTGCGAAATGTTCCTACAGTTCAAACCCGAGCTGAACACTTGGCAGTTTCGAGAGGCCCTTGGAGAAAGCAAAGATTAGAAATGTATTTATAATCTTTGGAGAAAATGAGGCATACCGTTCCTGCCAACACAGGCTGTGTGTCCACCTGCCTGTGCTAATATCTATACTATTATATATATATTATAGAGAAGAAGAGAGAGAGAGAGAGTAGAGAAGAGAGAGAGAGAGAGAGAGAGAGAGAGAGAGAGAGAGAGAGAGGAGAGAGACAGACAGAAGAGACGAGACAGAGAGAGAGAGAGAGAGAGAGAGAGAGAGACAGAGAGAGAAGAGAGAGACAGACAGAGAGACGAGAGGAGAGAGAGAGAGAGAGAGAGAGGAGAGAGAGAGAGAGAGAAGAGAAAAGAGAGAGAGAAGAGAGAAGAGACAGAGAAGAGACAGACAAAGACAGAAGACAGACAGAGAGAGAGAGAGAGAGAGAGAGAGAGAGAGAGAGAGAGAGAGAGAGAGAGAGAGAGAGAGAGAGAAGAAGAGAGAAAAGAAATTATAAAAGCCAATTTCAGCTCGAGGGGTTTATTCTAACACACTGAACGCTGGGTAAAAACACAGTTCACACAACGATTCTAAAATACCAGGTGACTAAAACTCGATGAATGTATATATATATAATTGTGTGTGTGTGTGTGTGTGTGTGTGTGTGTGTGTGTGTGTGTATGTGTGTGTGTGTGTGTGTGTGTGTGTGTGTGTGTGTGTGTGTGCGCGTGAATCTCCTCTCTCGCTCTCTCTGCATCTCTCTCTCTCTCTCTCTGTCTGTCTGTCTGTCTGACTGACTGTCTATCACAACACACACACACACACACACACACACACATGCCATCTCTTCCTCCTTGCACTCTTATTCCTCTCTCCCTCTTCTCCCCCCTCTCTCCCCCTCCCTACCCCCCCCCCCCCCACCCACACACACTATTTGTCTGCATCTCCCTCTTTCTCTCTTCTTCGCCACTCAGCACACCTGAGCAGTGTTACCTGGGCATTACCTGTGCGACTCCGGCCCCGGAAGCAGGTGCGCGGAGCAAGAAATCAATGCCGGCAGGCTCAACAACCATTATCCCCTTGCCCCCCCCCCAAACCCCCACTCCTCCCCCCGCACCCCCCCCTCTCCTCCATTCCCCCTCTCCATTTTTCTTCCTCACCCCACTTACTCCCTCCACCTTCCCTCTCCCCTCCCCCGCCCCCGCCCCCGCCCCTCCCCCTCGCCCCAGCCAAGGCGGCTGTGCTGTGTGTGTGTGTGTGTGGCTGGGTTTAAGTCTCTGTCAATGCCGTTTCGATAGAGTTGTCAGATCGCTTTCTGGGCGCGAGGCAGTTGCTTCGTGCATGGCGCTGTCGGAACGACTTTAACCGCTGTCTCGTTGTTGTTCTGTGAATAGCGTTTTCCGGGGCAATGTACACGGCCTTTCTGAACCCCTGTCACGCTGCCTTTTAAATAAGGTTGTTTTTTGAATAGCGTTTTTGGTGGGACGTACACGGCCTTTCTGAACCCCTGTCAATTGCCTTTTAGATAACGCTGTTCTGTGAATAGTGTTTTCGGGGCAATGTACACGGCCTTCTTGACCCCCTGTCACGGTGCCTTTTAAATAAGGTTGTTCTGTGAATAGCGTTTTTGGTGGAACGTACACGGCCTTTCTGAACCCCTGTCACTGCCTTTTAAGATAACGTTGTTCTGTGAATAGTGTTTTCGGGGCAATGTACACGGCCTTCTTGAACCCCCTGTCACGGTGCCTTTTAAATAAGGTTGTTTTATGAATAGTGTTTTCGAGGCAATGTACACGGCCTTCTTGACCCCCTGTCACGCTGCCTTTTAAATAAGGTTGTTTTATGAATAGTGTTTTCGAGGCAATGTACACGGCCTTCTTGACCCCCTGTCACGCTGCCTTTTAAATAAGGTTGTTTTGTGAATAGTGTTTTCGAGGCAATGTACACGGCCTTTCTGAACCCCTGTCACGGTGCCTTTTAAATAACGTTGTTCTGTGAATAGTGTTTTCGGCGCAATATACACGGCCTTCTTGAACCCCTGTCACGGTGCCTTTTAAATAACGTTGTTCTGTGAATAGTGTTTTCGGCGCAATATACACTGCCTTCTTGAACCCCTGTCACGGTGCCTTTTAAATAAGGTTGTTTTGTGAATAGTGTTTTCCAGGCAATGTATACGGCCTTTCTGAGTCAATTGACTTTTAAATAACGCTGTTCTGGGAATAGTGTTTTCGGGGCAACGTACAGGCCGTCCCGAAGCACGTTCTGTGTGCACCATACAGCCATGCACCAGTCACTCTCTTCGAAGCCACATACGTTAGGGTGCATGTGTGTTTGGCTGTAACCTGCCACGTGCACTTTTGGCAGAATGACCGGGATCTTTTACGGGCTACTGCGGCAACACGGGGATGGAACGGATCCAGAGATAAGAGTCTGCACAAGAAGTTGACCCTGGAGAAGAACATTCTCCCGCCGCTCGCTCCCGTGTCCGTGCATATGCACCACACACGAAAAGCCTCGGGGTACCAGTGTACCAGACTTTCCGCTAAGGGTACCAGTGTACCAGACTTTCCGCTAAGGGTACTAGTGTACCAGACTTTCCGCTAAGGGTACCAGTGTACCAGTCTTTCCGCTAAGGGTACCAGTGTACCAGACTTTCCGCTAAGGGTACCAGTGTACCAGACTTTCCGCTAGGGTACAGGTACCAGGCTTACCACTCAGGGTACTAGTGTACCAGACTTTCCGCTAAGGGTACTAGTGTACCAGACTTTCCACTCAGGGTCCCTAGTGTACCAGACTTTCCGCTAAGGGTACTAGTGTACCAGACTTTCCACTCAGGGTCCCTAGTGTACCAGACTTTCCGCTAAGGGTCCCTAGTGTACCAGACTTTCCACTCAGGGTCCCTAGTGTACCAGACTTTCCGCTAAGGGTACCAGTGTACCAGACTTTCCGCTAAGGGTACCAGTGTACCAGACTTTCCGCTAAGGGTACCAGTGTACCAGACTTTCCGCTAAGGGTACCAGTGTACCAGACTTTCCGCTAAGGGTACCAGTGTACCAGACTTTCCGCTAAGGGTACCAGTGTACCAGGCTTACCACTCAGGGTACTAGTGTACCAGGCTTTCCACTCAGGGTACTAGTGTACCAGACTTTCCACTCAGGGTACCAATGTACCTGACTTTCCACTCAGGGTACTAGTGTACCTGACTTTCCACTCAGGGTACTAGTGTACCTGACTTTCCACTCAGGGTACCAATGTACCTGACTTTCCACTCAGGGTACCAATGTACCTGACTTTCCACTCAGGGTACCAATGTACCTGACTTTTCTACCACTCAGGGTACCAATGTACCTGACTTTCCACTCAGGGTATTAGTGTACCAGGCTTTTCTACCACTCAGGGTACCAATGTACCCGACTTTCCACTCAGGGTACCAGTGTACCAGGCTTTCCTTACACTCAGGGTACTAGTGTACCAGACGTACCACTCACGGTACCAATGTACCCGACTTTCCACTCAGGGTACTAGTGTACCAGACTTACCAAATTTACCACTCAGGGTACGAATGTACCCGACCTTCCACTCAGGGTACTAGTGTACCAGACTTACCAGGTTTACCACTCAGGGTACCAATGTACCCGACCTTCCGCTCAGTGTTGGTACGTACATCTTTTTTCTTCTTCCGTTTTTCTGACTTCGGCCCCTCCACGTGGAATGACCTTCGACTTCCCCTCTCGGACAGAAACTCTGGACTCCTTCAAAAAACAACCTCAAGACATTCCTTTTTTTCCCAAAGCAGCAGGCCTACCGTGTTTTCCGCTCGGCGCTGACGTCGTACTCCGCCTCAAGTCTCTGTTTGTTGTCTGTATAAACAGACTGTAAATTAAGTTGTGTTTAGTCAACAATTATACGGCGTGCGCGTACACACGCGGTGTTTTTGTCCTGATAAATAGCGTTCTTTTCAATCTTGCGTGTGTTTCGATCTCTCTGGACAAGATTCTTCCCTGTGTAAAACACTGCTTATCAGTTATTGCTGGTACTGCAGTGAGTCGGTTTGGCCCAGCGGTAAGGCGTGAGGCTGGTAAGCAGAAGGACCCCGGTTCGATTCCGCTTCGGCTCTCCTCTCTCTTCAAACTTGGTTGGCTCTCCTTTCTCTTCAAACTTGGTTGGTCTGTGGACACTGTCTTGTGACTCTGTCCCCCACAGTTAATCAAACATTAAAACGGCTCTCGTCGCTGCCCATCTTAACGCAGGAGTCATTCTGGTGGTGACAGTATAGCGTATAGTATAGTATAGTATAGTATAGTATAGTATAGTATAGTATAGTATAGTATAGTATAGCAGAGTATAGTATAGTATGGTATAGTATAGAATAGTATAGTATAGTATAGTATGGTATAGTATAGTATAGTATAGTATAGTATAGTATAGTATAGTCTAGTATAGTATAGTATGGTATAGTATAGTATAATATAGAATAGTATAGTATAGAATAGTATAGTATAGTACAGTACAATGCAATATAGTATAGTACAGTATAGTACAGTAAAGTATAGCACAGTATAGTATAGTATAATGTAATATAGTATACTACAGTACAGTACTGTATAGTATACTATAGTACAGTACAGTACAGTATAGTATAGTCTCCCTATTCCCCCACCTCCTGGGATTCGGTCTCCTCCAGTAGGTTACCTCTCCGGAGACAGCTGACTGCGTTACGCAACTTTAACCCAACATTATAGCTGTTGTAGAATATTTCAGCTCAGCAACATTGTCCACCACCCCTATCAGTCTGTACAGTGTGTGTGTGTGTGTGTGGGTGTGTTGTGTGTGTGTGTGTGTGTGTGTGTGTGTGTGTGTGTGTGTGTGTGTGTGTGTGTGTGTGTGTGTGTGTGTGTGTGTGTGTGTGTGTGTTGTGTAAGATGTGGGGAGGTGGACGTGAGTGGGAAGCGTGAGACGTAAGAGAGTGAGGTGTGTTGTGTGGCGTGCGTGCGTGCGTGCGTGCGTGTGTGGGTGTGCGTGCGTGCGTGCGTGCGTGCGTGGTGCGTGCGTGCGTGGCGGTGGTGGGGTAGTGTGGTGTGTGTGGTGTGTGTGTGATTTTGTGTGTTAAGTGAGTGAAGTTTTTAATGTGCCGTTACAGTGAGTGCAAAGTCATGTAATGTGCGTTAAGGTGAGTAGCAAGTCCCATTTTAATGTGCCGTTAACGGTGAGTAGCAAAGTCACCATTTTAATGTCCGTTAACGGTGAGTAGCAAAGTCACCATTTTAATGTGCCGTTAACGGTGAGTAGCAAAGTCACCATTTTAATGTGCCGTTAACGGTGAGTAGCAAAGTCACCATTTTAATGTGCCGTTAACAGTGAGTAGCAAAATCACCATTTTAATGTCACCATTTTAATGTGCCGTTAACAGTGAGTAGCAAAATCACCATTTTAATGTGCCGTTAACGGTGAGTGGCAAAGTCACAAAGACAGTGTCCGCAAACAGCAGCCTTTGAAGAGAGAGGAGAGCCGAAGCGGAATCGAACCCAGGCCCTTGTGCTTACCAGCCTAACGCCTTACCGCTGGGCCAAACCGACCCACACGCACGTGGCACAAGAGCAGTCACGTGTCTAAACGATGTGCGCGCGCTCGCGTGCCCGTCTAAACTCTCCGAGAAATCCAGCAGATTTGTTAATTTCACTTCCAATCAGCGGGGATCTCTCTCTCTCTCTCACTCTCTCTCTCTCTCTCTCTCTCTCTCTCCCCTCTCTTCTCTCCTCCCCTATATATATAATATATTCCACTTCTCTCTCCCTCTCTCTCTCTCTCTCTCTCTCTCTATAAATATATATATTCACAGTTTCTCTCTCTCTCTCCCCCTTCTCTCTCTCTCTCCTCCTCTCCCTCTCTCTCTCTCCTCTCTCTTTTATATATATATCAAACTTTTTCTCTCCTCTCCCTCCCCCCTTCTCTCTCTCTTCTCTCTCTCTCTCCCCTCTCTCTCTCTCTCTTTCTCTCTCTCTCACTCACT
>JABMCL010000922.1:75000-82500 GCA_018857735.1 Alviniconcha marisindica | reverse complement strand
TATGGTTTCTGTGGACGTTAAGCACCATGTTTACTTACCTACTTAAAATATATACACAATCTAGAGCACAGTGAACCCTACTTATTATGGGGAGAAATGAGACATGTAGAACTAGGATACTTATCTGATTTTGGTTGAGCTATATTTATTATGTTGTTTTTGTGTCAGCGCTTGGAAGAATTTTGGCATGACAATGACGTATAATAGGTATGATGTAATTAATATTACATGACGTAAAACTCAAATGGCACAGAAAAGTGATTACGTAAACACACTACAACACTTCAGCATTTTTCTCAACACCTCCAACACAGGCACGCAGGCACACACGCGCGCGCGCGCACACACACACACACACACACACACACACACACACACACACACACACACACACACACACAACACACACACACACACACACGAAACCAATGGCATACCGCACAACGACACACACACACACACACACACGCACACAGGCAAGGCACTGAGAGTCCAGAGGAGAAAAGACGGGTGTTGAGGGCAGGTTTAAAATGATGCTTTGGAAGGAGAAGAGTGTTCGAGACGCCTCAGGGGCAACATTTACGTCACATCCTGTGTGTGAGTGAGTGAGTGATTACCAACAGCGGTCTCCGTGCCACACTCTCCGACTGGCTTTCCGGCACCCCTCTACTTCTCTCTTTGAGTCGTTCTGTCTTTTTCCCCCCTTTTTGGTTTCCTTTTTTTGGGTCTTTTTCCTCTCTCCCCCCCCCCCCCCACTCTTTCTTGTCCTCTCTGTCTCTTTTTCCCCTCTGTGTTTCTGTTTCTCTTGTCTCGGGCTCTCTCCCCTCTCTCTTTTCCTTGTCTCTTTTCCTTGTCCCCCGCCTTTCTTTTTTTTCTGTGTTTTTTTGTGTCTCTCCCTTTTCTTTTTTTGGGTTTTTTGTTTGTCTTTTTCTGTTTCTCTGGTTCTCTCCGTCTCTGTCTCTTTTTTGCCTCCCCGGCTCTTTTCTTTTTCTCTTTCTCTCTCTTTTTCTCTCTCTCTTCCTCTCCCTGCTTTTCTCTGTCTTGTCTCTCTTTGTCTCTTTTCTCTTTCTCTGTTCTCTCTCTGTTTTTGCCCTCTCCTCGCCTCTCTGTCTCTTCTGTCCTGTGTCCTCTTCTCTGGTCTCTCTTTTGGTTGTTCTCCTTTCCCCTTTCCCTCTGTCCCCCTTCTCTGTCTCTTGTGTTTCCTGTCTCTGTTCTCCCCCCTTGCCCGTTCTCCTGTCTCTCTGTTTTCTCTGTCTTTGTCTCGTTCTCTTGTCTCTGTCCCTCCCCTGCTTTGCCCCTTCCTTCTTCTTGTCTCTGCTCTCCCCTTCCTCTCTGCTCGCTCTTGTGTCTCTCTTTTGGGCTCTCTCTCCCTCTCTGTCTCTGTCTTTTCCCCCCCGCCCTCCCCGTCCTTTTAAACGGGTTTCCGGCCCCTTTTTTTCCCTTTGGGTCTTTTTGTTCTCCCTCTTCTCCGCTTTGTGTGTCTCTTTTCCCCCCCCCCTGTCTCTGTCTCTGTCTCTTCTCTCTCCCCGCCTCACCCCGCCCCAAATTCCCAGACGGTTTCCGGCACCCCCTCCTCCCCCCTTTCTTTTTCTCCCCCCCCCCCCCCCCCCCCCCGACCCCCCCCAAAATTAGATGCTTTTCGGCACACTAGGCTTCTCTGCCTGTCCTGTCCCTGCCCTCTGTTCTCCCCCTGTGTCTCTGTTCTTCAATCTCTCTTCCCTCTCTACACCCCCCCCCCCCCCCTCTCTCTTTCCCCCCCCCCCCTTCACTCACCCCTCCCAACTCTGCCCTAATTGGGACATGTGACGGGGCCCCTAATTTTTCTCCGCGCTTTGTTACTGAAATCCCCCCCCCCCCTACCCCCCCCCCCCCCGTCCAACCCCTACCCCCCCCCCAACCCCCCCCCCCCCCCCCCCCCCCCCGCCTCCCATTTGCCCCTTGGAACGTGACTGCGCCGTCAGAAAACACTGTGAAAGGGACGCAGTGAGACAGTGGAGACACACAGCGGCGAAACACGCCGTAAACACAGGGACCTCCGCCCCGGGCCAAAACAGTATTTGTTCCGTGCGATTCGAACGTGTTTTTTTTTTTTTTTGGTGTTGTTTTTGCTGACGTATTGTGAAAGGGGGGTTTAAAACAAACTGGTAAAATAATTTGAGTTGTTTTGCGCGCGCGCGTACGCACGCACGCACGCACCCCACGCAGCACGCACCACACACCCTCTCTCTCTTCTCTCTCTTCCTTTCTCTCTCTCTCTCTCTCCACACACACACACACACCTAGGTTCCCAAAAGTAATTTCTGCGTCCGCAGTACCCCACTGCGGGGGGGGGGGGGGATGGGGGAAGGGGGGAAAAGAGAGAGAAAAAGGAAGAAGAAGAAAGGGCAGAGAGGCAGAAAACAGAGAGAGAGAGAGAGAGGAAAAAAAGAGAGAGAGAGAGAGAGAGAGAGAGAGGAGAAAAAGAAAAAAAAAAAGAGGAAAAAAAAAAAAAGGGGAAACCGAAAAAGAGAGGAGAGAAAGAGAGAGAGAGAGAGAGAAGGAGAGAGGAAGAGAGAGAGAGAGAAGAAGAAGAAGAAGAAGAAGAAGACAGAAGAAAACCCAGAGAGAGAGAGAGAGAGAGAGAGAGAGGGGGAGAGAGGGGGAGAAAAGGAAGGAAAAAAAAAAAAGAAGGGAAGCGTTCCCAGGGAAAGGAAGAAAAAAGGGGGGAGAAGGAGGGGAGGGAGAGGGGGGAAGCAGCTACACACCCGGCTGCGAACCCCGCTGTCCTCTGTACTCGCTTTCTGCTGTCAGGTTTCCATGCAACAACAGCGGTACATCTCCTTCTCTTTTGTCTCTGTCTCACTGTCTTCTCGGGTCTCCTCTCCTCTCTCTGTCTGTCTGTCTCTCTCTCTTCTCTCTCTCTCTCTCTCTCTCTCTCTCTCTCTCCCCTCACTCACCCTCTCTCTTCTATTATTTTTCATTTTCGATTATTGATCTCACATCCTTAACCCCCCCCCCCCCCCCCCCCCCCCCCTGCTCTCTTGTGTTCTCCTCTCTCTCTCTCTATTATTTTCATTGAATTTAATCAGACTTCTCTCTCCTCTCCTCCCTCTCTCTCTCCACCCCCTCCCTCATTATTTGTCTATTTTCGAGTATTTAAATCACACCCTTGATGTGATTTGCTCCTCTCTCTCTCTCTTCTCTCTCTCTTCTCTTTTCTGTCTGTCTCGCTCACTCTCCATTCTCTCTCTGTCCCCCCCCCCTGCCTCCCCGCTCTGTCTGTCTCCATAGGGTGTGTGTCCCCCAACCCCCTCCTCCCCGCCCCCCTCTCTCCCTCTCTCCTCTTCCCCTCCTCTCTTCTCCCCACCTCTCTCTGTGTCTGTCTGTCTCTCCCTCTCCTTCCTTCTGTCTGTCTATCTCTGCTCTCTCTTCTTCCCTCTCTCGTCTCCGTCTGTCTCTGTCTCTCTCTCCTTCCCCTTTTGTGTCTCTGTCTTTTTCTTTTTCCACCTCTCTCTCTGTCTCTCTCTGTTTGTCTCTCCTCCCTCCTTCCTTTTCCCCTCCTCTCTCTCTCTCTCCATCTCCCTCCCCTCTCTCCTCTCTCCTCCCCTCTCTCTCCCCCTCTCTCTCTTTTCTCTCTCTCTCTCTCCACCTCTTCCCTCCTCTCTCTCTCTCTCTTTTTCCCCCCCCCCTCTCTTTCCCCTCTTCTCTTCTCTCCTCCTCTCTCTCCTTCTCTCCACCTCTCTCTCTTTCCCCCTCCTCTCTCTCTCTTTTCCTCCACCTCTCTTCCCCCTCCTCTCTCTCTCCCCCTCTCTCTCTTTCTTCCACTCTCTCTCTTTCCCCCTCCCCCTCTCCCCCCTCTCTCTCTCTCTCTCCCCTCTCTCTTTTTTCCCTCTCCTCTCTCTTCTCTCTCTCTTTTCCCCCCTCTCTCTCTCTTCTCTCCACCTCTCTCTCTTCCCCTCTCTCTCTCTCCTTTTTTCCCCACCTTTTCTTTCCCCTCCTTTTCTCTCCCCATTCTCTTCCCCCCTTTTACACCCCCACCCCACCCTCATCAGTGTAGGGGTGGGGGAGGGGGGGGGGGGGGTGTGTTCTCCATCCTCTTTCCGTCCTGTTTATGTGACTATAAATCTTGTAATGGGTCACACGCACCACCACCAAAAAAAAAAATTTAAAAAAAAATCGCAATCCGCACTTTCTTCTGTTTTGGATTTTCTTTTTTTAAAATATGAAACGGTAAGTTGAAAAAACAAACAAAAACAAACAAAAAACAACAACCTTTTTCACATTTGGAACGGAAAGTTGAAAGAAAGAAAGCAACAACAACAAAACAACAACAAATCCTGCAAATCTTGACAGTGGCAGAAGCAGACTTTGTGAAAATTGAATCACACACATATTTAGATCGTTGCGTTGGACGGGAGGAGGTGGGGGGTGGGGGGGGGAGTGCGGGAGGGGCCAGGGGACTGAGTTGGGATCGAGCACATTTACTGAATGCAGAGAGAGAGAGAGAGAGAGAGAGAGAGAGAGAGAGAGAGAGAGAGAGAGAGAGAGAGAGAGAGAGAGAGAGAGAGGGAAAGGGGGCGGCGTGGTGCTGTGTGTTGTGTGTGTGTGTGTGTGTGTGTGTGTGGGAGAGAGAGAGAGAGAGAGAGAGAGAGAGAGGAGAGAGAGAGAGGGGAGAGAGAGAGAGAGAGAGAAGAGAGTGTGCGTGTGTGTGTGTGTGTGTGGAGAGAGAGAGAGAGAGAGAGAGAGAGAGAGAGAGAGAGAGAGAGGAGAGAGAGAGAGAGAGAGAGGAGAGAGAGGGTGTGTGTGTGTGTGTGTGTGTGTGGGAGAGAGAGAGAGAGAGAGAGAGAGAGAGAGAGAGAGAGAGAGAGAGGAGAAGAGAGAGAGAGAGAGAAAAGGAGGGGTGTGTGTGGTGTGTGCGCGTGCGTCTGTGGTGCGTGCGTGCGGGGTTTGTGTGTGTGTTTGTTGTGTGTGTGTATGTGCGCGTGTGTGTGTGTGTGTGTGTGTGTGTGTGTTATGTGCGCGGGGCAGGTGTGTGTGTGTGTGTGTGTGTGTGTGTGTGGTGTGTGTGTGTGTGGAGTGTGTGCGTGTGTGTGTGTATGTGTGTGTGTGTGTGTGTGGTGTGTGTGTGGTGTGTGTGTGTGTGTGTGTGCTTGGGGTTTTGGTGTGTAGGGTGCGTACTGGCGTAAATGCGCGCGTGCGTGCTTGTGTGTTTGTGTGCGTGTGCACGTGCATGAAAGAACGAAGCGGAGATTACTTCCTGCGCTCAGCCAATGGCCGCTGTCATGAAAAAAAAAATCTTTTTAACCTCCCATAAAAAAACAAAAACAAAAAAAAAACTTTAAAAAACTTGAACAAACTACAAATCAATGTCCGCACAGTTCCTTCTATTTTTCTAGAAGATTTTCCTCAAATGTCAAACCAGGCAGCAAGCCATTTTCTGCTCTGCCAATCCAGTCCATTGCGTCGGAAGCTGGTTGGCCTGTTGCTGAAACCATTGAACCGTGTCTGCCGACCCAAGCAACTGTGAGACCCACGGCTATGTCACGGAAGCGTGTTGTTGGATCCCCGTATCTGCAGATCCCCTGCCTGTAGATCCTCGTGTCAGTAGACAGATCCCCAGGATTGCAGTTTAGGTTTTGAGAGAGAGATAGAGAGAGAGAGAGAGAGTGTGTGTGGTTGTGTGTGTGTGTGTGTGTGTGTGTGTGTGTGTGTGTGTGTGTGTGTGTGTGGGAGAGAGAGAGAGAGAGAGAGAGAGAGAGAGAGAGAGAGAGAGAGAGAGAGAGGAGTGTGTGTGTGTGTGTGTGAGAGAGAGAGAGAGAGAGAGAGAGAGAGAGAGAGAGAGAGAGAGAGAGAGAGAAGAGAGAGAGAGAGAAGTGCGTGTTGAGTGTGTGTGCATGCGTGTGTGTCGGTGTGTGTGTGTGTGTGTGTGTGGAGAGAGAGAGAGAGAGAGAGAGAGAGAGAGAGAGAGAGAGAGGAGAAGAGGAGAGAGAGAGAGAGTTGGGTTTCTGACTGTAGATACTCTGCATAGTCTGGTCCGGGTATAGACCGGCAGTTTAAGAAAGCGTGCTGTCACATCAATTTTGCTGGAGACAGAATTGCTGCTCTTGGTATTTTAAATGTCAAAGAGTTACATGGTATTTAGTTTACTACATCTTCCATCCTTCTGTGTTGGAAAGATGTGGGGAGGTGGGGAGGGGGGTCAGGGGGGTAGAAGTGTGTGTGTGGGAGAGAGAGAGAGAGAGAGAGAGAGAGAGAGAGAGAGAGAGAGAGAGAGAGAGAGAGAGAGAGAGAGAGAGAGAATACGAATACGAAAGTTTAATTGTTTAGGCCACAGACCCATTACAATATGGGGGAAGGGGGAGGGGGTTACACAAAATAGTTATGCAACAGTTATTCAATCATAAAAAAAAAAGAAAAAAAAGAATCCAGGGTGCAATAGTTCACGTGTGCCATGGAGACCATGTCACAAAAGCAACACCAGTCACTTCAGTAGCGAGATGCCACACTGCACTCATTTCATCACTGAGTGTGTACAAAAGTCAAAGTTTCAAACAGCGTGAAAATATTGCCGAGCACTGTGGTACGGTAAGAAGACAACACGAGAGGAATTCCAGCTCTTCTGTGTACTTGGATGTATCCTCCGAAGCCCAGTTTGTGACGACGAACACTGCCTCATTTTCAAGGGCAGTATCTTTCTGCAATTCTGTTTGACGAACCAGTGTTGCAAAATGCGTTTCTTCAAGTCGAACTGGAGAATGAAATCATCAGACTCACACACCAAAGTTTCTCGGTTCCAACATCTATCAAGCGCTACTTTCTCGATCGTTTTGTTTCTTGATAGGTTTGTGATGCGTCGCTGAACAGACTTGTCACTCAGACCACTCAACTTGCCTCTGATCACATCAGGATCTAGCTCTTCGTGAAACGCTGCGTATCCCCCTGTCATTTGTATGGTTGCAATATTCATCACTAAAACTGACACTTGTATCAGGCGATTTGTTTTCCGCTAATGAAAGCTCAGTCACACTTGCCTCAGACAAATAATCAAACTTTTCACTGGTTTTTATCTGTCCTGTCTGTGTGTCACTCAAGCCAAGCACGGTTTCATGGGAACAGGAACAGACTCGCATTTGCTTGTCATGTCAACACAGTCACTGACATCCCCACTGTTTGCACGTGCTTGTCTGTCTTCCAACAGGCTGTGTTGTGAACTCTCTGTGTTCTTGCTTTGTTGACTCTCTTTGTCAGCAGTAGGCAAAAATTCAACATAATGTTCTCGAAATTCACTTGCCTGTTTATGTCCTTGTTGTTGACCATTATTCGTTTGGGGTTGTTGGTGCTTCATTGCTGCTATCCTCTCCTCTGCTCTCCTCTTGTCTCGCAACACTTGACTCGGGGGCTTCTTTCTGTAGTGGACGGTACGTAGGCTTAATGGCTGACTGTTAATGTCGGAGCTCTGGGCTGTCAACCGGAGAATGAACACGGTGCTGTTGTTGCGGTCTCCGGTGATTTTCCACGAAG
>JABMCL010000922.1:67500-70000 GCA_018857735.1 Alviniconcha marisindica | reverse complement strand
AATAAGCCGTTTTGGTTTCTGTGGATGTTTAAGGCCGAAAGAAGAAGAAGAAGAAGAAGGGGGAAGAAGAAGAAGAAGGAGAAGAAGGAGAAGAAGGGAGAAGGAGGAAGGGAAAAAGAACCCCAAAAAGAAGAACAAAGAAGAAGAAGGGGGAAGGAGAAAAAAGGGAAAAAGAAGGAGAAGAAGAAAGAAGAAAAAAGAAGGAAAAAAAAGGGGAGGGGGAGGAGGGGGGAGGAGGAGAAGAAGGAGAAGAAGAAGAAGAAAAAGAAAGGGGGGGAAAAACAAGAAGAAGAAGAAGGAGAAGAAGGAGAAGAAGAAAAAAAGAAGGGAAAAAGAAGAAGAAGGGGGAAAGGGGGGAGGAGGAGGAGGAGGAGGAGGAAAAAGGAAAAAGAAGAAGAAGAAGAAGAAAAAAGAAGAAGAAGAAGAAGAAAAAAAGAAAAAAAGAAGAAGAAGAAGAAGAAGAAGGAAAAAAAGAAAAGAAAAGAAGAAGAAGAAAAAGAAAAAGAAGAAGAAGAAGAAGAAGGGCAATCAGAGTCAGGGGCTTTTGTGAAAGCCCAGGTTGGAAGTCCCGGCTTCCCCTCCCTTTGTTTTTATGGTGTCTGTGGGGGCGTGAAGAGCATTTAAATTTTGAACTGCAATTTTATTGGAAAAGAGGGATGTGGGGTGTGTGTGGGGGGGGGGGGGGGGCAGTTTGGGGCCAAAACTCCCAAGAAATGGGAAAAATCCCTTTCCCCCAAAAAGGGCTGCCAAAATGTTTGAACGAGACGGAACTCTTTTTTTTTTTTTTTTAACCCCGGGGGGATGCGCCCCAAGGTTTAGTGGTTTTTTGGGCGCCATGTTGCTTTCACAGTCTTATTAGTACCCACACTCCGAGCACGTTTCCGGCACCATCCCAAAACCCAAAAAAGGGGAAATTGGTTTCGCCACCGAAGGGGCAAAATCTTTATCTCCGCGCAGTTTTCCTGACGCTGTCAGCGCCTTCCGAAAGGTTTGGGTACTAATAAGACTTGGGAAACAACCTAGCGTCCGCAACCACGTGAACGTGAGGCGCGTCCGCCCTGGGAAGAAACCCGCTCTGTGTAGATTTAACCCTTTTGATCTCAGGGGCGGGGTGAAAGTCGAGGGGGCCGTCCCGGCTCCCGTCCCTAATAAGCCCCCCCCGGCTGTTGGGGCGTAAAAACAACACTCAACCTTACCTTCCAAGAGTCCTGGGGAGATCAAGAGGAGGGAGGTGAGCTGGACTCTCAAGACAGCCCTGGGGAGATCAAGAGGAGGGAGGTGGAGCTGGACTCTCAAGACAGCCCTGGGGAGATCAAGAGCAGGGAGGTGGAGCTGGACTTTCAAGACAGCCCTGGGGAGATCAAGAGGAGGGAGGTGAGCTGGACTCTCAAGAGAGTCCAGGAGAGATCAAGAGCAGGGAGGTGGAGCTGGACTCTCAACAGATACCCAGGGGAGATCAAGAGCAGGGAGGTGGAGCTGGACTCTCAACAGATCCCAGGGGAGATCAAGAGCAGGGAGGTGGAGTGGGATCAGAAAGCTGGACTACCCTTTGCTTCAGTTGTTCCCCAACAGCAGTGCTACGGACATTGTTTTCGTGATTCTGCTCCGCACGGCCGTTGAAACAGAAATACGGTACACTGGCTGCTACGCAATGGCGAGGTCCCCACTGCCTTAACATAGCTGTTGTTCTGCAGGTGGTCCACGGACTCCTCCGTCGTTTGAGGATCGGATTGCGCGAACGAGCCACTCATTCTTTCCCTCCCCCCCCACTTCCCCCCCCCCTCCCCCCACCATTTCGCCGTCCCTAATAAGCCTTATGGTTTCTGTGGACGTAAAGCAACATGTTTATTTATTTATACACCTTCCCCCGATTCCATTCGCCCTTAATAAGCCTTATGGTTTCTGTGGACGTAAAGCAACATGTTTACTTGCTTATTCGCCCCTAATAAGCCTTATGGTTTCTGTGGACGTAAAGCAACATGTTTACTTGCTTATTCGCCCCTAATAAGCCTTATGGTTTCTGTGGACGTAAAGCAACACTGTTTACTTGCTTATTCGCCCCTAATAAGCCTTATGGTTTTGTGGACGTAAAGCAACATGTTTACTTGCTTATTCGCCCCTAATAAGCCTTATGGTTTCTGTGGACGTAAAGCAACATGTTTACTTGCTTATTCGCCCCTAATAAGCCTTATGGTTCCTGTGGCCGTAAAGCAACATGTTTAGTTATTTATACACCTTCCCCCAACTCCATTCGCCCCTAGTAAGCCTTATGGTTCTGTGGCCGTAAAGCAACATGTTTACTTATTTATACACCTTCCCCCAACTCCATTCGCCGTAATAAGCCTTATGGTTTCTGTGGACGTAAAGCAATAATATTTTCCATCTCGACGTACATTATATGTGTCTTATACTACGCTTGTTCAACGCTATGAGCCGCAGGGTAGGCGCTTTACAAATGTCCATTATTATTATTAAAAACTGTTCGTTAGCTGACAGTTTT
>JABMCL010000922.1:50000-57500 GCA_018857735.1 Alviniconcha marisindica | reverse complement strand
CGAAGACACGGCACTTCCAGATTTTCTTTGCCAAAGTTAACGAACAACAGCAACTATAAAAAAAAAATCAAAAACAGCAACCACACAAACACGACGATGACAAATGAGGTTCCGCCCAAATCGATCAGTTGCGGAGAAACGAGCTGAACGCGGTTGCCTCCCTTAGTCCAGGCAGACGCCACGCGACTGTCGCGTGTCGCCATGCGACCCAGGGGAGACAAGCCGTGTTTTGTGTCACCAAACAGGGCGACCCGAGTGATCTGGACTGCCTGCCAATGCAGTGGTTTGAGAGTCTGACTAAAACGACAACATCTGAAATTATCATCGTTGCCGGCGTCGTTTTTGTTTTGTTTTGTTACTGCATCTACTACTTCAGCTGGTAGTACTACTACTGGTGCATCTACTGCTACTGCTACTACTACTGATGTTTTTACTACTGCCGCTACAAGGCTACTATTGGTACTGGCGTTTTATTCGTACTACTGCCTCTACTACTGTAACTTTCACTACTGCCACTACTACTGTAACTTTCACTACTGCCTCTACTACTGTAACTTTCACTACTGCCACTACTACTGTAACTTTCACTACTGCCATTACTACTGTAACTTTCACTACTGCCACTACTACTGTAACTTTCACTACTGCCTCTACTACTGTAACTTTCACTACTGCCACTACTAAACTATTGGTACTGGCGTTTTATTCGTACTACTGCCACTACTACTGTAACTTTCACTACTGCCTCTACTACTGTAACCTTTACTACTGCCATTGCTACTGTAACGTTCACTACTGCCACTACTAAACTACCGGTACTGGCGCTTTTATTCTTACTACTGCCACTACTACTGTAACTTTCACTACTGCCACTACTACTGTAACTTTCACTACTGCCACTACTACTGTAACTTTTACTACTGCCACTACTACTGTAACTTTCACTACTGCCACTACTACTTTACTACTGCCACTACTACTGGTACTTTCACTCTGCCACTACTATGTCTTTCACTACTGACACTATTTTACTACTGTACTCTTTTCACTACTGCCACTACTAAACTATTGGTACTGGCGTTTTATTCGTACTACTGCCACTACTACTGTAACTTTCACTACTGCCTCTACTACTGTAACCTTTACTACTGCCATTTACTGTAACGTTCTACTGCCACTACTAAACTACCGGTACTGGCGCTTTTACTTACTCTAACAACTTTTACTACTGCCACTACTACTGTAACTTTCACTACTGCCACTACTACTGTAACTTTCCACTACTGCCTCTTCTACTTTACTCGTAACTTTTACTACTGCCAAACTGCTACTAGTAACTTTCACTACTGCTGTTTACTCTCTGTACTTTACTTACTACTTGTTTTACTACTACTATACTGTACTTTCACTACTCCACTACTACTGTAACTTTCTACTGCCACTACTACTACTTCACCTGCTATACTTTCTACTACTGCCCTACTACTGACTACTACTGCTACTACTGTTTACTACTGCCACTACTACTGTAACTTTCACTACTGCCACTACTACTGTACTTCTTTCACTTCTTACTACTGCCACTACTACTGTAATTTCACTACTGCCACTACTACTGTTCTTACTACTGCCACTACTACTGTAACTTTCACTACTGCCACTACTACTGTAACTTTCACTACTGCCACTACTAAATTTTACCGGCCTACTGGCGCTTTTATTTCCCCCTTACGTAGTTTTTGACACTACTATTTTACTACCCTACTACTGATTACTACTGCCTACTATTTAACTTACTATCCACTACTACTGTTTACTACTGCCATCTTGTTCTTACTACTGCCACTACTACTGTAACTTCACTACTGCCACTACTACTGTTCTTACTACTGCCACTTCTGTAACTTTCACTACTGCCACTACTACTGTAACTTTCACTACTGCCACTACTACTGTAACTTTACTACTGCCACTACTACTGTTTTGCGCTTTCTATTTTTACTACTGACACTACTACTATTTGTATCTTTACTACTGCCACTACTACTGAACTTTTACTACTGCCACTACTACTGTAACTTTTACTACTGCCACTACTAAACTACCGGTACTGGCGTTTTTTTACTTGCATATACTACTGCCACTGCCTCTACTGTAACTTTACTACTGCCACTATTTGAACCCTACTCCCCTTTGGCTGGCGTTTGTTTTACTACTTACTAACTGACCACTCCCCTACTGCTGATTTTACTCCTAACCGTTTGACACTACGGGATACTACTGTTAACTACCGGTACTGGTTTTACTTACTACCCGTAAAACATCCAACTTATTTTTTACTTTACACTACTTACTGCTGCTTTTACTCTCCCCCCTACGGGCCGGGTTGCTCCCCTGTTACTGGGGTTTTATTACTTACTACTTACTGCTGCTTTTACTCTCACTACTGCCGCTGCTACTTATACTGGTGGTTTTATTCCTGCTACTGCCGCTGCTAGTACTACTGTTGACTACTGCCACTACTAGTACTACTGTTGACTACTGCCACTACTAGTACTACTGTTGATTTTACTCTCACTCTCGTCTCCTTTTAGTTTTTAGTTTTTTTTTTTACGATTAAAATACAATAGTTAATAATTTCTTTATGATACATGATTATCAAGCAAAGTTCAACAGAGAACACTGCTACAGTCAGATCGGGAAAATATGACGCCCTCAACCATGACGTCATAAACAATGACGCCATAAACAAACTCCAGCGATATAACCACGCGGCCACTCAGCCAGTACATAACAATGCACTATTTGCAACACCACGAAAGACAACTCTTCTGGGATTCCACCCACTTGCTTCTGCGAGTGCACTGGCGCCATCTGGTGGCCGCTGCTCACTGACTATTGACGCTTTTGCTTCTCAAAGGAGTCCGCACTTCGCCGTTCCGTCTATGGTCGATCAGGCGTTAAAGAGCACTTAGGCTACCTATCTATCCGTCTCTTTTGAAATGGACGGATTTTGGTCCACTGCAATGCGGAAAAAACGTTGTGAGTACATGGGAGAGAGCATGAGAGATCTAGGCAAGAGAAGGAGGCACGGGTTGGGTGGGTGAAAAGACAGAATCAAATTGGTGTCGTTGTTTGAGATCATTAATATTTTGTTAATTGTCGTATGAGTAGAGGAGCGGAGACTGGTGTGTGTGTGTGTGTGTGTGTGTGTTGTTCGATAGGCGATAACGGTAATTAAAGCTACAATAATTAAGGTTTTGTTTGCTGAAATGTATGTTAATGCGGTTTTTGTGATAAGATGTTTGTACAGCGCAGTGAGTTTAACTCTGGTTAAAGAATAGCGCTTTATAAGAATTATTATTATTATTATTATTATTATTATTATTATTATTATTATTAATAAAATTATTATTACATTTAATTCAGCGGATCCGCTGCCGTGGGAACGTTCACGGACAGAGAACGAGACTAGAGTGTTTTGTAGCAGACATAACGCCGACAGCAAAACAGCGAGATGCAAGATACCTTAACAGATATGATTGGGGCCTGGTACAGGTTCTTGCTGTGGCATAATTATATATTTATACATTCACCCTGGATGTTTTCTGAAAAAAGAAAAAAGAAAAAAAAAAGACGAAAAAAAGAAGACAAAACAACAACAAAAAACCAAAAAATGAAAAGAAAAGAAAAAAACACACACGCCCATTTCATTTCATTCTCGGATACATTCTGAAGAAACGAAATCGCGTGCGACTGGCAATTGGACCGGAAAGGACTGGGTGATGAATATCGGGAGAACTGTTCGTGAGCGCGCGCGCGTGCGTGCGTGCGTGCGTGCGTGCGTGCGTGCGTGCGTGCGTGCGTGCGTGCGTGTGTGTGTGTGTGTGTGAGAGAGAGAGAGAGAGAGAGAGAGAGAGAGAGAGAGAGAGAGAGAGAGAGAGAGAGAGAGACAGAGACAGAGACAGAGACAGAACAGAGAAACAGAGACAGAGACAGACAGACAGACAGAAACAGAGACAGACAGACAGACAGAAACAAACAGACAGACAGACAGACCGACCGAGAGAGACAGAGACAGACAGAAACAGAAACAGACTGACAGACCGACAGACAGACCGAGAGAGACAGAGACAGAGACAGAGAGACAGACAGAAACAGAGACAGACAGACAGACAGAAACAAACAGACAGACAGACAGACAGACAGACCGAGAGAGACAGAGACAGAGACAGAGAGACGGAATGAGAGAGACTACAGCGAGCTTTCCAGTCACATCAAGTCATTCCCCTTTTGCAACCGAACCCTGCAGCTTAATTTTTCTGCACTGAAGGAGAACGAAAGGTCGGCAGTCGTGCTGGCGGCGGGAGGTTGGGGAGCGATGGGGGAGGGATGGGTGGGGGGTGGGTGGGGTGTGGGTGGGGGGGGGGGACGGTGGGGGGGGGCGGGGGGAGGGGGGTTGGGAGGACAGAAAGAAAAATGATTCCTCCACCCGGGGTTGTAAAAGGCCGGCACAACTGAACAATACCCCCTCAGTTGTCGGACCTCCCAGCGGGGTCACAGGTCAAACACGAGCCTGTGCCACTCGGCCGCTGAAGGACGGGGACAGTGAAGGGCCCGAGTGTTTGGACCCGAGGTTACGACTGCTCATGCGCGTGATGGGGGGGGGGTGGGGGGTGGGGTGGGGGGAGTGGTAAGGGGGAGGTAGATATTCACTGCTCCAACGCAAGCATATCATTAATCATCAGGATAAATCATAACACAGACCCAGGATCAATCAGACCACAGTCCCAGGAACAGTCAGACCACAGTCCCAGGAACAATCAGACAAGGACCCAGGATCAATCAGACACGGACCCAGGATCAATCAGATCACAGTCCCAGGATTAATCAGATCCAGACCCAGGATCAATCAGACCCAGACCCAGGATCTCTCAGACACAGACACAGGATCGAGACACAGCATCCCTAGAATCAATAAGACACAGACCCAGGATCAATCAGACCCAGGATCAGACACAGACCCAGGATTAATCATAGTTGGACCCAGGATCAATCAGACCCAGACCCAGGATCTCTCAGACACAGACACAGGATCGAGACACAGCATCCCTAGAATCAATAAGACACAGACCCAGGATCAGACACAGACCCAGGATTAATCATAGTTGGACCCAGGATCAATCAGACACGGACCCAGGATCAATCAGACCACCGTCCCAGGATCAGACCCAGGATCAATCAGACCCAGACCCAGGATCGAGAACGTCATCCCTAGAATCAATAAGACCCAGGATCAACCAGACACAGACCCAGGATCAAACACATCCTAGGATTAATCAGAGACGGACCCAGGAGCAATCACACACAGACCCAGGATCAATCCGACCACAGTCCCAGGATCAGTCAGACACGGACCCAGGATCAATCAGACCCAGACCCAGGATCAGTCACACACACACACACACACACACACACACACACACACACACACACACACACACACACACACACCCTACCCTACCCTACCCTACCCTACATTCCAATACACTAGAGTACAAAAGACAAAAATCACATTGCGCCCCATTCCCGACAAATCTACACCAGTCGACACCGCCCAGTCACGGTGTGACGTCATGCACGTGCGGCTCGCCCCTTCAGCCACTCCGCCAATCAAACTGATTACTGGCACGAGCGTGCCGCCAATCAAAACACGGCCAGTCCCGCCGCAAAGCACACTGACTGGTCTATTTGCCGAGGTTTGACCCAAATAGAGAAGTCGTAGTTGGCGACGTGTGCAAACTAAGCGCAGGATTTAAAGTACCTTTGTGTGTGTGTGTGTGTGTGTGTGTGTGTGTGTGTGTGTGTGTTCTGGTTTGGTTAGGGGGGTGGGATCAATAGCGGAGCAGGGGGTTTGGGGTAGTAGGGGAGACAGACAAATGCTAGAGAGAGAGAGAGAGAAGAGAGAGAAGAGAGAGAGAGAGAGAGGAGAGGTGTGTGTGTGGTGTGTGGTGTAGAGAGAGAGGAGAGAGAGAGAGAGGTGTGTGTGTGTGTGTGTGTGTGTGTGGGGTGTGTGTGTGTGAGAGAGAGAGAGAGAGAGAGAGAGAGGAGAGAGAGAGAGAGAGAGAGAGAGAGAGAGGATGAGTGTGTGTGTGCGTGAGAGAGAGAGAGAGAGAGAGAGAGAGAGAGAGAGAGAGAGAGAGAGAGAGAGGAGAGAGAGAGAGAGAGAGAGAGAGAGAGAGAGAGAGAGGAGGGGGGGAGGAGGGGGGGGGGGGGAATGAGTTACAAATACATACACCCTGGTCGACATACATGTTCATTTCACACAGCAGAGTTTAACGATTGACTAAAGCCTATCGTATGAAACAAAATAACAAAAGACACAAACGTAATCATCAAAACATTCCTTATACGGTGTCAGCATGGTTTCTACACGTATCGTGAACCCGGACCAATTCTGCGCGTTTCTCAGAGCAAAAGCTTTGGATACATAAATCGCAAGAGTTGTTGTAAGTCTTGTGTCTGCTAGGAGCAATGCCATTTTGTACGCTGATGGGCGAGTGTAGAATTTAGCGGGTATATACTTTTCTCTTAGCACTGAAATATTTCGGGCATACCAACAAGAAGTGTATTTCTGGTTCATACGTATCTTCGCAAAAAGGGCAGTCAAAGTTCTCCTGTGTTGTTTTCGAAAAACGTAGCCGATGCGGTTTCAAAAAAGACACATCAAGTCTCAGTCTCACCAGGTTTCTTTTTAGAGCGACGTTTTTGACCGTCAACAAATATTGCGACAATCCATGTGTTTGTTTATATGATGAAAAAAAAAGGAAAAAAAAAAAAGGCATAACGATCCTTGGAATTAATGTCACTATTCCGTCCTTAGAGATATCAATCAATCAATCTCTGTTTAAATTCACACAAAAAGGCTCTTATATCACAAACACCCTGGTTTTCCCGAACATGTCCACATCCTTATCTATACAATGTGAAGCAAACAGAGAGTTTGTAAGCCGGTTTGGCCCAGCGGTAAGGCGTTAGGCTGGTAAGCGGAAGGACCTCGGTTCGATACCGCTTCGGCTCTCCTTTCTCTTCAAAAAGGTTGTGGTTTGTGGACACTGTCTTGTGACTTTGTCCATCACTTCCACTGAAACATTAAAATGGCTCTCATCGCTGCCCATCTTAATGCAGGAGTCATTCTGATGGTGACAGTGTAGCGATAGGTATATACTCTCCTTCTTCCCCCCACCTCCCCCCACCTCCATACCCCCTTCCCGTCCCTAATAAGCCTTATGGTTTCTGTGGACGTTAAGCACCAAGTTTACTTGCAAACAGAGGAGGCCCAGTTATTTTTGTTGTTACAGTGCATATTATGAAGCATTTTGTACGATTTCAAGGGTATTCGGTCTTCTTGCATTCTGAGAATATACAACCAATATTCAACCATCTCGTGTGTGTGGAAATATACAACGGGTATCTACCCGTTTCTCCATAAGCAAGCAA
>JABMCL010000922.1:32500-37500 GCA_018857735.1 Alviniconcha marisindica | reverse complement strand
GCAACAACTACTACTACTGCTGCTTCAGCTACAAGGCTTACCGCCATTGTTGTAGCTGGTAAGGCAACAACTACTACTACTACTGCACTGAGCTACTAGCCGCCATCGCTGTAGCCGGTACGGCAACAATGACTGTTACAACTGCTCTTCCAGCTACAAGGCCTACCGTCACTACTGTAGCCGGTACGGCAACAAGGCCTACCGTCAGTCACTACTGTAGCCGGTACGGCAACAAGGCCTACCGTCAGTCACTACTGTAGCCGGTACGGCAACAAGGCCTACGTCAGTCACTACTGTAGCCGGTACGGCAACAAGGCCTACCGTCACTACTGTAGCCGGTACGGCAACAAGGCCTACGTCAGTCACTACTGTAGCCGGTACGGCAACAAGGCCTACCGTCACTACTGTAGCCGGTACGGCAACAAGGCCTACCGTCAGTCACTACTGTAGCCGGTACGGCAACAAGGCCTACCGTCACTACTGTAGGCTACAAGGCCTACCGTCACTACAGTAGCCGGTACGGCAACAGCTACAAGGCCTACCGTCACTACTGTAGCCGGTACGGCAACAGCAACAAGGCCTACCGCCACTACTGTAGCCGGTACGGCAACAGCTACAAGGCCTACCGCTACTACTGTAGCCGGTACTGCAGCAAGGCCTACCGTCACTACTGTAGCCGATACGGCAACAGCTACAAGGCCTACCGTCACTACTGTAGCCGGTACGGCAACAAGGCCTACCGTCACTACTGTAGTCGGTACGGCAACGGCTACAAGGCCTACCGTCACTACTGTAGCCGGTACGGCAATAGTTACAAGGCCTACCGTCACTACTGTAGCCGGTACGGCTCGCCGCTTCTACTGCCGGCAACAACAACTGCTACTGAAGCTGCCGGCAGATCTACCACCACTAAAATTCTTCTTATAGGTAGTACGGCAACTCGCTACTACTGCTGCAGCTGCAGCTACTATAATATCGCTAGGCTTGCCGTCGCCACTGCGACTGCAACTGGCACAGCAGGGCAACGTCCACAACAACAAGTGCTACTGTCAAAGCACGTAGTGACGGTAGGCCTTGTTGCCGTACCGGCTACTGTAGTGACGGTAGGCCTTGTTGCCGTACCGGCTACTGTAGTGACGGTAGGCCTTGTAACACAAAGCCACCGGTCACTAACATTCTTCTTCAGTGTGCCGTACGGCACAGAGTGACGGTAGGCCTTGTTGCCGTACCGGCTACTGTAGTGACGGTAGGCCTTGTTGCCGTACCGGCTACTGTAGTGACGGTAGGCCTTGTTGCCGTACCGGCTACTGTAGTGACGGTAGGCCTTGTTGCCGTACCGGCTACTGTAGTGACGGTAGGCCTTGTTGCCGTACCGGCTACTGTAGTGACGGTAGGCCTTGTTGCCGTACCGGCTACTGTAGTGACGGTAGGCCTTGTAACACAAAGCCACCGGTCACTAACATTCTTCTTCAAGGTAGCGTGGCAACAGCAACGATTACTTAGTGAACATGGTGCTTAACGTCCACAGAAACCATAAGGTTTATTAGGAACGGGGTGAAGGAAGGGGGGAAGGGGGTATGGAGGTGGAGGGGAGAGGGAGATTATATACCTATCGCTACACTGTCACCACCAGAATGATTCCTGCATTAAGATGGGCAGCGATGAGAGCCATTTTAATGTTTCAGTAGGAAGTGATGGACAAAGTCACAAGACAGTGTCCACAAACAACAACCTTTTTTGAAGAGAAAGGAGAGCCGAAGCGGTATCGAACCGAGGTCCTTCCGCTTACCAGCCTAACGCCTTACCGCTAGGCCAAACTGGCTCACAACGACTACTTCCACTGCAGCTACTATATAGCTAGGCTTACCTCTACCACTACGACTACCACTACGCCCACTGTCACTGGTACAGAAACATCAACAACCACGATACTTCTATTAGTGCAGCTACCAGCAGGCCTATCGCCTCTAAAATTCTTCGTGTAGGTCTTACGGCAACAACTACAACTACTGCAGCTTCTGTAGGATTAATTATAGCTTGCCGCCACTACTACGACTGTCACTGGTACAGCGGCAACATCAACAACACCAAAATTATATTGAAGCCACCAGCAGGCCTACCACCTCTAAAATTCTTCGTGTGGGTGATACGGCAACAACTACAACTACTGCTATTGCAACTTCTATAGAATTATGACTTGCCGCCACTACTACGACTGTCACTGGTACAGCGGCAACATCAACAACACAAATTATTTATTGAAGCCACCAGCAGGCCTACCGCCACTAAACTTCTTCGTGTGGGTGATACGGCAACAACAACACCTACAACTACAACTACTGCAACCTCTATAGAATCTAACCTCTTAGACTTGCCGCCTCCTACAACTACAACTACTGCAACCTCTATAGAATTATGACTTGCCGCCTCTACTACGACTGTCACTGGTACAGCGGCAACATCAGCAACACAAAAATTATATTGAAACCACCAGCAGGCCTACCGCCACTAAAACTTCTTCGTGTAGGTGGCGCGGCAACAACAACGACTACTGCCACTGCAGCTACTGTACAGCTGCGCATGCCGCCACTGCTACGTCGGACCGTAGCTGGCACAGCAACATCCACGGCAACGACTATCAACTTCTAGTACAGGGCGCTGCTTCTACAGAATTATTGCTCCCCAGGGGGCGGACATTCCATTCTCTCCTCCGACCCGCTAGACCCCCCCCCCCCCCCCCCCCCCCCCCCCCCCCCCAACATGCGAAATCCCGAAATGGGCCCAACACTTCAGACAAATAACGCTCAGCTGTAGCCTGCACTTAGAACAGGAAACGAGCGAAAGCATTTTCACTTTTAACCGAAAAAAAAAAATCAGAAAAAAAATCCCCAGACACCCTTTATTATACAGTCACTACTTACCGGAAACCTGTCATTTCGAAAAGAGAACGAGGCAACAACAACAAAAATTGGCGAGGCGGGGGCGCAGTGGTCAGAGCACCTAGTCCGTCAAAACTGGCCCGTATTGTTTCTCTTTCTCCCGGCCTAGTGAGACAGGCTACTCTGGGCACTCATAGTAATAATAATAATGATAATAATGTACATTTATCATGCGCTCATCAACGCCCTGAGCGCTCACATGATACATATTAACCTAAATATGATATTCTATACACATGCAGAGCATAATCCTACCAAAACTATTTACATAAAGTATTATACAAAAAACAAACAAAAACAAAAACAAAATACACACACACACACACACACACACACACACACACACACACACACACAACACACACACACACACACACACACACACACACACACACACACACACACACACAAAAGCGCACTATGACACACACACAACACACACACACACACACACACACACACACACACACACACACACACACACACACATACACACACACACACAATGACTGTAGCAGAAACTGGGTACTGATATTAGTTAGGATGGAAATACTGAGAGAAGAGGAAGGTTTTCAGTTTGGCTTTAAAAAATGACAGGGTTGAGCAGTGTCTGAGGTCTTGTGGGAGTGAATTCCAAATGTGGGGTCCAAAGCAAGAGAAGGTGCGAAAGCCACGAGTCTTGCCCTTGTATTGTTGGATTTCCAGCATGAGGGTGTCAGAAGAAGAGCGTATTGTACGAGACGGAGTGTAGACATGCAGCAGTTCAGAGAGGTAAGCAGGACCAGAACCACTTATAGTACAGACATCGGGCATCACATACACTGGATCCAAGCACATGAAAGGTTTAAAATAACGCTCTTTATCGGGACAAAACACAACATGCGAATTTTCGGGGTATTCCCCTTTACAAAGCTACACAACGACACTTAAACAACACTTAAACGGTGACAAACGATGAAAAATGAGACGGAGAGTTAATCCACTTGGCTTTTTTGGGGTGAGCTATGTCAAGTGCTTTTTTTTTTTTTTTTTGTCACATACATTGGGCATGGGGAAATGGTTACAGCGCACACTTCTGAAAATCGGGAATAATGGTTACATTACACACTGTGATAAAGGGGAAAATGGTTACATCACACACTATGGAAAAGGGGAAAATGGTTACATCACACATTATGAAAAAGGGGGAAATGGTTACATTACACACTGTGAAAAAGGGGGGAAATGGTTACATTACACACTGTGAAAAAGGGGGAAATGGTTACATCACACATTATGGAAAAGTGGGAAATGGTTACATCACACACTATGGAAAGGGGGAAATGGTTACATCACACATTATGGAAAAGTGGGAAATGGTTACATCACACAGTATGGAAAAGGGGGAAATGGTTACATCACACACCGTGGAAAAGGGGGGAAATGGTTACATCACACACTGTGAAAAAAAGGGGGGAAATGGTTACACCACACACTATGGAAAAGAAGAAAAAAGCACTCAACACACGCTACGGAAAAAGACAAAGCAGTTACACCACGTGGACAAAATTAATGGTTACACCATTCTCTATGGAGAAGGTGGACAGTTGTAACCTCACACAATAGACCTACACACGTACACTAGATATGTAGGTCCATGCCTCACACACTATGAAAAAAGGTGGAGAAGCTCACATCCCGACAATGTACAAAAATGAATATGGTGACACCATCAGCCACAGTGACAGTGAAGGCGGCTACACACAATGAGATCCCAGTCACTGGACCTATCCGATGAAAAGCAACAGGGATTTTTCACCGATCTCTTAATGTCCATGCTAAAATCATACACGGAAATGTACTTCTTGTCAACTTTAAGCTCTAATGAACACACACACACACACACACACACACACACACACACACACACACACACACACACACACACACACACACAAACACACGCACGCACAACCACATGCACACACGCACGCACGCACGCACACATACTCTCTCTCTCGCACGCACGCACGCACGCACGCAATCACGCACACAGACACACACAGACACACACAGACACAC
>JABMCL010000922.1:12500-17500 GCA_018857735.1 Alviniconcha marisindica | reverse complement strand
CACAACACAACCAACACAAACCCCCAACCAAACAAAACAAAAAAAAACCCAGAAAAACGACCCTTTTAAAATCCCCCCACTGACAAAAACCAGGAGAAGAAGAAGAAGTGAAAAGAAAATCAAGCCTTAGCAAATGTTCCACTGCACACTAGACGAGTTTTTAAACGACCGACTGTTCAGGAGACGCCAAGTTTAAAAAACCAAACCAAAAAACCAAAAAACGTTTCTGGTTGGTTTAGCTTGTCCGCGACACTGTTTTTGGAAGGGATTGCCCTAGAAACGCAAAATGTTTGGCAGGAACACGGTTATAAACTTCAGTAGCTGATATTAGAAATTGTCGCTTCGTTTAGCTTGACTGTCAAAGTTCGTCCTATTTACAGCGACAGTCCCAGGAAATGCCATTCCAGAGAGTGCACTGTTACAGTATTTCTAAATGTTGGAACGTGAACGTACTTTTTTTGGGGGGGGGGTTAAAAAGTTAGGGTCCGGATATTAGCACACTAAATAATGCATTCGTGGAGTGGGGAAAAAAAGAGAGCATTATTGCATTCTTCCAACGCAGGCGAAGACTTCGGAAAAATGGCAGTTGGGTTTTTGATTTTGGTGTGTGTGTGTGTGTGTGTGTGTGTGGGGTGTGTGTGTGTGTGTGTTGTGTGTGTGTGTGTGGTGTTTGTTTTTATGTGTTTGTTATGTTTGTTTGTTTGTTTTGTTTTATATGTTTGTTTGTGTGTATTGTTTGTGTGTCGTGTGTTTTGTTGTGTGTGTGTGTGTGTGTTGTGTGTGTGTGTGTGTGTGTGTGGGGTTTTGTGTGTGTGTGTGTGTGGTGGTGTGGGGTTGGTTGTGTGTGTGTGTGTGTGTTGTGTGTGGGGTGTGGGGGTGTGGGGTGTATGTGGTTGGGGTGCGGGTGTGGGGTTTATGTGTGTGTGTGTGTGTGTGTGCTGTGGTGTGGTGGTGGGGTGTGTGTGTGTGTGTGTGTGTGTGTGTGTTGTGTGGTGTGTGTGGTGCTTTCTGTGTGTGTGTGTGTGGGGTGTGTGTGTGTTGTGTTTGTGTGTGTGTGTGTGTGTGTGTGTGTGGGGTGTGTGTGTGTGGCTGTGTGTTTTGGGGTGGTGTTGTGTGGGTGTGTGTTGTTGTGTGTGTGTGTGTGTGTGTGTGTGTGTGTGTGTGTGTGTGTTGTGTGTGTGTGCGCGCGCCGGCGCGCATGTGTGTGTTGGGATTGTTGTGTGTTCTCCTCTGTCTCTCTGCCCCATTCCCTGTCCGTCAGCACTGTCTGTCTTTGCCCTCCCCCCCCTTCTCTGTCTGTCTTGTCTCCCTCCCCTTTTCTCTGTCTGTCTTTGCCCTCCCCCCCCTTCTCTGTCTGTCTTTGCCTCCCCCCCCTTCTCTCTGTCTGTCTTGCCGTCCCTCCCTTTCTCTGTCTGTCTTTGTCATCCCCTCCCTTCTCTCTGTCTGTCTTTGCGTCCCCTCCCTTCTCTGTCTGTCTTTCCTCCCCCCCTTTCTCTCTGTCTGTCTTTCCCCCCTTTCCCCTTTTGTTTCTTTCCGCCCCCTCCCTTCTTTTGTCTGTCTTTGCCGTCCCCCCCCCCTTCTCCCCGTCTGTCTTTTGCGTCCCCTCCCTTCTCTCTGTTTGTTTTGCGCCCCCCTCCCTTCTTTTGTCGTTTTTCCCCCCTCCCTTCTCTCTGTCTTCTTTGCCTTTCCCCTCCCTTTTTCTTCTGTTTTGTTTTTCCCTCCCTTCTCTCTGCTGTTTTTTTGCGCCCCTCCCCTCTCTCTTTTGTTTTTTTCCTCCCCTCCCTTCTCTTGTTTTTCTTTGCCGTCCCTCCCTCTCTCTGTCTGCTTTGCCGTCCCCCCCTTCTTTTGTCTGTCTTTTCCCCCCTCCCTTCTCTCTGTCTGTTTTTGGGGTTCCCCTCTCTCTGTCTTTTTCGTCCCCTCCCTTCCCCTTTTCTGCCCTTTCCCCCCTCCCCTCCCCTTTTTTTTTGCCCCCCCCTTTTTGTTGTCTTTTCCCCCTCCTTCTCTCTGTCTGTCTTTGCGTCCCCTCCCTTCTCTTGTCTGTCTTTGCCGTCCCCTCCCTTCTCTTTTGTTGTCTTTGTCGTCCCTCCCTTCTCTCTGTCTGTCTTTCTCCCCCCCTTCCCCTCTGTCTGTCTTTGTCTCCCTCCCTTCTCTCTGTTGTCTTCCTTCCCTCCCTTCCTCTGTCTGTTTTTTGGTCCCCCCCCCCCTTTTTTCCCCCCCCCTCTCTCTGTCTGTCTTTGGCCCCGCCCCTCCCTTCTCTCTGTCTGTCTTTTGCGTCCCCCCCCTTCTTCTTTCTTCTTTCCCCCTCCCTTCTCTCTTTCTGTTTTTTTCCTCCCCCCTCCCCCTCTTTTTCTGTCTTTCTTCTTCCCCTGAAAAATCTGCCCCCCCCCCCCCCCCCCCCCCCCCCCGTCCCCTCCACTGCACTTCACCAAGCGAATCATGGCTGGTGGCCGCACTACGTACACAATGCCCAACCGATTGAGACCCCTGAAAATCCATGCACCTCTCAGCCCCCAAGACGATGCGGCTGATTGAAAGACTGTCATTCTGATCTTCCAGAATACGACGGCAGAAATGATTTTCAGGAGGAGAGCGGGGTTTGTGGGGGGGGGGGGGGGGGGGGGGTTTGTGTGAGGGGTGGGGTGGGGTTGGGGAGGGGAGGAATGACATGGATGGAACTGACCGGGGAGGGAGAGGGCGGGGTTGGGGGGTGGGGGGTGGGGGTGTGGGGGTGGACGCTGACCGGATTCAGTGCTGAGTGTATCACAGCCAGCAAACCCGGTCTCTGATTATCGGACCTCTTTCATCGTTCGTTTGCACGCCACGTGCTGAGAAGGTGGACTGTCCTCCGCTGGTTCTCTGCTGGCCTGAAGGTTCCATGTCCATTGATCTGGCCCCACGTTAAACCTCCCAGAGTTCCATCGGGTTTGTTTCTCATGATTTGAAGCTTCCTCACGCCAGTTATCTTGCGACGGTTTAATGCTCTCTTGTTCTGTTGTGTCCCAGCCGTCTATTGATCTTGTCATGATCGAAAGATTCCGTGTCTACTGACCTTGGCCTAAAAGATTTCATGTCTAGTGACCTTGTTATGACTGAAAGATTCCGTGTCTACTGACCTTGACTTAAAGATTTCATGTCTATTGACCTTGTTATGACTGAAAGATTCCGTGTCTACTGATCTTGGCCTAAAAGATTTCATGTCTAGTGACCTTGTCATGACTTAAATATTTCTGTCTATTGACCTTGTCATGTCTTAAAGATTTCATGTGTAGTGACCTTGTCACGACTTAAAGATTACATGTCTAGTGACCTTGTCATGACTTAAAGATTTCATGTGTAGTGACCTTGTCATGACTTAAAGATTTCATGTGTAGTGACCTTGTCATGTCTTAAAGATTTCATGTGTAGTGACCTTGTCATGACTTAAAGATTTCATGTCTATTGATCTTGTCACGACTTAAAGATTTCATGTCTATTGACCTTGTCATGACTTAAAGATTTCATGTGTAGTGACCTTGTCACGAATTAAAGATTTCATGTGTAGTGACCTTGTCATGACTTCAAGATTTCATGTGTAGTGACCTTGTCACGAATTAAAGATTTCATGTGTAGTGACCTTGTCATGACTTAAAGATTTCATGTGTAGTGACCTTGTCACGACTTAAAGATTTCATGTGTAGTGACCTTGTCATGATTTAAAGATTTCATGTTTATTGATCTTGTCATGACTTAAGACTTAAGATGTCGTACCCCCCCCCCCCCCCACACACACACACACACACACACACACACACACACACACACACACACACACACACAACCCCACCTCCAAACGTTAACAGCTGTCCCAACCCTGTCCCGTTAATTTTGCAGTGTGCCGTACGCTGCACTGCTGTAAGAAGTACCGCCACGTTTGTCCCGAACCCCTTATTACCCACTGCGCCACCAGGCATCCATGCACACTGACTGGATCACTCGGATTGAAACAGGGGACGTTACCGCAGAGTCATCACACCCCATGTCAACGAGCATGATCTCCCTTCCTGCCCGCGCCCCGTAACCGATTGATTATCCTGTGCAACTGGCCTGTGCGACAGCACGGCCAGATTTTCGCTAATTCCGTCCAAGCCGTTCTGTGATTGGTTAAATGCTGACCAAGCCGTGTCGTGATTGGCTGAATGCTGACCAAGCCGTGCTGTGATTGGCCAATGTTGACAGAGCCGTGCCATAGCTGGCTGAATGCTGATCAAGTTTCTGCATCAAAGTCCCTTCGTATTCCAACCATTCAGGAGGGGAGAGAGAGAGAGAGAGAGAGAGAGAGAGAGAGAGAGAGAGAGAGAGAGAGAGAGAAAAAAAAAAAAAAAAAAAAATGTGAGTGCTTTATGGGGTAGTAATTTTTGTAGAATTATGTGTTTTATGTCCATACAGGCCCATTTTTGTATAACTGTGTATGTGTGATGGTTTTTTTGTGCGTGCGTGCGTACTTTGTGTGTGTGGGGGGGTGGGGGGGGGGGGGGGGTGGGGGAAACCATGGGTGGGGGGGGTGGAGATCGCTCTTCCCTGAATGCTGTTGGCCTAGTTGAAAAGGCTTGTAGGTATTTATTAGTTGCCCCCCCTTATATTACTCCGTTCTGATTCCTTTATGGATGAAGGGGGCAGGGAGGGCCACTCCAGATCGCTTTTTATTATACAAGTCTCGTTTTTCTGTTATCTCTCTCTCCTCTCTTGCCTTTTCTGTTTCCTTTTTTTTCCCTTTTCTCCCCTCTCTCTCTCTCTCTCTTCCCTCTGTTTCTGTGTTTTTCTGCCTTTTTTCTCTGTTTTTCTCTCTCTCTCCTTTTTCTTTTTTTTTCTCTCTCTCTTTTCTTTTTTTTTTCTCTCTCTCTCCCTCTCTCCCCCTTTCTCCTTCCCTCTCTGTCTTCTGTCTTTTCCCCCTTTTCTGTCCCCTCCGTTTTCCCCCCCCCCCCTATCTCTCCCTCTGTGGTGTTTCCTCTGTCTGTCGTCTC
>JABMCL010000376.1:1505000-1513853 GCA_018857735.1 Alviniconcha marisindica | reverse complement strand
GTCATAGTTTTATGGCCAAAAACCAAAAGAAGACAATAAACTCTTTTGTTCCCACTGTAGTTCGAGTCCTCAACGGGGCATGATCAGCCATCTAAACTGCATTAACCATTGTATATGGTCTTACAAGGGTAGCTGTTTTTTTGCTTTTGTTCTTTGTTCCGCCAGGCACATCATGTGGGGCGTTTATTCAAAAACACGCTTCCATCATCACAATACACCTCTCGCTCACTCATCTGTTCACAAAGCAGTTTAACAGTTTAACCCCTTCGCTGCCCCAGCCTGTCAAATTTCCGGGCTGAATGACGCACGGGTGCACGTGCAAACAGTGTATTTTCCTGTTCTGTAACGTCTATTTTCAAATGCTATGCGTTTTGATGAAATTCCTTTCACATCCGAGTGCAAAGGCTGAAAGGTTTCAAATTTCACATTTTTACGGTTCATTTTCAAATGACATCATGGCAGTGAAGGGGTTAACAGGACAACTAATCCAACAACAAAAACCGACAAAAACTAATTCTCGACGCATATAATACTAATTAACTGTATGAGTATGTCCTTATTAGCTGTATGTATAATTAAATAGTGTGCGTGCGTGTATGTGTGTGTGTGCGTCCGTGCGTGTGTGTGCGTGCATGTGTGTGCGTGCGTGCGTGTGCGTGCGTGCGTGCGTGTGCGTGCTTGCGTGCGTGTGTGTGAGTGTGCATGCGTGCATACGTGCGTGCGTGCGTGTTTGTGTGTGTGTATGTGTGTGTGCGTCTGTGTGTGCGTGTATACGTGCGTGCGTGCGTGCGTGCGTGCGTGTGTGTGTGTGTGTGTAACTGTCTAGTTAGGATTGAGTGGTGCGTATGGATCCAGCAATAATTATGTGTGTCTGGCTGATGATAGTAGTGGCGTAAGTAAGTTTGTCTTTTACGCCCAGTCAACCAGTGTGGTTATATAAGGGCGATATAGTAGTGGTGTGTGTAACAACAATAAAAATATACTTTATTCATCCCAGCGGGAAATTAAAGCTGTCGTTCGATCTTATACATTAACGCAGTACCAAGTACTGAATTTCACTTATCTCAGTAATTCAAAGTCATGAAATACACACACACACACACACACACACACACACACACACACACACACACACACACACACACTTAGAAATATACCCCCTTTCTCTCAATCTGCATACACTAAAGGAATGATCTAATACTAATACCTATTAGATCATTCCTATGTATGTAAGTTGGGTGTGGAATATGGTGTGTGAGGAGTATGTGTGTGTGGGGGTGGGGGTATGTGTGTGGGGGTGGGTGTATGTGGGGGTGTGGGTGTGTATGTGTGTGGGCATGTGTGTGTGTGTATGGGTGTGTGTGTGTGTGGGTGTATTTTGCGGGTGTAGGCCTGTATGTGTGTGGGTGTGTATGGGTGTGTATGTTGTGGGTGTAGGTGTGTATGTGTGTGGGTATGTTGTGGGTGTAGGGGTCTATGTATGTGGGTATGTGTAGGGGGTGTATGTTGTGGATGTGGATGTGGGCGTATGTTGTGGGTGTGTATGTGGGTGTATGTGGGTGGGTATATGTGGGTGGGTGTGTATGTTGTGGGTGTAGGCGTGTATTATTTGTGTGGGTGTGTATGTGAGGGATGATCAAGGTATATCGACTTGATTTGACTTGGCCTAAACACACACACACACACACACACACACACACACACACACACACACACACACACACACACACACACACACACACACACACACACACACACACACTCACGACCACCAGAAATCACAAGACAAAATAGAAAGAAAACCTGCTCGTTCTTTTTCGGTAAATATGAACCACGCAGAAACACGCACAATAAGCACAAAACCCAAACCCACAAAATGTTGAAAAGAACGGTTGTTTTTAATCAGACAATACGAAACATGCACGGATCTTCAAGGTATAGACCACCGTATCCAAACAGAGAACAGACAAATAATACACAAGCAAGCGATGACAGGAATCAGTGAAATTCGCTCTACGGTTAAGTTGTTAATAAAGTTTGAAGATGTACCTCTGGTAGATTAACCGTTATGTCGTTAATCAAGTTTGAAGATGTACCTCTGGTGGATTAACAGTTAAGTTGTTAATAAAGTTTGAAGATGTCCCTCTGGTGGATTAACTGTTGTTATTAAAGTTTGAAGATGTACCTTGGTGGATTAACTGTTATGTTGTTAATCAAGTTTGAAGATGTACCTCTGGTGGATTAACAGTTAAGTTGTTAATAAAGTTTGAAGATGTCCCTCTGGTGGATTAACTGTTAAGTTGTTATTAAAGTTTGAAGATGTACCTTGGTGGATTAACTGTTAAGTTGCTAATCAAGTTTGAAGATGTACCTCTGGATTAACTGTTAAGTTGTTTATAAAGTTTGAAGATGTACCTCTGGTGGATTAACTGTTAAGTTGTTAATAAAGTTTGAAGATGTCCCTCTGGTGGATTAACTGTTAAGTTGTTAATACAGTTTGAAGATGTACCTCTGGTAGATTAACTGTTAAGTTGTTAAAAAAGTTTGAAGATGTACCTCTGGTAGATTAACTGTTAAGTTGTTAATAAAGTTTGAAGCTGTACCTCTAGATTAACTGTTAAGTTGTTACTAAATTTTGAAGATGTACCCCTGGTAGATTAACTGTTAAGTTGTTACTAAAGTTTGAAGATGTACCTCTGGTAGATTAACTGTTAAGTTGTTAATAAAGTTTGAAGATGTACCCTCTGGTGGATCGCCCTGATACAACCGTAATGGTGAACTGGGCGTAAAACACCAATTACTTACTTACTTCCTTACTTACCTCTGGTGGAGTTTACGTACCTTGTATTTACTCGCATGACAGGTGAGAGTTACCGTAGGCGACTCGGGTCTTTGTTGTTGTGTGTTTGTGTGACGTTTTTCGAGCGATAATTCTCTTAACTCCCTAGTGTGTTGATTCTGCACGAGCGCCCTGGGCCTCGTTCTGTTTTAGAGTGTTAGTAAAGCTGACACATTCTTAACATTTTGTTTCACATCAACTCCTTATCTGTCTTCTTCTTTGCTTCCTTTTTCTTTTATTATTATCTATCTTCTTACACCTAACGAAGACTTTCTGTCGAAAGCGCTTGTGTTTCACTGTTCCTTGTATTTCGCCGTATAGGTGAATACATTTCCCTAGATCTGTTCTATTATGTTAATAAATTATGTTAATTATGTTAATAAAGTTGTTTGTGGTGAGAACGCTAGCACAATGACACAAGCTTTGGCTGGTTGAGTGTTGCTTTACGTCCACAGAAACCGTAGGACGGCCGCCTCGACTTTCACACAGCTCCTGAGCACTGATGACACAAGCTGAAAACGTCACAGTAAAAACCCGCCCTCTCCACCCGAGAGAACAAGTACCACGCCCAGAGCGCTGTGGGGTTTTGAAAGCAGATTACCCGGGGTATGCATACCCGTTGCGTACGTCCTATCCTTGCGGTTTTCTCTTTCCACGTCTTCAGCATCGGATGAAACACGATCCCGCGTCTTTTGATAGGCTGGCTAAGCGCAGCATGCAGAACGATCCGATCCCCAGGCACTGGTTTACGACAGGGAGCGGGGATAGCTCAGTGGTTAGAGCGCCGGACTCGTGATTGGAAGGTCGCGGGTTCGAATCCCTGCAGGAGCGGCGGGATAATTTTCTTCTCCAGGGTCGACTTTCTGTGCTGACTCTTATTTCGGTATCCGTTCCTCCCTCGTGTTACCGCATAGCACGTAAAAGATCCCGGTCATTCTGCCAAAAGTGCAGGTGGTAGGTTACAGCTAAACACGCATACACCTACGTATGTGGATTTGCATGAAGTGACATGGTGCATGGTTGTATGGTGTACACACAACTTGCACCGAGACGGCTGCAGTGTCATGTGGCACCAGCCATGTCAGCGCTCTAAGTACACCACTTCGGTGGATATTCAAAAAACGCGCTATAAAAAGCCAGTCACTCATGTAGAACCACATGCGAGCGAGGTGAGTCTGCTCAAGAGAGCGGAGAATAGCGCTATATAAGCGATCATCAATCAAATCCTTCCAGTGACATCCGAGGACATTAAGAACCAAGTAGTAAATCCTTCCTCGATAGTTCAGGAGCTGTGTGAGAGTCGAGGTGGCCGTCCTGAGCTGTCCGTCCTAACGAGCCTTCTGGTTTCCGTGGACGTAAAGAATTATTGAACCGTGCTTCGGCATTGGTCACAACTTGTCCCTAATATGTCAACTGACATCTGAGGACATTAAGCATCACTTCATCATCAATCCTTCCTCTCACATGGTTCAGGAGCTGTGTGAGAGTCGAGGTGGACGTCCTGGACTGTCCGTCCTAACGAGCCTTCTGGTTTCCGTGGACGTAAAGATTTATTGCACCGTGCTTCGGCATTGGTCACAACTTGTCCCTAATATGTCAACTGACATCTGAGGACATAAAGCATCACTTCATCATCAATCCTTCTACATAGTTCAGGAGCTGTGTGAGAGTCGAGGTGGCCGTCCCTGAGCTGTCCGTCCTAACGAGCCTTCTGGTTTCCGTGGACGTAAAGCTATATTGAACCATGCTTCGGCATTGGTCACAGCTTGTCCCTAATATGTCAACTGACATCTGAGGACATTAACCAACACTACCTACATAATCCTTCCTCCATAGTTCAGGAGCTGTGTGAGAGTCGAGGTGGCCGTCCTGGGCTGTCCGTCCTAACGAGCCTTCTGGTTTCCGTGGACGTAAAGCTATATTGAACCATGCTTCGGCATCGGTCTCAGCTTGTCCCTAGTATGTCAACTGACATCTGAGGACATTAAGCAACACTTCCTACCTAATCCTTCCTCCTTGTGAACCGGTTTGGCCTAGCGGTAAGGCGTCAGGCGGAAGGACCTCGGTTCGATATCGCTTCGGCTCTGCTTTCTCTTCAAAAAGGTTGTGGTTTGTGGACGCTGTCTTGTGGCTTTGTCCATCACTTCCTACTGAAACATTAAAATGGCTCTCATCGCTGCCACCTTAATGCAGAAAGTCATCTGGTGGTGACAGTGTAGCGATAGGTATATAATCTCCCTCTTTCCCCACCTCCATACCCCCCCCCTCCCCCTTTTCCCAGTCCCTAATAAGCCTTACGGTTTCTGTGGACGTTAAGCACCATGTTTACTTCCTCCAACCATTGCGATAATTGGTTACGTCACAGGTTTCCGAAAATTGTCAGCTAACTGTCAGGTGGTGTTTTTTCCTTGACGCTCTAATGGCAATAAGTTTGTAACAGACAGCTGAAATTAGGTCAGGCGTTTCTTTCATAACCGCCCATGTTGCTTACGCCAGCACAAAAACTTGTTTTTTTCAAAGTTTGAATCGAGAGGAAGCTATATTTTCTACCCGGTGCGTGCATCGACGCTATGTTGATTCCACAGTCTTATCAAAAGGCGCTACACAGAATTTCTAAGAGAGAGAGAGAGAGAGAGAGAGAGAGAGAGAGAGAAGAGAGAGAGGAGAGAGATGAGAGAGAGAGAGAAGAGAGAGAGAGAGAGAGAGACAGAGACAAGAACAGAGAGACAGAGAGAGAGAGAGACAGAGAAAGAGAGAGACGAGAGAGAGAGCAGAGAGAGGAGAGAGAGAGAGAGAGAGAGAGAGAGAGAGAGAGAGAGAGAGAGAGAGAGAGAGAGACAGAGACAGAGACAGAGAGAGAGAGAGAGAGAGAGAGAGAGAGAGAGAGAGAGAGAGAGAGAGAGAGAACTCGAACTCGAACACTTTATTTTACAAGGATTGTAGTTTAGGTTCAGTCAAAAACCTGGCTAACAACTAGTCCTTGCTAAGCTACTGATGAATATATATCAAATTACAGGCATTAGAGAGAGAGAGAGAGAGAGAGAGAGGAGAGAGAGAGAGAGGAGAGAGAGAGAGAGAGAGAGAGGAGAGAGAGAGAACTCGAACTCGAAAACTTTACTTTACAAGGATTGTAGTTTAGGTTCAGTCAAAAACCTGGCTAACAACTAGTCCTTGCTAAGCTACTGATGAATATATATCAAATTACAGGCATTAGAGAAGAGAGAGAGAGGGGAAGAGAGAGAGAGGGGAGAGAGAGAGGGGAGAGAGAGGGACAAGAAGAGACAGAGACAGAGAGAGAGACAGAGAGACGAGAGAAAAGAGAGGAACTCGAACTCGAAAACTTTATTTTACAAGGATTGTAGTTTAGGTTCAGTCAAAAACCTGGCTAACAACTAGTCCTTGCTAAGCTACTGATGAATATATATCAAATTAAGAGATAGAGAGAGAGAGAGAGAGAGAGAGGAGAGAGAGGAGAGAGAGAGAGAGAGAGAGAGAGGGGAGAGAGAGAGAGAGGAAAAAACTCGAACTCGAAACTATTTTACAAGGATTGTAGTTTAGGTTCAGTCAAAAACCTGGCTAACAACTAGTCCTTGCTAAGCTACTGATGAATATATATCAAATTACAGGCAAGAGGGGAAAAGAGAGAGAGAAGAGAGAGAGAGGAGAGAGAGAGGGGAGAGGAGAGGAAGAGAGAGGAGAGAGAGAGAGAGAGAGAGAAACTCGAACTCGAACACTTTATTTTAAAAGGATTGTGTTTAGGTTCAGTCAAAAACCTGGCTAACAACTAGTCCTTGCTAAGCTACTGATGAATATATATCAAATTACAGGCATTGAGAGAGAGAGGGGAGGGGAGAGAGAGGAGAGAGAGAAGAGGAGGGGGAGAGAGAGAGAGAGAGGAGAGAGAGAGAGAGAGAGAGAGAGAGAACGAACTCGAAATTTATTTTACAAGGATTGAAAAGGTTAGGTTCAGTCAAAAACCTGGCTAACAACTAGTCCTTGCTAAGCTACTGATGAATATATATCAAATTACAGGCATAGAGAGAGAGAGAGAGAGAGAGGAGAGTAAGAGAGAGAGGAGAGAGAGAGAGAGAGAAGGGAGAGGGGGAGGAGAGAGAGAGAGAGAGAAGAGAGGGGAGAGAGAGAGAGAGAGAGAAATCACACGGTTTGAGCCCTCTCTCTCTCTCTCTCTTCTCTCTCTCTCCTCCTTTTTCTCTCTCTTTCTCTCTCTCTCTCAGTCTCTCTCTCTCTCTCCCTTTTGTGTAATTTGATCTCTAGGATTAGAATTAGATAGGGCAACCACAAAAACAATGAAGTGACAGGAACAAAAAGCGAGCTGCTATTCATTCAACCGCATGAGTGTTACATTTCAGCGCATGATTATGGGAAACATCTGCAGAGTATCAAGAGTAAATTAATTTCGGTACTTATCCCCTGAAGAATAGACGCATACAGGGTGTATAATGCATAGCGTGCAATACGAGATCATGCATAGTGCAATTTTATGCTGTAACGTTCGCTCGTTGCAAGACTTTGTTAAATCTAGAGGCGATGTTATATGTAGCTGAAATAAATCATAGAGTGGGAGAGAGAGAGAGAGAGAGAGAGAGAGAGAGAGAGAGAGAGAGAGAGAGAGAGAGAGAGAGAGAGAGAGGGGTGTGTGTGTGTTTTATCATTTGAGCCAAAATACACCAACGCACGCACGCACAAACACGTAAGCACACACACACACACACACACACACACACACACACACACACACAACACGACACACACCACCTCCACAAAAAATACACACGACACCTACACACGACACCCACCATCTCCAGAAACACTACACACAATACCCACCATCTCCACAAGCACGACACCCACCATCTCTACAAACACTGCACGACACCCACCATCTCCACAAGCAGGACACCCACCGTCTCTACAAACACCGCACGACACCCACCATCTCCACAAGCACGACACCTACCATCTCCACAAACACTACACTCACCAAGTCCACAAATACTACACGACACCCACTACCTCCACAAACACTACACCCAGCATCTCCACAAACACTACACGACACCCACCATCTCCACAAGCACGACACCTACCATCTCCACAAACACTACACTCACCAAGTCCACAAATACTACACGACACCCACTACCTCCACAAACACTACACCAAGCATCTCCACAAACACTACACGACACCCACCATCTCCACAAACACTACACAACACCCACCAACTCCACAAATACTACACGACACCCACGACCTCCGCAAACACCCACCATCTCCATTACAACCTACACACGACACCCACCATCTCCATTAACACTACACACAACACCCACCACCTCCACAAACACTACACCCACCATCTCCACAAACACTACACGACACCCACCATCTCCACAAACACAACATCCAGCATCTCCATTAAAAACTACACACGACACCCAGCATCTTCACAAACACTACACGACACCCATCATCTCCACAAACACTACACGACACCCACCACCTCCACAAACACTACACCCACCAAGTCCACAAACACTACACGACACCCACTACCTCCACAAACACTACACACGACACCCACTACCTCCACAAACACTACACGACACCCACCATCTCCACAAACACTACACGACACCCACCATCTCCACAAACAAAACACTACACACGACACCCACCACCTCCACAAACACAACACCCACCATCTCCACTAAAACCTACATACGACACCCACCATTTCCACTAACACTACACCCACCACCTCCACAAACACTACACCCACCATCTCCACAAACACTACACACAACACCCACCACCTCCACAAACACTACACCCACCACCTCCACAAACACTATACACACGAGACACCGACGCGGTCGGTCAGCAATAGCCCTTGGTCCGTCTAATTCGCCACGCCGGCCCCGCTGTCCCCGGAAAGCCGTTCGTTGAAGCGAGTCACCGTCTGAACGTAAATGTTCCCACCATCTCCATTA